>OZ026529.1:73831872-74326872 GCA_964019695.1 Loripinus fragilis
TGCTCACCAACACTAAAATGCCAGTTCATTTTCAGTCTAGTTGGAATTGAACAATATAACCTCGGGCCACGTGATCAGGATGTATAGTGCAATATTAAAAGAGCAACGCGCATGAAGGGGCCTCAAACTGAAATTCGTTTTCATGAATATCTGCTAATCGGTATACTGTAAATTCGGAAATTTTCGCGTTGGTTTCATTAAATCCCTCGCGAAATGGCGAAATCACTCTGTCGTTTACTGATTTAGCTAAATCATGAACTAGTCTCGAATTTTGAATGTGGCAAATATGTCTATTAAGGCTATTCGCGAAAATAAATTCTCGCAAAAATGTCCGAATTTACAGTATTAGAAGCTAGAATTAACCAAGTGTAAAATTTTGGTTAAAATTAAATAATTACTGTTGCTATAGTACCAGAAAATGCCGCCAAAATAGGCTTAGAAAAATTGACATTTTTGGACTTATTTGAGGCTTTGGCAGAAATAGATATCAGCGCTGCCAAATACTAAAAACATTTTAATGTATTGTGCGTTGTGATAATACTAATCATTTGTTAAAATATCGGTGCTCTATGTTAATTTCTTTGTCAAAAGTCTCAAATTTGTTCTGTTTTCAGCTTATTTTGGTGGTGGCCATTTATGTTACCACAGAAGCGGTAAAAATCAAATTTATATGAATGCGGCTATCAGGAGCTCTATGCGCAGATAGGAGATAAGGTGGAATAGGTGGCATTTTTATTTACTGCTAACCGGCTCATTCCTCTCAGTTAAGCATTATACCTTATATACCCTGGATACACACAGTAATGATTACAGTGGGTATACACTGCTGTAACCAATCATTCATTATACCTTAAGTATTCTGGATACAAACAGTAATTATGACCCTCGGTATACACGGCTGTAACCCATCATTCATTATACCTTACGTACCTCCCCAATCAGACATTTTAGTAATTCATGCCCCTATTCCTAAATCTAAATCTAATTAACGAGGCATGCGCATAAAACCTTGGGACATATTGAAACTGATCCGTCTAAATCTGAGAATTACTCAGTCACACTTTGGGAAGAATTCCCAAAGGCCCAATGTCTCCAAGGTTAATTGTTGTAAAAAATGCTTAGAACTATAAGGTATAATGAATGATGGGTTACAGCCATGTATACCCAGGGTCATCATTACTGTGTGTATCCAGGGTACATAAGGTATATTGGATGATGGGTAACAGCAGTGTATACCCAGGGTCATCATAACTGTGTGTAACCAGGATACAAAAGGTAAAATGAATGATGTGTTACAGCAGTATATACCCAGGGTTATCATTACTGTGTGTATCCAGGATACATAACGTATAATGAATAATCGGTTACAGCAATGTATACCTAAGGTCATCATTACTGAGTGTATCCAGGATACATAATGTATATTGAATGATGTGTTTCAGCAGTGTATAACCAGGGTCATCATTACTGTGTGTATCCATGATACATAAGGTATGATGAATGATTGGTTACAGCAGTGTATACCCAGGGACATCATAACTGTGTCTATCCAGGATACATAATGTATAATGAATAATCGGTTACAGCAATGTATACCCAGGGTCATCATTACTGAGTGTATCCAGGATACATAACGTATAATGAATGATGTGTTTCAGCAGTGTATAACCAGGGTCATCATTACTGTGTGTATCCATGATACATAAGGTATGATGAATAATTGGTTACAGCAGTGTCTTCCCAGGGACATCATAACTGTGTCTATCCAGGATACATAATGTATAATGAATAATCGGTTACAGCAGTGTATACCCAGGGCCAACATTACTGTGTGTATCCAGGAAACCTGAGGTATAATGAATGATGTGTTTCAGCAGTGTATACCCAGGGTCATCATTACTGTGTGTATCCAGGATACATAAGTTATAATGAATGATGTGTTACAGCAGTATATACCCAGGGTCATCATTACTGTGTGTATCCAGGATACATAAGGTATAATGAATGATGGGTCACAGCCATGTATACGCAGGGTCATTATTACTGTGTGTATCAAGGGTACATAAGGTATCATGAATGATGTGTTACAGCAGTGTATACACAGGGTTATCATTACTGTGTGTATCAAGGATACATAAGTTATAATGAATGATGGGTAACAGCCGTGTATACCCAGGGTCATCATTACTGTGTGTATCCAGGATACACAACGTTTAATGAATGATCGGTTACAGCAGAGTATACCCAGGGTCATCATTACTATGTGTATCGAGGATACATAAGGTATAATGAATGATGGGTTACAGCCATGTATACGCAGGGTCATTATTACTGTGTGTATCCAGGGTACATAAGGTATCATGAATGATGTTTTACAGCAGTGTATACACAGGGTTATCATTATTGTGTGTATCCAGGATACATAAGGTATAATGAATGATGTGTTACAGCAGTGTATACACAGGGTCATCTTTACTGTGTGTATCCAGAATACATAAGATATGATGAATGATAGGGTTTAGCCGTGTATACCCAGGGTCATCATTACTGTGTGTATCCAGGATACATCAGGTATAATGAATGATGTGTTACAGCAGTGTATACCCAGGGTAATCATTACTGTGTGTATCCAGGATACATAAGGAATAATGAATGATGTGTTACAGCAGTATATACCCAGGTTCATCATTACTGTGTGTATCCAGAATAAATAAGGTACAATTAACGATGGGTTACAGCAGTATATACCCAGGGTCATCATAACAGTGTGTATCCAGGATACATAAGGTATAATGAATAATCGGTTACAGCAGTGTATACCCAGGGTCATCATTACTGTGTGTATCCAGGATACATAACGTATAATGAATGATTGGTTACAGCAGAGTATGCCCAGGGTCATCATTACTCTGTTTATCCAGGATACATAAGGTATAATGAATGATGTGTTACAGCAGTGTATACCCAGGGTCATCATTACTGTGTGTATCCAGGATACACGAGGTATAATGAATAATGGGTTACGGCCGTGTATAGCAAGGATTATCATTACTGTGTGTATCCAGGATACAAAACGTATAATAAATGATCGGTTACAGCAGTGTATACCCAGAGTCATCATTACTGTGTGTATCCAGGATACATAAGGATTTATGAATGATGTATTACAGCAGTGTATACCCAGGGTCATCATTACTGTGTGTATCCAGGATACATAAGGTATAATGAATGATGGGTTACAGCCATGTATACCCAGGGTCATCATTACTGTGTGTATCCAGGATACATAAGGTGTAATGAATGATGTGTTACAGCATTGTATACCCAGGGTCATCATTACTGTGTGTATCAAGGCTACATAATATATATTTAATGATGGGTTACAGCAGTGTATACCCAGGGTCATCATAACAGTGTGTATCCAGGATACATAACGTATAATGAATAATCGGTTACAGCAGTGTATACCCAGGGTCATCATTACTATGTGTATCCAGGATGCATAACGTATAATGAATGATCGGTTACAGCAGAGTATACCCAGGGTCATCATTACTCTGTTTGTCCAGGATACATAAGATATAATGAATGATGTGTAACAGCAGTGTATACCCGGGGTCATCATTACTGTGTGTATCCAGGATACACAAGGTATAATGAATGATGTGTTACAGCAGTGTATACACAGGGTTATCATTACTGTGTGTATCAAGGATACATAAGATATAATGAATGATGTGTTACAGCAGTGTATACCCAGGGTCATCATTACTGTGTGTATCCAGGATACATAACGTATAATGAATGATTGGTTACAGCAGAGTATGACCAGGGTCATCATTACTTTGTTTATCCAGGATACATAAGGTATAATGAATGATGTGTTACAGCAGTGTATACCCAGGGTCATCATTACTGTGTGTATCCAGGATACACGAGGTATAATGAATAATGGGTTACGGCCGTGTATAGCAAGGATTATCATTACTGTGTGTATCCAGGATACAAAACGTATAATAAATGATCGGTTACAGCAGTGTATACCCAGAGTCATCATTACTGTGTGTATCCAGGATACATAAGGATTTATGAATGATGTATTACAGCAGTGTATACCCAGGGTCATCATTACTGTGTGTATCCAGGATACATAAGGTATAATGAATGATGGGTTACAGCCATGTATACCCAGGGTCATCATTACTGTGTGTATCCAGGATACATAAGGTGTAATGAATGATGTGTTACAGCATTGTATACCCAGGGTCATCATTACTGTGTGTATCAAGGCTACATAAGATATATTTAATGATGGGTTACAGCAGTGTATACCCAGGGTCATCATAACAGTGTGTATCCAGGATACATAACGTATAATGAATAATCGGTTACAGCAGTGTATACCCAGGGTCATCATTACTATGTGTATCCAGGATGCATAACGTATAATGAATGATCGGTTACAGCAGAGTATACCCAGGGTCATCATTACTCTGTTTGTCCAGGATACATAAGATATAATGAATGATGTGTAACAGCAGTGTATACCCGGGGTCATCATTACTGTGTGTATCCAGGATACACAAGGTATAATGAATGATGTGTTACAGCAGTGTATACACAGGGTTATCATTACTGTGTGTATCAAGGATACATAAGATATAATGAATGATGGGTTACAGCCGTGTATACCCAGGGTCATCATTACTGTGTGTATCCACGATACATAAGGTTTAATGAATGATCGGTTACAGCAGTGTATACCCAGGGTCATCATTACTGTGTGTATCCAGGATACATAAGGTATAGTGAATGATGTGTTACAGCAGTGTATACACAGGGTTATCATTATTGTGTGTATCCAGGATACATAAGATATGATGAATGATAGGGTTTAGCCGTGTATACCCAGGGTCATCATTACTGTGTGTATCAAGGATACATCAGGTATAATGAATGATGTGTTACAGCAGTGTATACCCAGGGTCATCATTACTGTGTGTATCCAGGATACATAAGGAATAATGAATGATGTATTACAGCAGTATATATCCAGGGTCATCATTACTGTGTGTATCCAGAATAAATAAGGTACAATTAACGATGGGTTACAGCAGTATATACCCAGGGTCATCATAACAGTGTGTATCCAGGATACATAACGTATAATGAATAATCGGTTACAGCAGTGTATACCCAGGGTCATCATTACTGTGTGTATCCAGGATACATAACGTATAATGAATGATTGGTTACAGCAGAGTATACCCAGGGTCATCATTACTCTGTTTATCCAGGATACATAAGGTATAATGAATGATGTGTTACAACAGTGTATACCCAGGGTCATCATTACTGTGTGTATCCAGGATACACAAGGTATAATGAATAATGGGTTACAGCCGTGTATAGCAAGGATTATCATTACTGTGTGTATCCAGGATACAAAACGTATAATAAATGATCGGTTACAGCAGTGTATACCCAGGGTCATCATTACTGTCTGTATCCAGGATACATAAGGATTAATGAATGATGTATTACAGCAGTGTATATCCAGGGTCATCATTACAGTGTGTATCCAGGATACATAAGGTATAATGAATGATGGGTTACAGCCATGTTTACCCAGGTTCATCATTACTGTGTGTATCCAGGATACATAAGGTGTAATGAATGATGTGTTACAGCAGTGTATACCCAGGGTCATCATTACTGTGTGTATCAAGGCTACATAAGGTATATTTAATGATGGGTTACAGCAGTGTATACCCAGGGTCATCATAAAAGTGTGTATCCAGGATACATAACGTATAATGAATAATCGGTTACAGCAGTGTATACCCAGGGTCATCATTACTATGTGTATCCAGGATACATAACGTATAATGAATGATCGGTTACAGCAGAGTATACCCAGGGTCATCATTATTCTGTTTGTCCAGGATACATAAGGTATAATGAATGGTGTGTTACAGCAGTGTATACCCGGGGTCATCATTACTGTGTGTATCCAGGATACACAAGGTATAATGAATAATGGGTTACAGCCGTGTATAGCAAGGGTCATCATTACTGTGTGTATCCAGGATACAAAACGTATAATGATTGAACGGTTACAGCAGTGTATACCCAGGGTCATCATTATTCTGTTTGTCCAGGATACATAAGGTATAATGAATGGTGTGTTACAGCAGTGTATACCCGGGGTCATCATTACCGTGTGTATCCAGGATACACAAGGTATAATGAATAATGGGTTACAGCCGTGTATAGCAAGGGTCATCATTACTGAGTGTATCCAGGATACATAAGGTATAATGAATAATGTGTTGCAGCAGTGTATACCCATGGTCATATTTACTGTGTGTATCCAGGATACATAAGGTTTAATTTGAATGATGGGTTACAGCCATGTATACCCAGGGTCATCATTACTGTATGTATCCAGGATACATAAGGTATAATGAATGATGTGTTACAGCAGTGTATACCCAGGGTCATCATTACTGTGTGTATCCAGGATAAATAAGGTGTAATGAATGATGTGTTACAGAAGTGTATATCCAGCGTCATCATTACCGTGTGTATCAAGGCTACATAAGGTATAATGAATGATGGGTAACAGCCGTGTATACCCAGGGTCATCATTACTGTGTGTATCCAGGGTACATAACGTATAATGAATGATCGGTTACAGCAGTGTATACCCAGGGTCATCATTACTGTGTGTATCAAGGATACATAAGGTATAATGAGTGATGTGTTACAGCAGTGTATACCCAGGGTCACCGTAAATATGTGTAACAAGGAAACATAAGGTATAATGAATGATGTGTTACCCAGGGTCATCATTACTCTGTCTGTAATTAAGGATACATAAGGTATGATGAATGATTGGTTACAGCAGTGTATACCCAGGGTCATCATTACTGTCTGTAATTTAGGATACATAAGGTATGATGAATGATTGGTTACAGCAGTGTATACCCAAGGTCATCATTACTGTGTATCTTGGGTACATAAGGTATAATGAATGATCGGTTACAGCAGTGTATACCCAAGGTCATCATTACTGTGTATCTTGGGTACATAAGGTATAATGAATGATCGGTTACAGCAGTGTATACCCAAGGTCATCATTACTGTGTGTATCCGGGATACATAAGGTATAATGAATGATGGATTACATCCGTGTATACCCAGGGTCATCAGTACTGTGTGTATCCAGGGTACATAAGGTATAATGAATAATCAGTTACAGGAGTGTATACCAAGGGTAATCAGTACTGTGTGTATTCAGGGAAAAATAACGTATAACGAATGGTGTGTTACAGCAGTGTATACCCAGTGTCATCATAACTGTGTGTATCCAGGATACATAAGGTATAATGAATGATCGGTTACAGCAGTGTTTACCCAGGGTCATCATTACTGTGTGTATCCAGGATACATAAGGTATAATGAATGATCGGTTACATCCGTGTATACCCAGGGTCATCACTACTGTGTGTATCCAGGGTACATAAGGTATATGTATAATGAATGATTGGTTACAGCAGTGTTTACTCAGGGTCATCATTACTGTGTGTATCCAGGATACATAAGTTATAAAGAATGATGGGTTACATCCGTGTATACCCAAGGTTATCAGTACTGTGTGTATCCAGGGTACATAAGGTATAATGAATACTCGGTTACAGTAGTGTATACCAAGGGTCATCATTACTGTGTGTATCCAGGATACATAAGGTATAATGAATGATCGGTTACAGCAGTGTATACCCAAGGTCATCATTACTGTGTGTATCCAGGATACATAAGGTATAATGAATGATGGGTTACATCCGTGTATACGCAGGGTCATCAGTACTGTGTGTATCCAGGGTACATAAGGTATAATGAATGATGGGTAACAGCCATGTATACCTAGGATCATAATTACTGTGTGTAACCAGAACACATAAGGTATAATGAATGATGAGAAACAGCCGTTTTTACCCAGGGCTCATTACTTTTGTATTCAGGAAACAAAAGGTATAACGAATGATGTGTTACAGCAGTGTATACCCAGGGTCATCATTACTCTGGGTATCCAGGATACATAAGGTATAATGAATGACGGGTTACAGCCATGTATACCCAGGATCATCATTACTGTGTGTATAAAGGATGCATAAGGTATAATGAATTATGGGTTATAGCAGTGTATATCCATGGTCATCAGTACTGTGTGTATCCAGGATACATAAGGTATAATGAATGACAGGTTACAGTCTGGTATAACCAGGGTCATCATTACTGTGTGTATCCAGGATTCATTACGTTTATGAATAATGTGTTACAGCAGTGTATACCCAGGGTCATCATTACTGTGTGTATCCGGGATATATAAGGTATAATGAATGATGGGTAAAAGCCGTGTATACCCAGGGTCATCATTACTGTGTGTATCAAGGCTACATAAGGTATAATGAATGATGTGTTACAGCAGTCTATACCCAGGGTCATCATTACTGTGTGTACCCAGGATACATAAGGTATAATGAATGATGGGTTACAGCCATGTATACGAAGGGTCATCATTACTGTGTGTATCCAGGGTACATGAGGTACAATGAATGATGTGTATACACCTGGCCTCGTAGCGCAGTCGGTAACGTGTCTGGCTACAGATGCATGTCTGACTGCAGATCCAGGGGTCGCGAGTTCGATCCCGGCCTGGTACCATACTTTCGTGGAGATTGATCATGAAATAATTTCTACGGTCATTCTCCTCCCTTCCGCTGATTTATTCAAGAAGGGTTGTTGTCAGTTACAAGCGAAAACCTGTGCACAAATTACTGGTTAACCGCTTGCTCAAGCCTGCCCAGGAAAAAGTGTGGTTAAGTGAACTGACCGTCCCGCAATGACCATAGCTGTTGACATGTGACGTAAAGCAACAAAAACAAACAAAAAACAGCCACGTATACCCAGGATCATCATTACTGTGTGTATCCAGGATGCATAAGGTATAATGAATTATGGGTTATAGCAGTGTATATCCATGGTCATCATACTGTGTGTATCCAGGGTACATAAGGTATAATGAATGATGTGTAATAACCGTGTGTACCCAGGTTCATCATTACTGTGTGTATCCAGGATAATTAAGGTATAATGAATGATGTGTTATAGCCGTGTATATCCAGAGTCATAATTAATGTATGTATCCAGGGTACAGTATGTATAATGAATGATGGGGCACAGCCGTGTATAACCAGGGTCATCATTACTGTGTGTATCCAGGATACATACAGATTATTGAATGAAAAGTTACAGCAGCGTACACCCATGCCGTCATTACTGTTTGTACACAGAATATATGAAATAAAGAGTATATAGATTGGTTACAGAAAAGAATACACTGGGTATTATCTACTGTATGTAACAAGGAAACATAAGGTATAATAAATGATGGGTAACAGCCGTGATCATTACTGAGTGTATCCAGGATACATTAGGTATAATGAATGATGTGTTACAGCAGTGTATACCCATGGTCATATTTACTGTGTGTATCCAGGATACATAAGGTATAATTTGAATGATTGGTTACAGCCATGTATACCCAGGGTCATCATTACTGTGTATCCAGGATACATAAGGTATAATGAATGATGTGTTACAGCAGTGTATACCCAGGGTCATCATTACTGTGTGTATCCAGGATACATAGGGTGTAATGAATGATGTTTTACAGCAGTGTATACCCAGCGTCATCATTACCGTGTGTATCAGAGCTACATAAGGTAAAATGAATAATGGGTAACAGCCGTGTAAACCCAGGGTCATCATTACTGTGTGTATCCAGGAAATATAACGTATAATGAATGATCGGTTACAGCAGTGTATACCCAGGGTCATCATTACTGTGTGTATCCAGGATACATAAGGTATAATGAGTGATGTGTTACAGCAGTGTATACCCAGGGTCACCATAAATATGTGTAACCAGGAAACATAAGGTATAATGAATGATGTGTTACAGCAGTGTATACCCAGGGTCATCATTACTGTCTGTAATTTAGGATACATAAGGTATGATGAATGATTGGTTACAGCAGTGTATACCCAGGGTCATCATAATTATGTGTATTCAGAATATATTACGTATGACGAATGATGTGTTACAGCAGTGAATACCCAGTGTCATCATTACTGTGTGTATCCAGGATATATAAGGTATAATGAATGATCGGTTACAGCAGTGTATACCCAAGGTCATCATTATTGTGTGTATCCAGGATACATAAGGTATAATGAATGATGGGTTACATCCGTGTATACCCAGGGTCATCAGTATTGTGTGTATCCAGGATACATAAGGTATAATGAATAATCAGTTACAGAAGTGTATACCAAGGGTAATCAGTACTGTGTGTATTCAGGGAAAAATAACGTATAACGAATGGTGTGTTACAGCAGTGTATACCCAGGGTCATCATTACTGTGTGTATCCAGGATACATAAGGTATAATGGATGATCGGTTACAGCAGTGTTTACCCAGGGTCATCATTACTGTGTGTATCCGGGATACATAACGTATAATGAATGATCGGTTACAGCAGTGTATACCCAGGGTCATCATTACTGTGTGTATCCAGGATACATAAGGTATAATGAGTGATGTGTTACAGCAGTGTATACCCAGGGTCACCATAAATATGTGTAACCAGGAAACATAAGGTATAATGAATGATGTGTTACAGCAGTGTATACCCAGGATCATCATTACTGTCTGTAATTTAGGATACATAAGGTATGATGAATGATTGGTTACAGCAGTGTATACCCAGGGTCATCATAATTATGTGTATTCAGAATATATTACGTATGACGAATGATGTGTTACAGCAGTGAATACCCAGTGTCATCATTACTGTGTGTATCATTGGTACATAAGGTATAATAAACGATGTGTTACAGCCGTGTATACCCAGGGTCATCATTACTGTGTGTATCCAGGATACATAAGGTATAATGAATAATCAGTTACAGAAGTGTATACCAAGGGTAATCAGTACTGTGTGTATTCAGGGAAAAATAACGTATAACGAATGGTGTGTTACAGCAGTGTTTACCCAGTGTCATCATTACTGTGTGTATCCAGGATACATAAGGTATAATGGATGATCGGTTACAGCAGTGTTTACCCAGGGTCATCATTACTGTGTGTATCAAGGATACATAAGGTATAATGAATGATGGGTTACATCCGTGTATACCCAGGGTCATCACCACTGTGTGTATCCAGGGTACATAAGGTATAATGAATGATGGGTTACAGCAGTGTATACTCAGGGTCATTATTACTGTGTGTATCCAGGATACATAAGTTATAATGAATGATGGGTTACATCCGTGTATACCCAAGGTTATCAGTACTGTGTGTATCCAGGGTTCAAAAGGTATAATAAATAATCGGTTACAGTAGTGTATATCAAGGGTCATCATTACTGTGTGTATCCAGGATACATAAGGTATAATGAATGATCGGTTACAGCAGTGTATACCCAAGGTCATCATTACTGTGTGTATCCAGGATACATAAGGTATAATGAATGATGGGTTACATCCGTGTATACCCAGGGTCATCAGTACTGTGTGTATCCAGGGTACATAAGGTATAATGAATGATGGGTTACAGCCATGTATACCTAGGATCATCATTACTGTGTGTAACCAGAACACATAAGGTATAATGAATGATGAGAAACAGCCGTTTTTACCCAGGGCCATCATTACTTTTGTATTCAGGAAACAAAAGGTACAACGAATGATGTGTTACAGCAGTGTATACCCAGGCTCATCATTACTCTGTGTATCCAGGATACATAAGGTATAATGAATGACGGGTTACAGCCATGTATACCCAGGATCATCATTACTGTGTGTATCCAGGATGCATAAGGTATAATGAATTATGGGTTATAGCAGTGTATATCCATGGTCATCTGTACTGTGTGTATCTAGGATACATAAGGTATAATGAATGATAGGTTACAGTCTTGTATAACCAGGGTCATCATTACTGTGTGTATCCAGGATTCATTACGTTAATGAATGATGTATTACAGCAGTGTATACCCAGGATCATCATTACTGTGTGTATCCGGGATATATAAGGTATAATGAATGATGGGTAAAAGCCGTGTATACCCAGGGTCATCATTATTGTGTGTATCAAGGCTACATAAGGTATAATGAATGATGTGTTACAGCAGTGTATACCCAGGGTCATCATTACTGTGTGTATCCAGGATACATAAGGTATAATGAATGATGGGTTACAGCAATGTATACCAAGGGTCATCATTACTGTGTGTATCCAGGGTACATGAGGTATAATAAATGATGGGTAACAGCCGTGATTATTACTGTGTGTATCCAAAATAGATTAGATATAATGAATGATGGGTTACAGCCGTGTATTCACAGGGTGATCATTACTGTGTGTATCCAGGGAACATGAGGTATAATGAATAATGGGTTACAGCCGTGTATACACAGGGTCATCATTACTGTGTGTATCCAGGATAAATAAGGTATAATAAATGATGAGTTACAGCCATGTATACCCAGGGTCATCATGACTTTGTCTATCCAGGATACACAAGGTTTAATGAATGATGGGTTACAGCCGTGTTTTTACAAGGTCATTATTACTGTGTATATCCAGGATACATAAGGTATAATGAATGATGAGTGACAGCCATGAATACCTACCGTCATCAAGACTTTGTGTATCCCGTATTCGTAAGATATAATGAATGATGGATTACAGCAGTGTATACCCAGGGTCATCATTACTGTTTATACCCAGAGTATATTAATGAGGATAGTATATAGATGGGTAGCAGTAACGAATACACAGGGTCATCATTTCTGTGTTTATCCAGGGTACATAAGTTATAATGAATGATGGGTTACAGCAGTCTATACCTAGAGTCATCATTACTGTTTGTACCCAGGGTATATGAATGTAAATAGTATAATTATATATGGGTTACAGTAATGAATCCACAGGGTTATCAATACTGTGTGTGTCCAGGGTACATAAGGTATAATGAATGATCTGTTACAGCCGTGTATACACAGGGCAATCATTACTGTGTATACAGGATACATAAGGTAAAATGAATGATTTGTTACGGCCGTGTATACCCAGGGTCATCATTACTGTGTGTATCCAGGATAAAAACGTATAATGAATGATAGGTTAGAGCCGTGTATACCCAGGATCATCATTACTGTGTGTATCCAGGGTACATTAGGTATAATGAATGATGGGTTACAGCCGTGTATACCCAAGGTCATCAGTACGTTGTATATCCAAGATATTTAAGGTATAATGAATGATTGGTTACAGCAGTGTATACCCAGGGTCATCATTACTGTGTGTATCCAGGATAAATAACGTATAATGAATGATCGGTTACAGCAGTGTATACCTAGGGTCATCATAACTGTGTGTATCCAGGATACATAAGGTATAATGAATGATGTGTTACAGCAGTGTATACCCAGGGTCAGCATTACTCTGTGTATCCAGGGTACATAATGTTTAATGTGAATGATGTGTTACAGCAGTGTATACCCAGGGCCATCAGTACTGTGTGTATCCAGGATACATAAGGTATAATCTGAATGATGTGTTACAGCAGTGTAAACCCAGGGTCATCATTATTGTGTGTATCCAGGATACATAAGGTATATAAATGATGGGTTACAGCAGTGTATACCCAGGGTCATCATAACTGTGTGTATCCAGGATACATAAGGTATAATAAATTATGGGTTACAGCAGTGTATACCCAGGGTCATCATTACTGTGTGTATCCAGGATACATAAGGTATAATGTGAATGATATGTTACAGCAGTGTTTACCCAGGGTCATCATTATTGTGTGTATCCAGGATACATAAGGTATTATTAATGATGTGTTACAGCAGTGTATACCCAGGGTCATCATTACTGTGTGTATCCAGAGTACATAAGGAATAATGAATGATGTGTTACAGCAGTGTATACACAGGGTCATCATTACTGTGTGTATCAAGGATAAATAAGGTATAATGAATGATGTGTTACAGCAGTGTATAAACAGGGTCATCATAACTGTGTGTATCAAGGATACATAAGGTATAATGAATGATGTGTTACAGCAGTGTATACCCGTGGTCATCTTTACTGTGTGTATCCAGGATACATAAGATATGATGAATGATAGGGTTTAGCCGTGTATACCCAGGTCATCATTACCGTGAGTATCCAGGATAAATAAGGTATAATAAATGATGTGTTACAGCAGTGTATACCCAGGGTTATCATTACTGTGTGTATCTAGGATACATAAGGTATGATGAATGATAGGTTTCAGCCATGTTTGCCCAGGGGAATCATTACTGTGTTTCTAGGGTACATAAGGTGTATTGAATGAGGTCTTACAGCCGTGTATACCCAGGGTCATCATTACACGGCTGTTATACATCATTCATCATACCTATTTTGGATAGGGGAGATTTTTGGATGGAAAACAAGGGCGATTCGGATGAAATACCACATGATGCGGCAATTCACAATAATCTATCGCATATCAGTACTCAATTGTACATATAAAGGGGTAACAGGTTATGATTTTCAACTAAAATAGAATGTATGTGTCTTAATATTGCTTTAGTTTTAGCAAACAGTGCAGACCCAGATGATATGCCGCATTATGTGGTATTTCATCCAAATCTCCCATGTTTCCAAGGTAACCGCGGGTTAACAGATGTTAATAGTTTGTATAAATTTACTTGAAAATGTACGGGTAGAATTTCGATCGATGTCTGACTTCATCAAATTGTTTCATATCCCTTTTGAATAAGCAACAGTAATATGCTTTCATTTTTCTATATACACTGAATATTAATAGATAGATAAACCGAATATAATCACTACAGTTTTGTATTTTTTAACCTTTAGCCGCCCTACGTATTGGATGCCTTTTTTAAAGGAAGCTAACTTGTTATATTTGGGTCATTGCTCTAATAAACCAACTAGAAGAACTTGTTGAAAAACGACTTTAATTTTTTGGTCGATAGTGGTTGCTGGATAGAAATAGCCCCGCAAAGATCAGGAATCGATACAATCAAGTACCACACCTGACCCAGGATACCAATGGGACAGTGACAAACACACAGTTAGACACCACAAACGAGAGCCAAGAGGTCAGCCCTTTCCAAGCAGGTGACCACAAAGCACATATAAACAGACGCGCAAAAAGACATAGGAAACACAAGACAGAAAAAACCCATAAAAGAGCCACAAAAAGATACAATCCATACTTTAACCATAATACATGTGATCACTTCAAGCAATTTGGCTGGCAAGGAAATGATTTCGATCGATTTGTGGAAAAATCCACATTGGTTTTTTTGTTTTTTTGCTATCTGGTTGTCGTTTTGGCGTCTTATTTTTGTGTGACATGCAATGCATTCCTGAACATATGTCCTCAATTCTGTTTATTAACTTATCATCACTTACCAACGGTATATGACCATACAGCCAGTGTCTTCCTGCGGGACAAGGCGTGCCGTTGAAGGAGTTTTCCTTCATCCTGTTAGGAAACAAAAGATATGCAAAGTGTTTATGTAGTCCTCACAGAACTGAAACATAACATATAGGTTATAACCACGCAACTAGCAATTTAGCAATATACTGATTATACTCCCATAAAACATCTCAAGATAAGCTGTCAGAAGCATAAAATAGACAGTCTATTATTGTCATCCAGGGGCATGACAAACTACATGAGAAGTTGTTCATTTCTATATGCTCATTTCTTTGAATAAATGAAAGTGGTTGAGAGTTTGTTTAAAAAAGCTTATGGTGAAAAACTCATTTATTGAAAATACATATATTGTAGGTACACATTGGAATTGCATCATAGAGGCAATTCCAATGTGTACCTACAACATAAGGAAGAAACCTGTTTGTAAATTTACATTTTCCAAGTATCATGTCCATTGTCTTTATCTCTTATAAACATCCCAAACTGCCAATCAGATTTAAAATTCCTGTCACTCAACTGCAAATTGTTTATATTTGCATGACAGCAACAGCTCCAAATTCGAGTTCATGAACTACCTCTTTGCTAACCTGCTAGTTGCGTGGTTGTAACTACTAGTGCTTACTGAAAACTCGTTCTCAGTCCTACACTCTAATAAGTTTCCGAAATACCCTTGGATGGACTTTACACTATAAGTAGTCGAACTGCATTTCAAGACGTGTCTGTTGTGGTTTGTTTCTTAGTGTGAGCTGAAGCTTTTCGTCCAAGTAAGTAAGGGTACAAAGATCAGGAATCGATACAATTAAGTACCACACCTTACCCAGGATACCAATGGGAAAGTGACAAACCCACAGTTGGACAAAACAAAAAGCTGTACGAAACACTGAGGATATAATTCAAGCCAGCACATAATATCGGGCCACTATCGGCCCACCAGCGAAACGTCATGCTAATGCCGTTTCGCTGGTGGGCCGATGGTAGTCCGCTTTCATGTGCTAACTGGTAGTGTTGAAACCGGTTTATGCCCTCCAGTAAAATATTTACTGACCGTTCCAAGGCGGTACTTCTTTTGTGGATCTTTTATGTTTTCTGTCTTGTGTTTGCTATGCCTTTGTGTGCGTCTGTTTATATGTGCCTAGTGGTCACCTGCTGGGAAAGAGCTGACCTCTTGGCTCTCGTTTGTTGTGTCTAACTGTGAGTTTGTCACTATCCCATTAATTGGTACATGTATCATGGGTCAGTCGTGGTACTTGGTTGTATCGATTCCTGATCTTTGCACCCATTGCTTACTTTGCTCAGTGATGCAACAAATCTGTAATACGGTCTCTTGATCATGAGCCTGACACTCTATCAAAGAAGCTACAGTGCCCTCACACCCAGGTATTCGTTAAAAAGAGTACTACGGGTGTTTAGTAGGACTTGGTATGGCATGTGGGTACTAATGTGTTTCCAGGACTTAGGTGACCCCCGTTATTTGCTAATTATTCTTAAATGGTAATTTTAATTGAAAAAATTAATTAGAGAAATGAATTTAGATTTATACCGCGTAATTGAATTTATTTTTTCCACATAAATATGAGTTTTTGTATAGGCTGGGATTAGATGGAATTTTGGTGTGTTTTTGCTGCTCGTCTTTGAATTAGCCCCCAAGTGAACCTAGCGATATAAATAAAACATGGCTTATACAGGTCAGTGGAGGTAATTCGTCAGTCCCACAGATAAGAGCGCGTAACAGAGAATTATTTCATCCTATTTCTCAACCAAAACATATGTTGTGTGTACTCAAAACAACCGTCTCGATGATATGGTTCTTTTGAGCACCCAAAACACGTGTTTAAACTGATAAAAAAAACTATCACAACTTCACGCTAAAATTGCTTAACTGGCCCAATTTTCGTGCATTAAGCTATGCTTCACTGCTTATACTGACTAATAAACTTCACTGTACATCTAAAGGCGATGCATTGAAATGGCCTGTGTTAAAAAAAACGATTCAAGTAACAGTATTGTCTGAACCTTAAATAATGGCTGAATTTTCTTTCGAGATCATTGTGTCCTAAAATTATGTCTTTCAGGAATACAGGTAGGTTATCAAACAGTATTGATCCAGATAATGCCCAACATTTTAACCTGAACTTGCCTTCGGCTGTTGACAAAGTTTATCAGCGAAATAGCTTAAGCAGGCGAATATTTGATGCTCCCTAATTTGCTATTTCTCGTCAACTCTCTAAACTTGAATTGTCATCATAAACTCTTTACTTACTAGTGTCGTCTGCTGATTACCTTTGCAAACAATTTGGACCCAGATCAGCCCCGACAAAACGTCGGGCATGATCTGGATCCAAACTGCTTGGCACTCTACTGATATTCCCGAAATATCATTTTAGAAAAAGCAACAAAAAGAAACAAACTGATTTTGAAAAAAAATATCAGCAGACGACAAAATCATGACAAATTACCTCGTAGGCAAAACGAGTCAATGAATTGAAATGGAAGGTGTTACATGTACATGCATGTTTCATGCTTACGCCTTATATTTGCCTGCTTTCGATACGGCATGGTCTAGGATCCCTATAGACTTTTACAATTGCGTGTGTGCGTGCGCGTGTGTGTCATCATGATGACGAGTGAGGTTTGAATAGATTTTCGTTAAATCATCGGATAAAGATAGTCATGTAGGCTAGTACGTATCATCATAGCAATGCAAATATACCACGTGGTTCTATTGGGGTACACATAGGTATATTCACAGGGAAAAACAACTAAGTTATTCTTTTGAACAGGGGACTGGGGCTTCAGTTACAAATAAGGGCGTCTCCCAAAAATAAGTTTTAGTTACGCGGTGTACATTTAAATCCACATGCTAAGTGCAGTTCTTCTAAGTTCAATTTAAAGCTGTTTAAAAAAAGAAAAACGGGGGTCACTAATAACCTGGAAACACTATAGTACTACTATGTTTCATAGCCTGCTAGTCTGTGCTAACACTTTGGACCCCAAATCGGGGACGGCACAACGTATCGCCTGACCTGAATCAAACCCGTTCGACACTCTCATCATGCGCAGATCCAGAAAGTTTTGTCAGAGGAAGGGGGGGGGGGGGGGGCAACTCAACTCTGAAAACGTTTCTTTTTTAGTTTATAAGGTGGGGAGATGATCCAAATTTCAAATATTACTAAAAGCGGGGTCATTATTGGCCCGCTAGCGAAACGCCATTTAAATGCCATTTCACCATAGAATGCTGGCTTAGTAGCGTTGTTATTTTCAAGGGGATCCGGACCAGTATTGCTAAAAACCCTATATTCTATATTTTTGTGATTTTCCAAGGGGGGGTCTGGACCCCCTGCCCCCCCCCCCCCTCTGGATCCGCCCATGCTCATAGCTTTCCTGCAAGATTTTTTGAGAGAAAAAAAGCTAATTTTGAAAGAATTCAATAGACGACAAAGACATGAAAAATTGCTCAAAAGTTAAAACTAAGTCATACGGACCTGATTTTCCATAGCAGACGTATGAACTGATACAGCAAGAAAGTAAATCCAAGCACTAAGACACTGGTCAATATTGTCAACAGCGATATGCTCTGTGGTAGTAACACCATGTCAATCTGCGAGAGAAAGCCTAAAATCGCCATTTTTTTCCTGAAATCAAGGTTGACAGTAAACTTGGTCAAGTACGTGTAGGTTTCACCCTTTACCTGCTAGCGACAACGTTTGTCGTCAGCTGATAGCATTTGCAAACAGTTTGGAACCAGATCAGGCCCGACGATACGTCGGGCCTGATCTGGATTCGAATTGTTTGCCACACTCTGGTGGTATTCCTGAAAAGATCTGCTGAAAATGTGCTTTGACAACAGCCAGCAGACGACAAATTAACATGCAAAATCAACCAGACTGTAAAGGGTTAGAGGGTTGTGTTGACTAGCGTTATCAGTCTCGAACGATAACATAGTCCAGGGTATGTTTTATATCACGTGCCAGTCCGTAGGTTATCTAAGACCCGGTAGTAATCGTGCCGGACACAAAAAATGCAAAAAAAAAAAATGTTTAGCCGGACCCGGAATTACAATGCCTCCTTAATGTTAAGGAATAAGTTAAGTATTGATTTTTCAGGATGCGAAAAATAACGTTTCAAACTGATTAAAAACGAAATAGTTACAATTTTTCTGTATATCGCAATATCTTTGACCACAAGTACTGCATCGACCCAGGCAATTTATTTAGCATTTAATATAACTTAAGTCTTCCTTGACTTTAAGGAGGCATTGTAATTCCGGGCCCAGGGTATGTTTTATATCGATAGTCATCGTCTACTCTATCTAAGGTTGGGTTGAACGCGACACAATCATGTGAGCATATGATCCGCACGGCAGATATATTAGGAATCTTGATAATTTTTTTTACGAAATTGTACGTTCAATTTCGACTTGTAAAGTTCTGGCGTTGTTGACACCCAGCCATGGTTTGAAACAGAGCTCGGTCAAATTGGCAGCGATATTGCTGCAGCCAAAAATGGTCAAGGTAACAGAAACAGTAAAAAAACGGTCAAGTAAGCAGCAAAAATTAAGTCAAGTTAATCTATACCGGAAGTATAATACCATCATGCCTACTTTATGTTCAGATGTTTGATTGAGGATTTTTGCTACGACCATGGCCCACTTCAAATCGAACTAAGTATATAGTTCCTACTATAGTAACTATTATAATAGTTAGATTCGAATATCGATAGTCGCTACTACAGCGACGTCATGTACCTACTACTAGAGCAGAGCACCGTTAGTCTAGTAGATTGTCTGGTTCCTCCTCTAGACCTATCCAGCGAGACGGTTTCAAAATCTGTCAGTAGCATCGAAATTATTTTTTAACTTAATAAATCCTTGCTGCACTCTATTTGCGGTCCCACTAATTCGTAATTGGTAATTAGAGTAGGCTGTGCAGTATTGAAAAGGGGCATACAGGACTGTTCACTTTGTTTGTTCGGGGCGTAAACGTGCGCGCGCATCTATTACGTCAGAACTTTCGTAGGGACTATAGTTCGATTCGAAGTGAGCCCATGTCACAACAACAGCCCCAAGTACAATTTATCCGCTTAACACCACAGTATACAACTTATAACAAAATCAAGTATCCCTTCAAGTAAATGAAATGCCCCTTTGACTAGCATCATATTTACTGAATTGTTACTGCCCAAAATAGTATCGAACTAAATGTCACCGTGACTATAGATTGCCACTACCTGGTATTAATGAATCTATGTCTCTAAAAGAACACATTACATGTACCAGGCCACTGAAACTCAGCCTGAGTTATGTGCCCTTTGTCCAATTTCCACGCGATAAGTTCCCTTTCCCTAAGGAAAGACGTCATAATAACGACCCGTCAACATAAACAGTTCAAAATGTACAGAAGATGAAAATTAGGAACGCAAATTAACCGCAAAATTAATTTTCTCTGTGATTTTGCGAGAAAAGAAAGTCAAGATTTGATGAAAACGTTTAATATTTGCTTTATTTAATTGAAGTTGCCAGACGTTTAGAGTGCGCTTATTTTCGTAATGGATTATTAAATCAGCGCGAGATCGAATCTGACGAAAATGAACTTAATTCTATTTTGAGCAAAAAAAATGCTTGTGTTAAAGGTGAACAACGGTGTGAAATATACAAAAATATGAAACCTGTGCAATTTTGCACATATTTTTGCACAGGTTTTATATATTTTGTAATTTTTTCCACAAGTCTAACAACACAATAGAATGATAACATGCATATTAAGAAGTTTATTATTTTATGTTGCCAGCTCATTCTTTAATGTTTTGGTAACGTTCATCTGGAGTCCACGGCACTACACGTTTGCATGGATAGTCATAAAAAATACATGTAGATAATTATTGTTTTCAAGGCCTCAGATGTTGTATTTATCATGCTATGTTAAGTTGTACATGAAAAGGTTTTGATAATGTCGATGCCAGGGCCCGAGGTTATAAATCTATTTTGATGCCACTAAAATTTAACTGCTCATTAAAACTAGAATGTTGAAATTTCAAGACCTTTCTTGCTTTCAAACTCTCAGATGTTTTATCTATCATGCTAATGAATGTTAAAATGCCAGCAATTTTTGTTGGCATTTTAACACTTATTGGCATGATAAATTTTATGCTCAGTTGAGTTGAGCACGAAAAAAGTTTTATAATTTCGGGGCCAGATTTTTACGCGACACGGTTCATATGAAGACTGAAAAAAGGAGCATTATTTAATCCATCTCTCTCTCTCTCTCTCTTGTGCAGCTTTAAGAGAGATGGTCCTGTCATCTTGGCCTGGTTGCAGGAAGAATTTGCTTCACTTGAGGCAAAGTTGGATGGGGGCCGGGCCGTTTAGTCTCTCTCTCTCTCTCTCTCTCTCTCTCTGTGTGAGGAATCCTGACACGGCTGAATATTGTTGACTGGGACTTTAAGCCTTTACTCAATCAAGCAATGGCTCTGCACGAAATTGGTAGCCAAAGATATAATTGCATCTTCATACGACAGCGGAGACTCGGATCAGGCGGATGCCTAGGCTGATCTGATTATTTGATGGGCACAACTGTAAAGTTGGTTGTGTTATGCACAGGCATATTCACTTTGCTTAAAAGAGAAAAGATTTTTTGGGCATAAAACTGTAGTTAATTTCTTACCCATCAATCAAAACATATGTTTATGGTGCTCAAAAGAATCGACTCATTGAGACGGTTCTTTTGAGCACCCACAACATATGTTTAAGTTGAGAAATATGTTTTGGTTTAAAACACTTAACAAAATTCAATTACACACACTTATCTGGGGGCTTGTACAGTATTGGTTTTATCTGGGCTGAAAAATGCTGGACCAGACCATTTTTTTTTCAGATGCTAAACGGCAGTTCTTAAGTTTGTTCCATAACGTGTTCCACTTCAACTTAGGGTTGGATATTAGGCTGCTGAACAAAAATACCAAATATTTGGATACCAAATGTTTATGCACAATTTTTGGATAAACTTAGGCCAAATAAAAAAGGTGTGTTTCGGGTAACGGGTCTGAAACTTCTAGGTAGGTTAGGCACACATATATTTTTTGATTATTTTTTCTGAAAAAAAAAATACAATTTTATGCATTTGATAGGCAATTTTGCCTTTCAAAATGTATAAAATGATATTTTTCCAGAAAACCTGAAAAAATTCTAGGTTTCACCAGTAAATTTAGGTAGGGTCACGTTACCCTAAACACATGTATTTTTTATTTGAAACCACCACCGTCAAAGTTTGACCCCTCACTGGAAATGAAAGTAAATGTCAGTTAACACCAAAAGAGGTGGCAGCTCAGACGCCACCTATTTGGTTTTAACTTCCACTAACTTTAGTATAAACTTACACTTACTTTCCTATTAAAACAACTTGGGGCTAATATTTCCCCAGTGGTAAACATTTCTACCTCTCGCGCAACTAGCAGGTTAGCAAAGAGGTTGTTTATGAACTCGAAGAACTTGGAGATATAGCTGTCATGCAAATATAAACACTTTGCAGTAGAGTGACAGGTATTTAATACTGATTGGCAGTTTGGGATGTTTAAAAGAGGTAAAGACAGTGGACATGACACTTGGAAAATGTAAATTTCGAAATAGTTTTCTTCCTTATTTTCAGTAACATATGTTGTATGTACACATCGGAATTGCCTCTATGAGGCAATTCCAATGTGTACCTGCAACATAATGAGTTTTTCACCATAAGCTTTTTTTTAAAAACAAATTCTCAACCACTTTCATTTATTCAAAGAAATGAGCATGTAGAAATGAACAACTTTTCATGTACATTTAGTTTGTCATGCACCTGGATGACAATAAAAGTCTGTCTATGTTATACTTCTGACAGCTCATCTTGAGATGTTTCATGGGAGTATATTGCTAAATTGCTAGTTGCGTGGTTGTATTGTTATAACTATTTTCCGGATTAATACAATCGAACAGACAATAGCTTTTAAAGCAGTTAAAATGCCATACTAAAATCAATGACAGCTCAGCTGCCACCAAATTTGGTGTAAATATACACTTTTTACAGCGTGCTATTATAATAAGATGCAGGATTTTTGTGAAGAATTTGTATACGTATAACAGCGGGTTTTGTGCTATATCTGGTTCCACATGAATTTTAGCTGTTCTATGACTTTTTAAATTTTTGTTTTCATCTAATTTGGAATTTATATAACATAATAACGATTGTTGCTGATTAGGACATTAAAACATCAAAACCCATTTCTGAATCAAAAGCCATCAATGGAATTCAACCATGAACGTAACTTACCGTCATGTGCTCTCGCAACAAGGGACCAAAACATTCAACGTCGACAGCCAACGTCGTCATGTCGAGTAATTACATCAACTGATATCGCCTCAGACCCGTATAGATATCAACGGACGTCACCGAGACGCGTGACGTCCGTCAATAATCACCTCCGTCACTATCGAACAAGGACGTCTCTGCTAGAACAAGCGTTTAGACGTCGACGTCATCCAACGTATGCTCAGCGACGAGCTGCTAATCTAAGGGAACGTCGACGTATGGTCAATCTTAAAGAGGCGTTCAAGGATTTACGAGACTGTTTACCCACGTTTTCGTATGAAAGGAAATTGTCAAGAATAGAAACGCTACGTCTTGCAATCATGTATATAACGTTTTTGAAGGAAGTATTGAAGGGAAAAACGCCGGAGGAAATAACGTTGACCACAAAGACGCAAACGTCGGCAAGGAAAAACGACCAGAATCTCGAATGAGTTCTGTAATAATTCCAAGTGTACAGAATTTATTTATTTAAAGCATCATTGACTGGAAAGACACAAATAGGGATCTCAGATCTGAAGGGGCCAGTATGCAAAATTGTGTTCATTTAAGAAATGAATTCGATTTTTGGAATGTTCATGGAATCATAAATACTTCGGGTCGCTTGCAAAGTAAGTGTAGCTCGAAGCGCTTCACCTTAACTTTGCAAGAGACCCGAAGTATTCATGATTCCACGAACATTCCTAAAATTGAATTTATTGATTACATTTATCATTCATGAGGCCATGAACTGTTTCAAAAATCTAAAGATTCATTCAAGGCTTGCTTTGAAAATGTAAATATTATGGCATAAACAAGCAAAGAATCCTCAGGCAAGCCTGTGCATGTGCACTGTCTCGTCAGAGTCTTCATTGCTCGCATACTCAAAGAAATGAAGTAGATAAGGGTGGATCAAAACTCACTTCTTGTCACATTAATGAGCTACATGTGCATGTTAAGGGTGGATTTAAGCACATGCGATTACACATGTATGTACATTTACCATCTAGTCACGCTCCGGTCCTTATTTTTGATCCTGGATCACCATAAATGTGCAATAAATGTATACAAAATTAGAAACTTCAAGCCAGGAATTCGGAGCAAGGAACTTGGAACTATGAAACCGGAATTAAAGCCAGGAACTATATGCCAGGAACTAACTTATGGAATGTGTAAAAACGACAAAAACTTTTCTGTTAAACTCATTTTATTCAAAGAAAAAAGTACAAAGTGCGTATATTCAAAAATGTTAGTAGAAAACATATATGTACCAGCCAGCTGGTGTAACGTCATATATTTATACAAAATAAATTATTTCTGACATAATATACAAAAAAGTACAACAAAAACCAAGGATTTCTCAAGCCTCCATTAAAAAAGGAGAAGTGTAAAGGAATGGTCTTATTGCTCAACCAAAGCATTCACTTATCTAAACTTCTAACCGATCACTTGCATTTTTTTCAAAGCAAGCAATAATCGAGGTTTATATATAAAATTCGTCCAAACCGGTTAGGTACGGTTATATAACATGTCATTTCAGAAATAAACATGAAACAACGATTTAAATTTGTTCTTGTTCTTTGTGGTAAAAATTTCGTTGTTAAAAAATTTGTAGTTTTCTAGAAAACTGATTTTTAACACTGATCGGTTAGAACTTTCGATTAGTGTTTGTTGTGGTTACTCAAAAGAACAAACCCTATGAGCATCCAAAGCATATGTTTAGACTGATGAGTAAAATAAAAATCATAAATTTATGCTCAATAATGTCTATTTCTAGACCACTGATTTCAATGCTGCCTCATATAAGATTATGGTATACCAACCTCAACCAGGGTTCGCACAGACACGTTTATGTAAAATTCAAGGACTTTTCAAGTATGTCGAAAAAGATTCTTCATCGGTTTTTAGGGCTAAAAGTTTATGATAAATACCAATTTAAATGTTCAAATTCTACTTCAGAATCGTTAGACTGAGATAATGGGGAAATTAATACTAGAAAATTAGTCTAAAATTGCTGTGCCTTTATTTGGTGCAGCATATGCTGTACCAAATAAAGGCACAACAATTTTATCAATAGTGTATGTTAATTTCTACAGAAAATAGAGGAATTCAAGGACTTTATCAAATCCTTCAGGTGAATTCCCAGTACTTTTCAAGACACCCTCTAAATTCAAGTACTTTTTAAGCCTGTGTGAACCCTGTCATTCCAATAAAAGAAGTCGCTGGTCAGCGGATATGATTGTCAAATATGCAGCTGGTCACTGACTCCCATTGTTTATATGAGCAAATGTCTTACGTAACAGTCAATAAATTTTCAGTCATGTTGGTATATTTCTTGGGTTGAATCAGTACTCAACACTGACAATAAAGAGTGTTGGTCAAGAATAAAACACCTGGCCTCAAGGTTATAAAACTTTATTTTCATGCTCAACTCAACTAGGCATGAAATTTATCATGCTTATAAATGTTAAAATGGCAACAATTGTTGGCATTTTAACATTTATTAGCATGATAAATACAACATCTGAGAGTTTGAAAGCAAGAAAAGTCCTTATTATCCAGCATTTTAGTTTTTATGAGCAGTTGATATTTCATGCTCAGTTGAGTTGAGCATAAAAAAAGTTTTATTATCTTGGTGCCAGGCTGAAGGCTTGATTTAAACCCCAACCTTTGGTCTAAAGTCTAGCATTCTATCAACATAGAACTTTTTATCTGACTGCTCACAGTAACTCCCAGGGGCGGATCCAGGATGTCTAGAAAAGGGTTTCATACGTATAAAGGTATGTGTGGGGGGTTCCCTTTGCTGACTTTATCTCATTTTTCTTAAATATCCCATGAAAATAAATAATGTTTCAAAAACGGGGGACAGAGAAGGGGGTTCAAGTGACACCCCTTTAGATCAGCCACTGACTCCCTTTACCACAAATGAGTAATGGTATGTTTTTTTCTGTATGACTTTTCAATTTCTGTGTACTTAGAAATTGTCTATACAGACTCAGTGTTCAAGCTGGGAAATAAGGGAGAAGTGACAGGGAGAAGTTATAGCGCTAAATTACGGTATTTTCTGTCAGTTTAGAATCAAATTAGCCATTACACATACTATTGCCATTAAATGGAAGGAAAATTACAATGCAGTGATGCAGTGGTAGTAGATTATCACCATAGCTTGCGATTGTGTAGTGACAGAATGAAAATCAGTCTCCCTAACAAAAATTTTTTTTTTAGGATGACTCCCAGTTCTCCTTGGGTCCAATTTAGGGCAAAATTTTGGCCCCTATATATCAGCCCCTATGGGGACTAGCTCATTCCCTGCAGACTGCAAATGAAATGAGAGATTTCTTAGTAAATAAGCTAACTGCCACTTAAACAGAATCAATGCAACAAATGTTTTTAAAGCTAAAGAATTAAAACATGGAAATAAAATATACATTATAGAAAAACCTGTGTAAAACGGCCACTCAAAAATAGACAAAACAAAGGTCCTAATGACAAATGGTAGCTTAATTAAGTCCGAAAGTATTGCAGAATGCTCCCTTTGGAGCATTCTGCAAGGGAGCATTCTGCAATACTTTTGGCCTGCATTAAGCGATAATTGGTCTTGAGATCCAATTTTCGATCTTTTTGAGACTGGCCGTTTTACACAGATTTTACTGTATATTAAAAGTAAATACATATCACATAAGTAAAAGAATGCAATGTGATAAATGCAAATACAATGTAAATGAAAAGTAAATAAAAACAAATAAATAAAAAAAACTCAATAAGTCAAACTCTTAATAATAGCTAAAATTACCCACAAAGAGCTATGTGCATTAAGGGGCTAATTTAGCCCCTCTGGGGCCAAAAACTGAAAGTTGCTTTTCACCAATTCCTTCTGATTGTTTTATTCGAAGAATAACCCAGGTGTAAACTTCTGGCATTTATTTAATGTTTACCGTTACTATGGCAACAAAAATGGCCGACAAAATAGGCTTAAAATAGAAAAAGTTGCTACTTTGGACTAAATTTAAGGCTTTGGGAGACCGATTTTTTTAAGAATTAGATATCAGCACAGCTAAATACCTAAAACTTTTAATATGTTGTGTGCCATGATAATTCTTATCGTCTGTTAAAATACCTTTTTGGTATTTGCTTGTGCTCAATATTAATTTCTCTCTCAAATGTCTCATGATTTTTATTTCATTCATATTTCAGTGAGATGAAAAATGTATATTTCAAGAGTGGTGAATACTCAACACTTGAATCAGAACTCAGATAAGAGTGCTGAACTAAAAAATAATTTTTCTTATTTTCAACAGAAATAATCATTTTTTCTCTTCAGGAGACATCATCAAACATATATGACATCATGTGTGACATCAAAAGCGCATACTTCCATTATTTTTTTAAATTGGTTTAAAATAAACAAAATCAATTTTTTGTTATGGATATGTATGAAAATAATTTCATCTCATGAAGTGAGAAAATGTAATTATTTCATTCTTGGCTTCCCCTATCCTAACTAATGAATTTCCATTTCACTTGATGAAATTAATGTCATGTCAATTTAAAAAAAAAATGATTATCCTCTATTTATCAGTAACTTCCAATTGTTGTCCTAGTTACTTATACTATGCGCAGATCCAGAGGGAGGGACTTGGGGTCCAGACCCCATCCTGGAAAATCACAAAGCTTTCAGTGTTAGGCCACCATCGTCTCACCAGGGAATGCCATTTAAATGGCGTTAGCTGGCGGGCTGCTAGTAGCCCACTTTGTATCCCTCTCCCTTCTTAAAGAAAACTGGAATCCTCTGACAAAATTTTCTGGATTGGGGCACGTATAAATTGATAGTTTGAATTTAATACTCAACACTAGCTCTATTGTATCAGGCCCCCAGATAAGAGTGTGTAACTAAAAAATCTTTTTCTTATTTCTCAGCCAAAACATATGTTGTGGGTACTCAAAAGAACCGTCTGGATGAGACGGTTCTTTTGAGCACCCAAAACACATGTTTAAACTGGTGGATAAGAAAAAAATCACAATTTTATGCTAACATTTTTTGCTAAACTGGCCCTATGATATTGTATGAGCCAGCTCATCAGATTTTGGTACTTATCACATATACATGTTCATTATGCAATTCTTCACAGGTTTAGAAAAACAAAAATTTTCAGCGTAAAAATGTACATTTTTTTCTTACCCATCAGTTTTAACATATGTTATTGGTACTCCAAAGAACCGTCTCAATGAGAAATAAGAAAACTAGTTTTACGTTACATACTCTTTATGAAAGTCCTGCATTCTTTAAACATGCATGCACAGCTATCCAGTGGAGTTCACACCCCTAAAAATTGTCTACATCCGTGCTTCGTGTTTGTGAGCAGAGAAGGCTCTATTATAAACAAGACTGTATGGTCTTGCAGGTTTATTGGAGTATTTGCTGCTTGAACATGCAATAAGTTATGCGCGGATCCAGAGGGGGGGACAGGGGGCCGAACCACCCCTGAAAAATCACAAAAATATAGGGTTTCTTAGCAATACTGGTCCGCATCCCCTGAAATTCAGAAAGCTTTCAAGCCAGCATTCAATGTTGGGCCATCATCGGCACACCATTTAAATGGCACTTCGCTAGCGGACCAATGATGGTCAGCTTATAGTGGTATATGGATCCTCCCTCCCCTCATCAACTAAATAAAAACGTCAAAGTTGGCCTCTGACAAAACTTTCTGGATCCGGGCATGAACTACCAAATTCTCATGAACTAGGTTATTTGTAGTTTATCCCTTGTATGTTCTATATGCAGACCTCTATATAAGAGTATACATGTATTTGACAAAAAAAACTTGCTTCTCAACCAAAACATATGTTGTGGGTACACAAAAGAACTGTCTCAATGAGACGGTTCTTTTGAGCACCCAAAACGCACGTTTATATTGATGGGTAAGAAAATAATTGCTGTTATAGGTGAAAAAGTTTCCTTAACTGGAACCTAACTATGATATGATAACCCCATGGGTGAAAGTTCAAAATTTCCAAAATCCTGAACTTTTGAAAATCAAATCTTAAAACTTGCAGTATGCCTATAAATACCAACAATTTCATGTTTAAATGGTCAATTGTCTTTAGATAATTTACTGAAATTAAATCAAAGAAGCCATACCAATCTGCCTGATTAAGGATTTTGAGGCTGACTTTCTGTAGAAAGTAAGCCTCAAAATCCTGAATTCAGGATTAATCCTGAAAGCTTTTACCCATGTAACCCTTTGAAAAATGGCTGTCCTAAGGAATCATAGTGTTTTGATTCAATTTCTATGTTTTGATTTTTATGTTGTTTTGATTCTTGCTCTGTATCTATCAGATCATTCTACTTTTGTTTGTTTGTTTGTTTGTTTTTTTTGCTTTACGCCCCAGACAACAGCTATGGTCATGGGGGACTGGCAGTTGACCTAACCACACTTTTTCCTGGGACAAGCTTGAACAAGCAGTTAACCAGTAATTTGTGCATATACTTTAAACCATGTAACTGACAATAACCCTTCTTGAATGAATCAGCGAAAGGAACGAGAATAACCGTAGAAATTATTTCATGATCAATCTCCACAAAAGTATGGGACCGGGCCGGGACCGAACTCGGGACCCCTGGATCTGCAGTCTGACATGCATCTGTGGTCAGACATGTTACCAACTGAGCTACGTGGCCTGGTTCATTCTATTTTTGATTTGACTGTTTTTATGTCATTATTTTCTCAAATCATCACCCTAAGCGAAAACATTACCGTCGGTGACCACATGGTCGAAAGTTCAAAATTTCCAAAATCCTGAACTTCTGAAATTCAAATCTTGAACTAGGCAGTATGCCTACAAAATATTACCAATTTCAAGTTTCCCATTTTACTAAGATTACTCCCAAAACATTTTTTAAAAAAGAGGCCAAATTTTTTATATTTTTCATTTAATGACTCGTCCTGCCAAAGATTTTCAAAATGAAAATATAAGACATAAGTACTTTTTTCATTTTTATACCCCTAATTTAAAAACCTTGCAAGTTCTTGAAGTTTTTACCATTCATATAGGGGCTGAAAACTGATTTTTTTATTATTTTTTTTATCTCTGATGTGATGCACAGTTCTTTAAATTATTATGGTTCCATATTATTCTACCATTTACAATCTCATGATTTGTCTCACAAAAAGCTAATCAACCCATGTAAGACAGACAAGTTAAATTTAATATTTAATTCAACCTACAACAGGCCTCCAGATAAGAGTGTGTATTGGAAAACTATTTTATTTATTACTCATCAAAAACATATGTTGTGGGTACTTAAAAGAACCCTCTCAATGAGAAGGTTCTTTTGAGCACCCAAAACACATGTTTAAACTGATTGATAAAAAAATAATTACAATTTTACGCTAATAAAATTTCCTTATCTGGATCTATGCCTACAACATTAAAATCTGTTGAAAAAAAAATGGTAGAACAAAAAAGATAAAATAAAACATGGACGGAATGATACGAATATAATCACAATTTTACTATCCCAAAATTCACTTATCTGGACCTATAAACTGTTTTGTAATCAACTTTTCCAAATAGTAAAAATCGCAACCCTCAGACTGTATAAAACTTTTATCATGCTCAGTTGAAATTCAAACTGCTCATTAAAAATAAAATACCAAAATATAAAGACATTACTTACTCTGAAACTATCATATATTGTATTTATCGTACCAATAAATGTTAAAATGCCAACAATTGTTGGCATTTTAACATTTATGAGTAAGATAAATTTCATGCTCAGTTGATTTGATTTTGTTTGATTTGATTCTTTATGTCCCAGTCAACAATTTTTCAGTTATGTCGGGACGGGTCTTCCTGTGTTGAACCAGTACTAAGCAAGGATAACATGCTCAGTTGAGTTGAGCATGAAAACAGTTTTATAACCTCAGGCCCAGTTCTCAGATATGCAAAAAAAACTTGGACATCATTTGACAGGTTCAAAATAAAGCAGAAATAGGAGTTGATTTTTTGGTATTGCTGTAAATTCGGAAATTTTCACGAGGACTTTTTTTCGAGAAAATTTGCATATGCTAAGTTTCATGAAAAATAAAACCCTCCCGGAATGGCAAAATCACTCTGCCATTTATCGATATAGGTAAATCTTGCATTAATCGCGAATTTTTCCCATCACTAATGTGTCTTTTAATGCTATTCACGAAATAAAATTCCAGCGAAAATTTCCGAATCTACAGTAGGTCCAGGTCTGAAATTCACATGATAATTCTCAGCTCTCAGATATGCAAAAGACGTGTACATCATTTGACAGGTTCAAAATAAAGCAGATATTGGAGCTGAATCTTTGGTATTAGGTCCTGAACCTGAGGTTATAAAACTTTTTTCATACTCAACTCAGCTGATCACGAAATTTATCTTGCTCATAAATGTTAAAATGCCAACAATTGTTGGCATTTTAACATTTATTAGCATGATAAATACAACATCTGAGAGGCCTAATACAAGAAACTTCTTCATTTGTCGGTAGTTTAGTTTTAATGAGCAGTTGAAATTTCGTGCTCAGTTGAGTTGAGCATGAAAAAAGTTTTATAACCTTGGAGCTTGGTCTGAAATCGACATGATATCTCAGCTCTCAGATATGCCAAAGACATGTGCAGCATTTGACAGGTTCAAAACAGATTCCGTTTCTGCTGTAGGGATCCATCACCAGATTAGTCCTCGCCTGGTTTATAATCCAAAATGGAAGCATCACCCCTATAAATACTGAAAATAATCGAAAACAAAAAATCATACACATTCAGTAAAACATGTGCATGTGCGGATCCAGAGGTTGGGGGGACAGGGGGTCCGGACCCCCTCCCCTGAAAAATCACAAAATTATAGGGTTTCTTAGCAATTCTGGTCCAGACCCCTGAAAAAACACAAAAGTCAATGTGGGACATCATCAGCATGCCAGCAAAACACCATTTAAATGGCGTTTCACTGGCCGGCTGATGGTGGCCCACTTTTGTGGTATTTGGATACTCCCATCCCTCATCAACTTATGAAAAATGGAGGGGAAAAAAACATTGTCAAAGTTGGACAAAATTTTCTGGATCCATGCATGCTGTGTAAAACGGCCACTCTCAAAATGACAGAAAATTGGTTTTCAAGACCAATTATCGCTCAATGCAGGTCAAAAGTATTGCAGAATGCTCCAAGGGGAGCATTCTGCAATACTTTCAACCTTCATTGAGCTACCATTTGTCATTACAATCTTTGTTTTGTCTATTTTTGAGTGACCTTCACTGTACATCCAAGAGGGTTTTCAGGGATACAGGGATATTGGCCAAAAACTTAAGGGGATACAGGATATTTTTGTTAATATTTAAAGGGATATGGTATACTCGGATCAATTTTAGGGATATGGGGATACAATGCTTTCCGAAATTTGGGGATATTTGCTATATTAATTTTTGGGATATGGAATATTTTTCAAAATAATTAAAAGGATATGGGATACTGGGCCCCCCCTCCTTTCCAGGGCCTCATCCAAGTTTGCAGATTGGTACAATGTATTTCATAAAATAAAATGTTGTGTCAGATATATCTGTCATGCACTATTTGCCATATAATGACAGGTATTTCAAAAGTGATTGGCAGCTTGACACGTTATAAATGACTTGATGAGAGTAAATTTCAAAACAAGTTTCTCTATTTTAGCAGTTCCCAATGTGTACCGACATAATATATCAGTAATTGCCCGTCTTTTCAATGAATGATTTTTCACAATAAACTTTTATTTGAAAACTTTAGCTATTTCTATTGTTCAATGAACTTAGAATGTACATGTACTAGTAAATTTCAACCTTAGACAGATCAAAGGTTAGGTGGGTCCATGTTGTAGCACAAGACATGGAAATCAGGATGAAATAACGTTTATATCTTACCCACGGTTCATACAGGCAAGTTTGAGCAAAATTCAAGGACTTTTAAAAGGCTTTCCTACAGTTTTCAAGGACTACAAGTTTATGAAAAATACAGATCTAAGTGATAAAATTCTAATTCATAAGAGAGACTGAGATAATGAAGACATTAGTACTAGAAAATTAAAATAAAACTGGTGTGCCTTTATTTGGTATATGCTGCACCAAATAAAGGCACAACAATTTTATAATGATTTACGTCTATATTAACTGTGCTAAGTCCTACAGAAAAAAGTAGAATTCAGGGACTTTTCAAGCTTTAGAGTGATTTTCCAGTACTTTTCAAGGCAGATTAAATTTTCAAGGACTTTCTAAGAAAGCCCTCTAAATTCAAGCACTTTTCAAGCCTGTGTGAACCCTGTTACCAGTTTTCAGATCAATGTTGATAGCGCGAACAGTAGATATTTGGTTTAGAAATAATTGTTACTGTCTGAGTAACCTTTCACTACTCGTCCAATGTTTTATCCGCCAATAAGGTTGAAATTTACCAGTACAAATTGACATGTTTTCATTATGTTTGGTATCCACATGGAATCCTGGATGACAAAATATAATATTGCCATGTTTATGTTATTGACAGCTTAGCCTTTGGTTTCAGTGACATAAAATACTTGCTTTATTGTGAACTTCAGACCTTGAACTATCTTGGAATAGGCACTTCCCAAATTTAAAAGCCATATCATATCAATATCACATGATAGTCAAAAATATCATCCCTTAAAATATTATTAAGTTAAAATGTGTTTTAGGTGCTCAAAAGAACTGTCTCAGGGAAATGGCTCTTTTTAGTACCCACAACATGTTTTGGTTGAAAAATAACAAAACATTTTTTAAATTATGCACCCTTATGCAAAGCCACTGATTTTGGAGGGTACAGTGACTATGGAGGATGGTACAGTGATTAATGAGAAGGTACCATGATTAATGACGAGGGTACAATGATTAATGAGGAAGTAACAGTGATTAGTGAGGAGGGTACAATGATTAATGTGGAAGGTACAGTGATTAATGAGGAGGGTACAGTTATTTATGCGAATAACTTACTTATTGAGAGGCCAGCTAACCAGGATCCACAGACTGACATAATCCATAATTCTGGAGTGGAATAAGACTGAAAATACAAAAGAGATATATAAGCCATTACTTGCTTTTAAAAAGGCATAAAAAATCAGGGGCTGTTGCAGGATTTCTGGAAAGGGGTTTTGTAAATATAAAGGTATGGGGGGTTCGCTTTGCTGATTTTATCTAATTTTTCTTAAGTATCCCATGAAAATGAAATAAATATAATTTGGTCTCACTGAGAACAAATTATTTCATTTTCATAGGATATTTAAAAACGGGGGGCGGTGAGGTGGGTTTAAGTGAACCCCTTCTGGATCTGCCACTGAAGATATATTTTGTCTTATTTCTCCTTGTCAACATAGAATTTTATGCAAGTGTCTGAATGGATTATATTTCAATGATAGCCCAAGACTTTCTTGAAACCAGAGGACCTGACGGTCCTGAAGCGCTCACCTGATCTCCTTGATAATGTTAAAATAGGTCAAGATCAACTACGGCTTATAATGAAACATATTTTGTTTTATGGGGGTTGCGGCCATTTTGGTCAAGTGACCTAAAACAATAAATTGATTACTCCATCGAACAGCCCAGTGATTTCTGAGTAAAAATGTTTAGATAGGTATGTGACAATCCAAATGAGTGGTCTTGGATAAAAGGTCACAGGTCAGCTTGACATTTGGTAGTTATATAAAACCGTGGTCTCATAAGGTTAAACATTTCTTGCAAGCATTATGATTTCAGCCTAAACAGTTATAGAAAAAAAAAAACATTTCAAGATTATTCCAAATTTCCGATATAAATGCATAAGGAATCAAATTTGGCCTTGCCATAAAGTAGGTCAAGGTCATCCAAGATTCATCATTTGTGCAAATCTGGTAGGGCCCACATCCCCAATGCTACATACCATGTCCCAAGGCCATTGGCCTTTTGGTTCAAGAAAAGAGGATATTTAAAGGGTTTTTACCATATATGGGCGTGGTGGCCATTTTGGTCATGTGACCAGTACAATTGGTATAAATTTTGGCTAACCTATCATAAGGAGTCTTCATATAAAATTTGAGTTCAATTGGCCTGGTGGTTTCTGAGGAAACTATGTTTTAATGTGTTAATGCGATTCCAATATGAGCCACCTTGGCTGAAAAGTTAACGGTCAACCTTGACCTTTGAAACTTATTTATAGCCATTGTCTCATTAGTTTCAACATATCAAGTGAGAATAATGACTTTGGCTTCAACAGTATTCAAAAAAGCAACTTTTCAAAATATTTCCCATTTAAATGCATTAGGAAGAAAATTTGACCTTGGCGTTAAGTAGGTCAAGGTCAACTTAGGATCATCATTTGAACAAACTTGGTAGGCCCCACATCTCCAATGCTACATTCCAAGTCCCAAGGTCGTCAGCCTTCTGGTTCTGGAGAAGAAGATTTTTAAAGGGTTTTTACCATATATGGGCGTGGCAGCCATCTTGGTCATGTGACCAAAATATTTTGCATAAATTTTAGACAACTTATCATAAGGAGTCTTCACATGAAATTTGAGTTTAATTGGGCCAATGGTTTGTGAGAAAACTATGTTTAATATATTGATTGGACTCCATTTTGAGTGACCTAAGCTGAAAGGTCAAAGGTCAACCTTGACCTTTGGAACATATTTATAGCCATTGTCTCATTAGGTTTAACATATCAAGTGAGAATAATGACTAAGGCTTCCACAGTTTTTAAAAAAATCAACTTTTCAGAAATTTTCCCATTTAAATGCATTAGGAAGCAAATTTGACCTTGACGTTAAGTAGGTCAAGGTCAACCTAGGATCATAATTTGAACAAACTTGGTAGGCCCCACATAACAAATGCTACATATCAAGTCCCAAGGTCATCAGCCTTTTGGTTCTGGAGAAGAAGATTTTTAAAGGGTTTTTACTATATATGGGCGTGGCGGCCATCTTGGTCATGTGACCAGGACCATTTGAACAAAATTTCGTTCCCCCGTCCTGAGGAGTCTCCATATGAAATTTGAATTTAGTTTGCTCAGTGGTTTTTTAAAATTGTGGACGGACGGACAGACGGATGAGGGAGTGACTGGTATACTATTAGCTCACCATGAGCCTTCGGCTCAGGTGAGCTAAAAAACAAACAAAAGAAAATTATGTATAAATTGGGAAAATTCATTTATCAATAAATGTATTGATTAAGTGAACGAAGTCCAACAGGCAATCCCATGCACATCTTCGCAAGCCAAGGGTACTAACTCCACTTCGTTCCTTACGCACCGAAGTGGAGTTAGTACCCTTGGCTTGCGAAGATGTCCCATGCACAGCTCGAGGGAATTTAGCAACAGGGGTGGGGTGGGGGGTCCAAGCCCAACTGACAGAAAAAAGCTCTGTTTTTGTTGTTTTTTTAGTCCTCAACTTATTGTACAGAAGGTGGCAGGGGGACCAATTGCTTATTCCTATAGAAACCTAATGAATTCAGGGTGGGTCCAAACCCCCTGTCCCTCTCTCTTGGTCCTCTTTAAGTGAGACTAGATATTTGGATTTGGGTTACAACTTATAAGCTTCATGTACATTCAAATTTTCTTCAAGAGTACAGGGAAAGCTCTGACAATACACCAAAAATGTACAAACTCGTCTGGTCTTAAGCTGTCACAAATGCATGCTTTTTAAGTGACAAATCTCATTAACTCTGTCCTTGCTAGTGGTGACTTTTGTCTTCTACTGATAACTTTTGTAAACAGTTTGGACCCAGATCAGGACTGGCAGAACATTGGTTCTGATTGGGATCCAAACTGACACTCTGAATCAGTTCCTGAATTTCCAAAGTATTTTTTGAAAAAGTTAATTTTGAAAAAAGTCAGCAAATGCCAACAAAAGGATGAAAAATTACCTAGCATGCAAAGAGTTAGCTTATACTAGAAGGAACTTACACAATCTTCTGATGCCCAGTATGTATAGACGCACAATATAACACCAAGAATAAATGCTCCGAGGCCAAACACATGGAAGCCAATCTTCACTGGTCTGGGTACTGGCACCATGGCACAGAATAGTACAGTGAACCCTGCAACATATAAAAGTAAAAGCTTTTTAAAAAACTAGTTACTTAGCCCCATTTTTTTACTTTAACGGCCTTTACATAGTTAAGAGTGCATACCAAAAGATAAATGTTCTTATTTCTCGACCAAAACATATCTTGTGGGTACTCAATGAGACGGTTATTTTGAGAACACAAAACATATGTTAAAACTGATGGGTATATACAAGGAATTATTTACAATTTTATGCTAAAAAATTTTGGTTATCTAGACCTATGATTTTAATGTCTGCCAATATGAAAATTAAAATAAAATCTCAATCTGCTCTTGTTAACTTTTAAATTCCTTAAACCCCCATTCCACTGGACGGCGATTCTGCTATGATTCAAAATTTTGGTCAAAATGACACGAATTGTAGCAGAAACAGCAAGAGTGCAGTAGAAGCGTCGTAGAAGCGCCAAGACTGTAGTAGAAGCGTATCAGAGTCGTCATGATCACCACCTCACGGCGATTGTTTTGACTTGCTCAAAATTTACATAACAACATCGCCGTGGACTCGAAGTGCAACGGAAGCGTAGTCACATCGCAGTAAGATCTTCCTGAGTGTAGCAGTATTGCGGCGGCATCGTAAGCATCGTAGCTCAATCGCCCTTACATCGTGGCGAAATTGCTGAGTTATTCATCCGTGATGCAGCTACCCTTCTGCTATGCTCTGAGCGACCTTGTTAAGCTCTGTACTCTCTCACTACAACCTCGCTTTGACCAAAGCTCTTCCTCGGTGACTGTGCTATTTATGCATAGTCAACCTTGGTGCTTCTGCCACGCTTCCGCTACGCTCTTGGCATTCTGACCAACTCCAGGACTTGTTCAAGTGCTCTCCTAAAGTTGGTGTCGGTCTTTTGGATTCTTCGACCAATTCTGAGTGGTTCCATTCTCATGTAATTGACGAATAAAGAGCCATCTTCACTGCTCATTGCTCTTATTAGTTGGTCATTGTGCCCACATCGTAGCTGTCTGTCTGTGGATAATCATGAACGGACCCAGGACCTTTTGACCCTCAGACTCAGTCTTGCCTGGACCTCCGATCATCCAACATAATAAAGTTGTGGTTCATAATCGCCAGCTGAGGCATAGCGACTTAAGCGCGTCTATCATTGACATTCAACTGAACATAAATCAGTTGATCTTCAGATTTTATATAGAAATGATACAAAAGCGTAGCTCCATCGCTTAGGTTGTAGCAAGGTCGCAGCTGCTTCGCCATCAGCATAGACTAAGCATAGCAGGATCTTCATTGTCATAGTGTGGTCGTAGCAGAAGCGCAACGGAAGCGTAGTAGAATCGTACTGGAAGCGTCAAGCCCCCAAATCGTGTGGTTGTCTACGCTTCTGTGGCAATTTGGAATAATTTTAGAGAAAAAATGTGAGCGCCATGAGGGTAGCGGAATCGCCGTCCAGTGGAATGAGGAGGTTTACCTATAGTGAAGAATGTGAATATCAACGAAGCAACATTTAAGCTGAGGAGAGGATAGGCACATGCTCTTGTAGACTTGTCAAGTAGGATCACATAGAACTGTGGAATTGGAAGCAACAGCGCCAATACTATCAGAAATACAGAACTGGAAGAAAAAAATATGTTTTGGTACAGTTCAATAGTCAGGATACAAAAAGTGGAATATTTTCTTATCTATCCATTTAAACATTTGTTTAGGTGCTCAAAAGAAACATCTAATTGTGATGGTTCTTTTGAGTACTTTACCAACATTTGTTGAAATTGAAAAATGAGAAAATAGATCATTCATTACACACTACACTTTTATCTAAAGGCGTGGTACTGTTCACATATGAGCAAACAGGCCCCCAGATAAAAGTGTGTAACTGAAAATTGTTTTCTTATTTCTCAACCAAAACATATACTGTGGAAACTCTAAAGAACTGTCTCAATTATGAGATGGTTCTTTTTAGCACCCAAAACACAAAAGCTTTCTATAAGGCCAAATCAAAAATAAGTGTCTTTCAGGTAATGGGTCTGAAAATTGTAGGCACCCATTTTTTCACTTTTTTTCCTGGAAAAAAATAATTTTATGCAATTAGAAAAGCATAAAATTGTATTTTTTCCACAAAACCAGAAAAAATTCTAGGTTTCACCAGTAAATTTAGGAAGGGTCAGGTTACCCTAAACACAGGTACGATATTACTTGGCCTTTAGAAACATGCATGCCATATAATCTAGCTGTGCTAGAGGCCTAAACTCTGGCTTGGCTTGACCCTCCTAGGCCAAAAAAAGTGTTTCTGGTAACAGGTCTGAAAATTTTAGGTAGGGTAGGCACACACATTTTTTTCTAATTATTTTTTTTCTAGAAAACCTGAAAAAAATTCTAGGTTTCATGCATATGCAGGTAGGGTCGGTTTACCCTAAACATAAGTAATTTTTTTATTTGCACGCCAGATAATCTAGTTGGGCTAGAGGCTTAATCTCTGCCTTGGCCTGACTCTTCATCTAGTTTCTTACTAGACCAAATAAAAAAATAAGTGTGTTTCTGGTAACAGATCTGAAAATTTTAGGTAGGTTCGGCACACGTGTTTTTTTAAATATTTTTTTTTTCTAGGAAAAAAATAAATTTTATGCATTTTAAAAAGCATTTCACCTTTCACAATGCATAAAATTATATATTTTCCAGAAAACCTGAAAAAAAAACTAGGTTTGGCCAGTAACTGGTTACCCTAAACACACGTATTTGTTTTATTTGGCTCTAAATGTTTTCAAACAGTGAAGACCATACTCGGTGAGACTGGCCATTTTTGCACAAATTGCTGAGTCATACGCAAAAAGGCTAATGTAAGACCTTACCTACTATGGGAGATTATATTATTTAATATAAGTTACTCTCGCATGGTTTATTCTGGGCCTCGAAAAAAAGGGGAGCGGGGATTTTTTTTATAGAAGAGGGAGCATTAAGCATTTTACTTAAATAATTTTTTTCTGGAGGTGCATGTTAAAACCTAGCTGTCTGGGTGATGAAGTCACTCAGCACAGAGGAAATGTTCATTTAATCAATTTTTCTGAAGTCACTTTGTACAGCTCAGTAGGTCTGATGTGCCATTTGTATTGAAAATGTGTGTCCTTAACAACTCTTTCATTGCAATATTTCTCACAGTGAAGAAGGTAATGTTCAACTCAAACAACTGTTCATATGGTTACATTGAACATTCAGTCTCTGTCAGAAATACCCAATTTAAACTAATAGTTGGTCTGTATTGAGTCCGTGTTTTCACTGACATTTTAGTAACATTTCTTTATTTTGATATTTGCCAAATAGTGGCAAATATCAAAATATGGAAAAGCCACTTAAACATCAGGGAAGGCTTGGATTAGTCAGTATCCTAATCAGGCTGTTTAGCAATGATTCTGTATGGAATGGTGTTTGGATAATCAATATTAGATCTATTTAACATTTGCCTTTTAAGGGTGTAAATATAATGATCTAGTAAAGGTGAAAGATAATGATACACTAAGAAACAGTCCAGTCATCAGCAAATACGGTCGCGAAATCCTATTACACGGCTGAAAATTGACATGATCAAAGCCGAATAACTCCGCTATCATTTACATTTTGACTCTGTTTCCTTGCGGAAACCAGTTCTTCCTGCAAATACTTTCGCTTGTAGCTTACAACAGCCTTCTTGAATCAGTGGAAGGGAGGAGAATGGCCGTAGAAATGGATTTTCTGTGACATGATTTTTTATGGAATGGTGTTTGGATAATCAATTTGAGATCTATTTAACATTTGCCTTTTAAGGGTGTAAATATAATGATCTAGTAAAGGTGAAAGATAATGATACACTAAGAAACAGTCCAGTCATCAGCAAATACGGTCGCGAAATCCTATTACACGGCTGAAAATTGACATGATCAAAGCCGAATAACTCCGCTATCATTTACATTTTGACTCTGTTTCCTTGCGGAAACCATCTGTTCATGTGATACGCTGCATGAGCGAACAAATACCACCACATTGTGCAGCAGAACGCTTTGAAAAAGGAACGAGGGGTTTTCTGTGACAACTGTTTGTTTACAAATGGCGACTTAAGCTAAAATCCAGCACCGTAGCCAAACTCCCCAACAGTGGCAACTTCAGTAGAAATTGACCACTGCCGCAATGCGTCATTTGACCTCGAGGTCACGCATAAATAGTACGTAGGCGGATTGATTTCTAGCGAAAACGGCCAGCTTCACGTGCGTTCTTGACAACACTAGTTAAACAAAGATGGCGGCCTCGGATAGCATCTGTGCCGCTTCAATTTTTTGACTGCAAACTATTTGAAGTTTAAAGATTAAACATTAGTCAAGCTTGCATATTTGATTATTTCTGATACAGAGGAGTTTATTACACGCCTCGTTTAGTCCAAAACACAGTCAAAATTCCCAAATTAGCACACCCTCAGGCTGTCGACCCAGTAGGCAGTATGCATGTCCATGGATCGAGAGCAATACCCTTATAAATAATGAATAAAAGCTGTCTTTATTAGATTCTCTTCAATTCAACCAATTATGACCAAACACCATCACAAAGATAGATAGATATATATATAGGTAGGTAGATAGATAGATAGATAGATAGATAGATAGATAGATAGATAGATAGATAGATAGATAGATAGATAAAAAGATAGATAGATAGATAGATAGATAGATAGATAGATAGATAGATAGATAGATAGATAGATAGATAGATAGATAGATAGATAGATAGATAGATAGATAGATAGATGAATGGATGGATGGACGGATGGATGGATAGATAGATGAGGCCATCCCAGGGGTTTGGGGGAACAGGGAAAAAAGGGTATTTATTTCAGGGGAACAGGCTAGTCTAAGCTTACATGTATTTGTGAGTCCTCTCCCTCTCTATAGAATTTTAGGCAACAGGGAAACAAGGGCAAATTTATTTCAGGGGAAACAATGAACATAAGAATACATTGGGGGCTGGATATAGGGGAACAGTTAAGACATTTTATTTAAAGCAACAGAACAGGCAACTCTATCCATATGCTAGGGGAGACTTGTTTGTCTAAACCCACAAAAATTGTGAGATTCTTTTTATAATTATACATGTATTTATGTAAATAATAATATAGTTGCATTTTTAGTTTAGTCTGGCCTTTTACATCAACAAAAGAATGTTCATGTCCAGATTGGGACTAAATACCATTCAAAAGACTACCACAATTAACCTTATAAGACCCATACTGGGTAATTGGCAATTTATTTAATATGTCAGCTTCTGATTTCCAGTTTAGTACAGTGTTAAAATTTAAGTATTAATAGTTGATATGACATAAATGTGTTGATGATCATTTGTCTCACTCATCAATATGGAGTTTTAATTTTCATAGTATTCTTACTATAATATTTTCTATTCATATATGACTGCAGGATTCAGTATACATCATGCCCCAGGCACCATGTAAATTTCTTTTGATAGCTAAGGGCTCACCCAATCAGGTGGGGGGCATAGTGTTGGAATGATTTAAGCCTTCACATCTGATTTCCATATACCATTTTCTCATAGACAAACTTTGTCCATTCTTGAATATCAGAGTAAGCAGATAAATGTGACCCGTGCCATATTAAAAATCAAAATTTACTAATTTATTGAGTTAAAAATACCTGTATCTCCAATTAATTGGATAAGACATTCAAACTGTATTATAATTTTCCCCTTTGTTTAAAAGCATAATGTGCTAGTTTGGTAAAATCATGTTGTTTATAGTCTATAAGTGGTAAGGTGACATGGAAAGCTTAGATTAATTTAGGTTTCTACTGATGTATTGCCCTAGGGTACTGCCGGAGTCATTAGTATACTATAAGCTCAACCAGGAGCCTTTGGCTCAGGTATACAAACAATATACATAAGGTTGATTTTATCCTTAACTCATTTTTAACCAGGGCAAATTTTGTAATCTATTGTTATCCAAATGCAAACAAGTTGGACCCAGATTGGGCCCAACAAAATGTGGGGCTGAATCTGTATCAAAATTGTTTCACACTGCAGATTATATCCTGGAAGACATTTTTTTAAAAAAGAATTCAGCAGATGACAAGAGAGTTATCAAAATAATAAAAAAATGATATGCAGTATGCAAGCATGCAAAGAGTTAAATAAAGTGAAATACAAATGATACTTAGCATTCCATGCTAACAGCCAGTGTGTCAGAAATCCTGCTTTGGGATGCTATTCCTGAGAGGGTTTTTTTCTTTTAAAAAAAGAAATCAGCAGATGAAAAAAAATCATGATAAAATATCCAGCATGCAAAGAGTAAAATTAAAGTGGTGGTAAAATACATTCAAATGATACTTTGCATCCTATGCAAACAGCTAGTGTCAGAAATCCTGTTTAGGTTTTTTTAAATCAAATTCAGGAAATACTGATAATAACCCTTTCTCCATCTTGATGTATAATGGACTACCTCAATCTTAATGAATCAATATGTATGGAAGGATCATCAGTCCCAGGGGGAGGGGGGATTCTCTCATTTTTTATTCATACGTAGGCTCGCGCCAAGCATCTACCGTTCACCCCCAAAAAATATCAGGAATTTCAAGCACCCTCAAAAAATATAGCAACCCAAAAAAATACCCCCCATTCAGGATTCTGTACCTTGACCTTAAGAAAAGATTCTAAAATGCATAGAAATGACCCCTAAATATAGTCCAATTTTGTGATGACCCCAAAAAAATATCCACAAATCTTCATGCTAAAAAAAATGTTGAAATTTAAAATTTTGAACCTGAAAAAATGACCTGGGCCTACGAATGTATGAAAAAATAAGAGTAAACCCCTAGGTCATCAGTACACAAAGGTTTAAAGTAAAAGTTTATTATCCTTTATTTTATACAGTGGGGATTATAGTCCTATGATGGGGTACTCTATTATTACATGGGCTATGCCTATTTTTTAAGGTTAAAATTTTTGAATTATGTGGATTTCACAAAATAATATTGTGGAGTGAATATGTTCTGTAATGATTTTTTTTAAATTACATGTATCTCCAAATACATACCACAACTGTCATAATGCAAAAAAAGGTCACCAGGGACTCAATGTATATTTTTAGGAATGAGCTTGAATTGGTATGTCTGGTAATTGGGTGGGGGGGGGGGTCTCAGACTATTTATTTGGGTAGGGAGGGGGTATAGAGTAGATGCAAGTAGAAAGTTGGTGTCTTACTATCCCTGATTTTGGGGGTTTTATTTTTTATAGACTCAGCTAATTTTACCGGGAGTCCAATGTTTCAAAGAAAACTATAATTTCCACAGGGTGTCTAACATTTTCCAATAGGGTCCAACTTTTCCCATGTGTGTGTGGGGGGGAGGGGCAATTGCTTCTCCTATAAGAACCCATATAACTTGTGTTTTTCCATGGGAGAGGGGTCCTGACCATCTCTTTTTAATGAATATTAGCCCTCAGTAAATGGCTGCTTATGTACTAGCTTTGTTTAAACACCTACTGCTCAGGCCCACTCCATCTTTGGGTATGCACAAACGAAGCCATATGGGGGTGTCCGGAACCCCTAACCCCTGGAAAATCATAAGTGATAAAGGGTTTCTATAGGAATGAGCCGTATAGTGGAGTAAGCTAATTTCGCCAAGAATGTAATTTCGCCAATTGAACATTCCCACCGTTTTTTCACTTGTGTGAAGTCACAGGCCCATTCTGAAAAGGGGATTTCCAAGGGCAGAAGAAAAGCTGTCTGTTAAATTGTTAATTAGTAAGAAAATGCTTACCTGAGTGGTAAAATAATGATCACTTGCCTGCATCAATGTTTTCTCGCCTTTTTCACTAATTCTTTTTAACCCCAATCTTTAAATCATGATCCTGATATTTTTTATTGGGTAAATATATCGCTTCCTCCATCTTCATTTCTGCTGATATCCTCACGATGGAGGTAAGAAAACTCAGTGATGTATTGGGGTCCCAAGTGGGGAAATCATTGATTTTATCATAAGGGGGTTCTTATCAATGTTTTGACTCAGAAACAATGGTCTGGCTAATAAGCAGCTGTATGGAACATATATCTAAAAATGATTTTTTGATAAATTGTATCAATTTTCCACCTGCAATGGATTGATGTATCCCTAAAGTACATAACAGAAAGCTTTTATGTCTATTTTTTCATTTACTGTCTGTGTGGTAGCACCCCAATGAACCTAGGGGTCCAAATCAATCTGAATTTGAATTGAATATTGAAAAAAAAATGTGACTGAAATATTTTTGATTACAATAGATTAAATCACAAAAGATTTACAATAATTTTTGTTCATTGAAAGAAAAAAATGGTTTGTCTCATAACACCTATTGATTTTTTATCTATCCAACCCTTTATGAGGCCTCTTTTTCCTGGTCAACAAGAGTTGTCGAACTTAGATTACTATTTTCAAGATGGCTGAAAAAACGGATGCACAAACAAATCAAAGTTTTTGAAAATTAAATAACATATTTTAATGTTCAAAGGTATCACACATTATTATAAAAGGTTGAAATTTTATGATAAAATCATTTTCTGGCCAGGTTGTATTTTATTTTGCTATCCTCATAGCCATATCTGCTTACGTTGGCGAAAACTGATTATCCCAGTATAGTGAACCCCATCCCCGGGAAAAACTTGCCCCTCCCCCCCTCCTCCCCCTTGAAAATTTGAGTCCTGGGTCCGCCCTTGTATGCATTCACGATCAGTAAAATGTGACCAAAATAGAAGTCTAACTTGCTGACAAAAGCCGATTGTTTATATATCTGCAACATCAATTAAATCATTTCTGTTCCGCTTGTTCTTCGCGGTCAGCAAACTTCCATCTTAGAAGTCACATGACAGTCACGTGCCCGTTGCTAGCTTTGCCGTATAACTACCAAATAATCCAGCCAAGATTATAGTTCGTCTACATTTTCGTAAATATTTCTCACATAAATCACAGAATCGTGCAAATGATGGATTGAAATTACAGACTAGCCATCATTGAATTATATTGAATGGAGAAACAACAGGCAGAGTTTGCAGATAGCCCCATGTTGAAATTTTCAACATGAAGAGCTGGGTTGCGGCAGCGGTGTTTTCTGAAGGTATCTGAACCGGAAGTACACCGCTGTGGGGAGTTTGCACCGTAGCTGGTAGAGTTAACTCCCCAGCCGTGACTTCAATTGCTCACTTCACCCGAACTCCCCAACAGGGACAACCCTGCTGTTTAAAGTGAAAGCTAATGACATTGCTACTACCGTTTCTATGGAGAAGTAATTATCGATTCATTGGTCATTATAAATATGCATAACCTAATTAAATTTTCGTACCCAGTGTCCGAGGTAAATTGGAGCACAATGGCTCATTTGTAGAGCGTTAGACTCAAGATCGAAGGTTCAATGGTTCAAGACTCACCGGTGGCACTTTGTAATGTCCTTGAGCAAGATACTTTAGACTCTGCTTACCACTGGTTCAATCCAGAAAGACAGGAAACGTCCAAACATGACTGAAGAATTGTTGACTGTAACATAAACTTTCGGCATAAACACACACAGACAAAATAAACAAAAATAACTAAATTCTGCATCATATACCCTAAAATACAACATCTAAACGTACGTACAAGACTATTGATGCGATATAAATCACGATACTACGTTACCAATACTTTCAAGAATGAGCCTATTTATGTTTTTTGTTTTTTAAAAAAACTTTTAGAAATGCATGTGCTTTTTCTATTTTACTGTTACAAGCGCGAGAAATGTGTAAATGATGAAACCTGTGCAAAATTGCACAGGTTTCATAATTTGCATATTTTTTGCCGCTGTCCGCCTTAGAAATAGTCCGATTTCGAATCCGGATGTTATAATCACAACATCGTCTTAAGATTTTCATCATACCCACTAATTAAAATTTACGGAAGTAATGACCCGACGACAGTGTAGTGTAAGTCAAACTGCGGGTGAAATAGGTGTTTTTCTATAGTCTGCACCTGATTAAGTTAAAATTTTGTTTCGCTTTTTAAAAAGATTGCAACTGAGATGCAGTTAAGAGGCAAAAAGAAAGTTAGTTTTCTCAAGAGACACTGAAGTTCTGAACAAGGCGATCCACATATTCACAGCCCTTTTCTCTAATGACGGGTCATAATCATTAACCCGCCAAGTATGTATGAAATTTAAAATGTCGCATGTAATTAGCTTGACCAGTGTCTTATAAAATTTTAACAATCAAAAACAGCGAATACTGAGGATCGAATACTTAGAGGTATTATTTGATAGGTAATATTTTAAACATTATTCTCTAAAATAATAGTTTGCAACTGTCCGCTTTTCGTGCAATAGCGTTAATTCGAAGTCCAGATAATGCAATTAATTTTGTAACCGCGACGTCTGATTGGATAACGTCAAAATTTTGCGACAGTCAACATTTCGTTGGATGATGTGTGGTTTTCTGCGGCTTGTTACGCTCCAATTTGAGTGGAACTGCAGAAGTGCATTAGAACGGGGATAACATATTCAAAAATTTCAATTTGGGGAGGTATATCGTCGGATATACGTTCGGAAATCACGTTTTACGGCTCCGCTCACGTCGCCGTAAAACTAAATTTTCGACTGTAATTCCGACGATATACATGTACCTCCCCAAATGAAAATTTTGAGTATGGTTATCCTCTAATTATCAGTTTAATTAGGTGGGAGTTAGTCGTCAAATAAGATATAATTTATGCCCTACACCCATTTTGTTTTAAAATTTCCTACCATGCACATGTTTTATGCTTAAAAGAAACTTCTCTCTTCTTAAGCGCACAAAACATTTGTTGCGAATTTAAAAATATATTTTCTCTGAATCCAACACATCTCAAATTCATTGAGGATCAAACCATAACTGTTTGTTTGTTTGCTTTGATTCTTTATAGACGTCCCATCAGCGATCTTTCAGTAATGTAGGGATGGGTCTTCCTGGGTTGAACCAGTACTAAGCTAGGATTAATGTGTCTTGCTCAAGGATACAACTCAGTGACGCCGGTGAGGCTCGAACCCGGGGCCCCTCGGTCTCGAGTCAAGCACTCTACAACTGAGCCACTGCGCTCCCAAAACCATAACTGTATAAAAATTATCATGAAACTTAGAGTCAGTTCGAGCGGTATGGAAAGTTCTACTCGTTGCATGGACGACCAGTAACATGAAGTTCAGTCAAGCCTGTGCAGTAGCGCGGCCTCGCGAAAGCCTTAACCGGTCGCTAAAAGAACGTTATTAAATGTAGAATTGAGAAGAAACAATTTTTAAACGCGATTGCAACGGTCATCTCATACCACAAGCGTTTTGTTTGTTTAGAGAATTAATCCATGTTCCCTGTTAAATGGACATCTTATTTCTTTACTTTAGAAACTAAACTATTTACAGTCTGCATAAAGTTTGAAATGCTTTGACTACACTTCTTGTGTATCGCAATTTTACATTTTAGAACGTAAAGTAAAGGACAATGGGGTGGTTCAAAGCAGACATCAAAACAAGATGGCGTATCTTTCGATGTTTCCGGAAATGTAAATGTTGCTTTGCATGCTGTACTAAGGCAGCTGTATAGGGGTGAGTGTACTCTTTTTGTTACTTACTGTTACCTTTAATTATATTGCACTTGCAAATGTAACGCGATGTCTGATTGGATAAAGTCAAATATTTGCGACAGTTTATTCTGTGATATACTGGCGCAAACTCGATGTCATTGCGTAACGTCGCTTTTCATTGGCTGGCAAGTGATTTTATGCACATGACAAGTGATTTTATGCACCTTGCAAGTGATTTATATACCTGACAAGTAATCTATGCACATAGCAAGTAATTTTATGCACATGGCAAGTGATTTTATGACCTGACAAGTGATTTTATGCACCTGGTAGCCGCTGGACGTTAACATAATATGATTTTTTTAAAAGCAAAAATGTTTGTATAGTGCATTAGAATGGGGATACGACTAAATTTCCGATCCGAATATGATACGGTTTCACTGTCTTTTTTAAAAGCAAAAATGTTAGTATAGTGCATTAGGATGGGGATACGACTAAATTTCCGACCATGTTTCCCAAATGAAAATTTCGAATACAGTTATATCTCCTAACTTCTTGATAAAATCTTACCTATTCATTGCCGTTGCACCGGAGCAGTCTGAATAATTGTGGTATTAATCAAGTCATTTCGTATTGGCCCAGTTACATGTCTGAGATCAGTTGCATTGGCCCTGAACCGAAGGCCAATACAGTTGACAGAGGAGCTGTAACTGGGCCAATACGAAATGACTTGATTATGGAGAATTTTTAATTAATAAAATTTTAACGAATATAGAGCAATGACCCCAGCTTAACCCATATAAGCCTAGCGTCCTTTTTGTGGAACGTAGGCAAACAGTGCAGACCCAGATCAGACGCCGTAGAACGCGGCATCTGATCAGGGTTTTCACTATTTGCTAACAGAATTTTCTATCAAAATTTGAATGAAAATTAAAATACCACACAACAACCCTTATAACGGAAATGGACTGGTCCTGTTGATAAGCGTGAAGAAATCCATTAGGCATAAATGGGTCAATATGGCTTACCTGAGACTAATACTGTTGACCTTAAGTCATTACTGATTTACCATAGATCAATGCAGTGTAGCTAATTAATGAAACATAAACCTGTGGGTTTCGCAAATGACACAAGAGGTCATTAATTCCCGGTCGAAGTGGGGGGGGGGGTGGGGTGTCTTCTATTGGTGAATATGCCGCTTCTCACAGAATGATAAGAAGATATGTTGATAAGAAGAGCTTGAACTAGTTAATAGTTGGTACCTATACGAGTATGGATATCTGGAGATGACTGAATAATTGTTGGATTGGACGTAAAGGATCAAAGATTAATGTACCCATATTACATAAATCTCGTGCACCGAGAACTTGAGTTAAACGCTATGCAAAAGATATATCACATTACATTTACACATTGGCTTTCTAGGATTTCCGTCTGCCTTTATACTATACGAGGTTATGCCACGCAAAAATCCATCTTCGATGTTACATGTTTCGATTAATTTGGTAAGACTTTAAAGGACTGGTGGCACTGGTATAGAATCGCGGAACTTGATCCACAAAATATGAAAACTGTGCAAAATGCACGGGTCTCATATTCGCACATTTCCCTTGACATTAACTGCTCCAGTGAAACGGTAACTAATATGGGGGCATCTCTATCAACATGTATGCAGGCCTTAAATTAAGAGTGCGTAACATACAATGGTTTTCTTATTTCTCAACCAAACCAAAACATATGCTGTTGGTACTCAAACGAGCCGTCTAAGTGAAGCACCCAAAAGATATGTTAAAACTGATGGGTTAGAAAAAAAATATTTGTATCTATTTATTTATTTTTTATTTATTTATTTATTTATTTATTCTGATATGTTTCCAATATATGTTCCTAACTGCTTTGCTTTGTTAATTAGGTGTGTATAATACATATGCATTTGTATTTATCTAGCCATGTTTATTAGCTATTGTGTAAGTTTAAAATGTAGGGGAAGGGTCGTAACTAATGTTGTGAGAACTTGTGACCCAACCCCGTTGCTGTATATATTTGGCAATAAAATATGTTTAAACTTACAACAAAATTAAGCTCAAAAATGTTGTTTATCTAAGCCTGTGATAATGGTACGAACTCTTAATTTATTTCCCTTCAAATTAGCAAATTCATTTTTTATTCTGTGAGATGTTATATAATCACACGGTTTATTGGTAAAGGCGTACATCAAGTTTTGCACAGGTTTTTTTTTACATTTCGCGGGAGCGTAATAACATCAGAATAGAATTATCATACACATTTCATCAAGTTCAGTTTCTAAACATGTTGTCATCCCATTGTTGAAAGTATTGGTAAAGAGCATGTGGATATACACTGGCTGCTAGGTCCAGATCCCCTGAAAAATCGCTAAGCTACCAAGCGAGCATTCAATTTTTGGCCATCATCGGCACTCCAGCGAAACGCCACTTAATGGCGTTTCGCTGGCGGGCCGATGATGACCCGCTTATAGTTCATCAGCTAAAAAAGGGTCTTCAAAGCTGGAACCCCTCTGACAAAACTTTCTCGATTCGCGCATGAATCACAATGTCATGCCAGTCAGATTGTTTCAAATTAGCTAAGTTATTAAACCAAGTCATTTTTACAAAAGCTAAAAAAAGTATTTCCAAAGCAAATCACACACGCTTACAAGGATGGCTAGATATGGCAGCCTGAAACAAAGTTTTCGATCTTATAATACCCAGGGACACTACAACAGAAAGACCCTGTAAACCCTATACCACAAGAGCGCAGCCTATGCGATAAGTACTTGACCCATACACATCACGATAAAGACGGAAATGACGTCACCATGAATTTATGATTTTTCAGGTTGAGTTGAGAGTATGCAGAAAAAGCGCCATGATTCCATAACAACGAAAAAAGAACAATTGAAAGAAACATGATACCTGAATTTTAGAGAGACACATAATTGAGCCAGCAATAAGGTTTTGGTACTTATCGCAATGTTGAGCAACGAAGGCCCAGGCGAGCCCGTGTAAATGCGTAGACCCCCCAGAGCATACACAATAAATGGGTGTATATATGAAGACTTGGGCGTTTATTGTGGGCATTTGCAATGACTTAGCCGGAACGCTGAAAAACTGACGCACATCAAAGCGAGACTAGTGGATCTTGCAGTAATTCTCTTCAATTGCGTCCCTTTTCAAAATTGGAACTTTTCTTAAAGGAAAGAATTTGCTCCCAGATGGAGCGAATTCTTTCCTTAAACAGCAGTTCCCTATGGTATGGAATCTCACTTTTACCACATTATATGTAGATTATCTCCCTTGAATGTTACTATTTTTATTACGCATGTGCGTAACTGTGTAAAGGGAGCTACGCAAATAATTTGGGCATATGTGATGAGTACAAAAATCACATGAGCGGACCCATGTGTTGATGTTGAGTGTTCTAAAGTTTTTATGAGAAACTTTCCTTTTTTCATTTTGGTATAAATTAAAATGTGTCGTGAATCATACCCATAATTTTTCCGAGTCTTAGTACGTAGTGAGATAAAAAAAGAACAAAAACAATACAAAACAACAAAAACACCATCAGAAGAACAAGAAAATACGACAAAGGGCATACCACAATCACAGATTACAACCCAGCCTTTGGCATCAAGCATAAAACCTTAAAAAAAGAAATTCGCCCCTTAGTTTCTTGTTGCAGTGGAATAAAATCAAGGGAGACATGTATGCACGGAACGGTCTTAAGGTGGACAGTTTATGATTGGCGTTGAGCGAAAAATGTTCAACCTGACCTAGCTGGGAATTGAATCCCGGTTGCTGGGTATACAGGCAAACACTCTACCACGTAACCTTTAAAGCTGGCTGTAGGCCCAGCAACCAAGGTTCGATTCCCAGCTGGGACAGGTTGTTATAATTTCGCTCTTCCACAAAAATTGAGTATGAAAAGGGAATACCACAATCACACACTGCAGACCAGCCCACGGTACCTCGAGGAAGAACCACAGAACAATAAAGAACAAACGGCATCAGGAAGTCAATTAAAGTAAAGCAACCAACTCTCTCTTCCCCATCAAGATGATTGCAAAACTAGACAGGACACAAAGTATTGCATAGCAAAACACGGAACAAACACAGAACCCACACAATGGAAGCAACAATAAACAATGAACCAACAAGAACAGGACCATCGCTTTAGAACGGACACCAGCCTAATTGGCTGGGTGTGGGGGGGACTTAAATGCATTTTACTGGTACTAAATCTACGCCCTAGATTCTGTTGTTGTTACAACCCGAACATAATTTAGCTCGCATGGAGGCTTCCTAACTAATGCAATGTATCATCACCTAGAAACAACCAAAACAAAATAGCACACTATGATGAAACAAAGAAAATGACTCGTGATAGTAAGAAGTAAAGAAAACCTCAAGTTTAGCCACGGTGGGCCCAGCCAAAGACAAGCATCAGACACCAACCAACGGATGAAAGCTTTACACCAGGACCGTTATGACCCACCGTCGTGCAATTAAACAGGAAGCCATAGTTATAAACCGTTATTAGGTTTACAGCCAAAAGTAGGCGAGTATGACCAGGAAATGCCACAATCACATACCATTAGTTTAAGAGGAACAAATACTTTCTACAGATGAATATTAGGGATACCAGTTAAGCTCCTTGGCAGCCATAGTTCTGGATGCTCTTTTTTGTAGAGGATTACCATCAGCAGTTTAATAGGATATTCTTTTTTTTCCTAAGCATCACTATATAAGTCACGCTTCCTGCCATTTCTTTGGTGATCAAACATTGAGTATGACTAGGCAATGTTTGATCAACCCAAGGCACTGCGGGGAAAACACATAAGAAAGACAACCACACGTCAGGATTACACAATAACTATTTCTGTTGAGAGACAGCTTATGACAATTTCTGCCAGTATCAGTTCATGAGGAGATATCTAAAAGCTCTTATTTAAGTATAGCAGTGGGATCGGCCACACAGCCCATATACATTTGAGCTATTTCTATAGAACATCACCAAGTAGTGTATATTTCCCAGAAAAAGGCTGAGTTACCTTATTCACAGAAACTGCTGTGAAGTAATCTTTTAAAGATGGTTCTTGTTAAAGCTGCTAAATCTGTAACTTTTGAGCTTCTATTTTTTAGAAATAATGTTTCTAATTTTCAAGAACGTAGTAATATAGCTAAAATTCGGGTATACATTTATGTTTAAATTTAACTGTCTAGAATTTCTGGAGGGATGATAACCAACAAGAGAAAAACATACGTTTTTATAAAATAATACACGTTTCCATGCAGTTTTTAGCTGCAGTGAACAGATTTATTTCGAAAGCTTAACACAATTCTATTTTTACAAATGATTTAAAAAAAAATAATTTTAAAAGAATCGGAAAAAGTTCACATTGCAGACATAAGCCTCGTATATATGCACGATTTGCACCCGATGTATAAAATTGCACCCGGGGTGTATTTTGGTCATGTAAACGATGTTTTAAGAAAATGCACCCGGGTGCAAATCCGAAGTGCAAATTCGCTCCATCTCATTATTTTGAAATGAGTTGCTTATGAGTTGCTCATGACAAAATAACAATTTGACAGACTCAGATTAGCCTGGGCATCCTCCTAATCAGATCAGTGAGCGCTAAATGGGTAGCTAAGGACGTCAAAGACTCTGATCAGACTGGGCGGACGCCCTGGGCTGATCGGAGTCTTCGGTGGACGCAAAGCCAAACTGTTAGTTTAGTCGTGCGCAGACTCAAACGTGTTTTCAAATCACATATATCGAAGCGACAGCTTCTGATGCTGAAAACGAGTTATCGAAACATTCTAAACACATCGAATTTCTCCTTAAAACTGAAACCTTTGAGGTATGTTTAAAGGTCAAATCAAATCAAATTACATATGAATACAAATTTTCTTGACATACAAGGGAGTGCAAATTTGCTACCGGGAGCGATTTTGCACCTGGGTGCACCAGTCACTTTGAAATTACAATTCCAGGTAGCTCGTGGATTATCTTCCCGTACAGCACGCACTTACCCTAAGAGCACTTGTATCGTAAAGTAATTCTATAAAAATGAATAGTCCACGTGGGCATATTTGACATGCTGAGAATCAGCTGCGTAGTAAAAGTATTAAATTAAATGTCAAATACGTCACTATGCTCGGAATCTCCCCAACAACAATATTTTTCAGAAAGCCCCAATTTACGTCCATGCCAATTGCATGGCACTATTCGATAATTTCGCATGAAACATTTCACTTTATCAATCACATGGGCCAAGTGGCGAGAAAACATGCCTTGAGTAGCGGCTTTCCTATGGCAGTTTCTAGATGGGTTTCTGACGTCACTGTGCCTGAAAGGGGTTAAGAGGGCAAAACCCTGGCGAAAATGGTTTTTGAGCATGTCACAGTGCAAAAATGAGCCCAGAACACACACAATGATTATTATTATTATAAGATGCATTTTGTCTTCCAAATAATCTGGAAAAACGGATCCTTCAGAAATACAGAGAACAATATAAGAAAACAGCATACTTGGTTTTAATGAATCTGTTCATGAGAACTAATGGAAATGTGCAACAATTCTCACACCCCCTAGCACCGGCTTAAGCGGTATTCTGCTTTCCGTCAGAATATTCCTGAAGGACCAGAGTATAAATTTATATAAACACTATATCGATGTACGGGTAGAAGTTTTACCAACTTCACGCGGCACAACGACAGATGTTGTGACCCTCTAGAGTCTACATCATCCAAATATAATATTATGTAGCTAAAGACCCTATACTTGGCAGTTGCGGCGCTGAGTAGTACGCCGCGCGTGCGTTTTTGCGAACATATAAGTATGCTCCTGTTCAGTAAACCAAACTGCTCAGCTACTTCAGAGACTAGCTAGAATATTAAACTTTGTATGAAGAAAGTTTACATATTATACTTTCCAATACGCTTACAACAAAGGTGCTAATCAGAGTGCGCGCATGCGCAGTCTGGTCTGCGCATTTGTTGTTCACATGCAACAAAGTCAGTTTTTTTTCTGACTGTGGCCCAATCCTCTTAGTTATTATAATTATTGTTCATCAACCAATGACAGGAAACCAAATGATTTTAATACAGAAGAGTATGATCAGAACATACAGCAATTAAATATCATTGACCAACCCATGGTACCGTGAGGAAGAGGTATAGAACACACTATCACACCGGATAGGCGGCAATTGAAAACAATCGACGAACGCGGATAAAAACTTGCTAGAAACTGTGTTTTCGATTGCCATTTGACGCCAGTCGGGCGACAAATGGTAATCCAAAACTATGTTTCTAACGATTTTTATCTACGTTCGTCAATATTATTAACGTTTTCGACTGCCGCCTATCCGGTGTGAGTATTATACATGGAAGCAAGGATGCAATTGAAGTAAAGCAACATCTTTCTTTTACTCCAAAAGATGATTGATGAAGGCGTAGGTAATAAATAGCTTTACGAACCCATATACACACCCTACCCCACCCCCCTCAAGGCCTTGGAACGGACAGCAGTTTATGCAAATCTGGGGCTTAAATACATTTCAATGGCCAAATGTTCGCCCTAGATACTGTTGTTGTTAAAGACACAGTAATCGCGTAGCTTGCATGGATGCTTCTTACATGTAGGGAAGCAATTGTATTGAAATAATTGAGATGCGACATTAGATGGTGATAACAACGACGTCTCGTGACTTCCAATTACAATCAATGTATAGTCTACTGACATCACGTAACATCTAGGTGTGAGCTAACAATGTTGTAAAAGATGTGTGAGATTTTAAGGGACGCATCATATGGTCTAGGGCCAAATCTCACATTTGCACCCTCCAGGAAACAAAGCATGGTCAGAGGCTTAGAAAACTATGTTTTACTAAGTTGTATGTAGTCAATTTTCTGTAAATGGCCTGTAATCAACGTTACCCTACCAACATTGAAAATAGCGGTACACACAATTCAAGACTAATAATATATTTTCCAATAGTATCAATGGATTTATTTGAGCATAAAATGTTTGATCTAGTCCCAAACATCAATCGCAGACATCTGTGAGATGTATTTCCGCTCATCAGCGTTGAGTATGTTAATTTTATACGAAATTGCAGATAATAACTTTATAGATTGCATATGCATATAATAATGAACCATGTTCCCAAATCCTAGGAAAAAAGCTTGGTTACTATTTTCAGTCAGGAACACGTCTTTGGGCCTTAGAAATCCATGTTTTACTAAGTTTTCATTGGTTAATTTTCTCCAAATGGCCTGTAATCAATGTTACGATACCATAATCAATGTTACCATACTTTCATTGAAAATAGCAATGTACAAGATAAAGACTAATAGGATATTTTCCTATAGTATTAATGGGATTATTTGAGCTTTAAATGTTTGAGCTAGCCATAAACATCAATTTCAGACCTATGTGAGATGTATTTCTGCTCCTAAGAGTTACCTATGTTACATTTTTTACGAAATTGCAGATACTGACTATTTGGATTGCATATAATAATAAACCATGTTCCCAAACTTTAAAAATGTAATAATGATCTCTATTCAAATGATGAATTTCCATTTTACATATTTGAAGCTACTTATAACTTGTAACTGGTGATGACGTAGTAAAGTAGGTATTTAGATATGCTTATTAGCATGTTACTTCTACTGGCCTAAAGGTGTTCTATCCGACCATTTACATTGCATTGGAATGTACAACGTCTTATTCATCTCTGTCACAATGAAATTAAATACTTAAAGACTATATTAACAAATTCATCTACGATTGTTTATAAGATAACGTAGGTAACAACATTGTCCATGCATAAATGGATAAAATACTAACTAGAGGACCTGAAGTTCCTGAGTCGCTCACCTGATCCTCTTAATAATGTTAAATAGGTCAAGGTCAACTACAGCTTATAATGGAACAAAGTTTTACCATATATGGGGGCTGCAGCCATTTTGGTCAAGTGACCTAAACAATCTAATGAATAATCCATCAAACAGCCCCGTGATTTCTGAGAAAAAGATGTTTAGAAAGGTTTGTGGCAGTCCAAATGAGTGGCCTTGGATAAAAGGTCACAGGTCAGATAGACATTTGGTACTTAATATAAAACCATTGACTCAATAGGTTTAACTATTATGAATTCGGCTCAAACAGTTATAGAAAAATGAACATTTCAAGATTTTCTCCATATAAATGCATTTGGGAATCAAATTTGACCTTGCCATAAAGTAGGTAAAGGTCAACCTAGATTTATCATTTGTGCAAACCTGGTAGGGCCCATATCCTATTGCAACATACCAAGTCCCAAGGCCATTGGCCTTTTGGTTCTAGAGAAGAAGATATTTAAAGAGTTTTTACCATATATGGGCGTGGTGGCCATGTTAGTCATGTGACCATAACAATTTGTATAAGTTTTGGCTAACCAATCATAAGGAGTTGTCATATGAAATTTGGTTTCAATTGGCCAAGTGGTTTCTGAGAAAACTATGTATTAATATGTTGATGGGACTTCAATATGAGCGACCTTGGCTGAAAGGTCAAAGGTCAGCCTTGAGCTTTTAAACTTATTAATAGACACTAGATTGAACATATCAATTGAGAATAATGACTTTGGATTCCACGGTATTCAAGAAATCATCTTTTCAAAAAAAAATCACATTGCAAACTTGACCTTGACGTTAAGTAGGTCAAGGTCAACCTAGGATCATTTTTTGAACAAACTTGGTAGGCCCCTCATCCCCAATGCTACATACCAAGTCTCAAGGACACTGGTCTTCTGGTTCTGGAGAAGATTTTTAAAAGTTTTTTACCATATATAGGCGTGGCGGCCATCTTTGTCATGTGACCAAAATATTTTGTATAAATTTTGGCTAACTTATCAAAATGAGTCTGCACATGAAATTTGAGTTCAATTGGGCCTATGGTTTGTGAGAAAACTATGTTTTAATATATTAATGGGACCACAATTTGAGCGACCTTGGCTGAAAGAGCAAGTTCAATCTTGACCTTTGAAACTTATTTATAGCCATTGTCTCGTTAGTTTTAACATATCAAGTAAGAATAATCGCTTTGGCTTTAACAGTATTAAAAAAAGCAACTTTTCAAAATAATTCCCATTTAAATGTATAAGGAAGCAAATTTGACCTTGACGTTAAGTAGGTAATGGTCCACCTAGGATCATTATTTGAACAAACTTGGTAGGCCCAACACCCCCAATGCTGCATACCAAGCCCCAAGGTCATCGGCCTTCTGGTTCTGGAGAAGAGGATTTTAAAGGGTTTTATGGGTATGGCGGCCATCTTGGTCACGTGACCAGGACCATTTTAACAAACTTTCGTTCCCGCGTCCTAAGGAGTCTCCATATGAAATTTGAGTTTAATTGGCGCAGTGGTTTCAGAGGAGAAGATGTTTGAAAATGTTGACGGACGGACGGACGTCGGAGTGACTGGTATACTATTAGCTCACCCATGAGCCTTCGGCTCAGGTGAGCTAAAAATGTATACTGAAACTTTTACCTCGGCCTGACGACAAGCCAGGCTCAGGTTATATTTGAGTCTACTCTCCATTCTTTATTTAAATAGCTTCAATTATAGGCAAATTATTCTAAATAAAAACTAAATTAAGAGAGTTTTGTAATTTTGACCGATTCTGTTACTTTGATATAACAGTTTGCAGATTTTTTACCGATGGTTCATAACAATATACATAATATTTTCTTCATGATTCAAATAATGGGCTGAATGTCTTACTATGTTTCCAGCTGTCATTTTTTTCATAATGGGCTTGTAAACTATGTCACTGTAAAAATCAGGATAGAAAACTTGTAAGCCAGTAAAAGTTACATTGTACATGCTAATAAGCATATTAAATATCTATTTTACTACAGTTACAAGTAATAAACAGCTTCAAATATGTAAAAATGGAATTTACCATTATAATAAAGATCTACTTCATATATAAAATGTTGTGGAACATGGTTTAAACTAATATGCAATCTATGAAGTCATTATCTACAATTTCGTATAAAACGAAACATAAGTAACGCTGACGAGCGGAAATATTTCTCACATTTATCTGCAGTTGATGTTTATGTCCAAGTCAAACATTTTTGGTCAAATAAGTTCATTGATACTATAAGATATATTAGGTAAGCGTGTCTTGATTGGTCTTTTGGTGACAAAGGTTTAAACAAGGTTATTCAGGATATATACATGATACGCATATAGCTGTCATTCACCATATTGGAGCAGCTGATAGCTCGAATGTTCACCCAGTAGAGTTCATGTCTAATGTTTGGAAAAATTGCATCACGAAATGTTTATCTAATATGAATTTATAAGCATAATCAATTAGTTTAATATGTCTGATTTGCACGTTGTTGAAAGAAAATCTCTTAGGAGGGAAACTCGCCTGTCCTTACATATAATGTATCCTCTTTTTTTAACCATATCAGTTTGCTGAAACAATGAAACGTTGCATATAAGGTTGGTATTTACATTACATTTATCGACTACATGTATAAACCAGTGCAATATTCGATATTAGTTAGCACTTGTAACTAATAACATACTCAAGATTTGTAATCTTAATATGGCATTACACTTAAAATAAAACTGACAGCATTTCCTTTCACTGTAGACAAGACAGCCCTCAAACAATGTTAGTATTAACAAATATCTACAAGGATATGTGTATAATAATGAGTCCAAAATGCTGTCTACAAGCTGCTGTCCGCAATATTGTTCACATTTTAGGAAGGCTTTGTATACAATAAGCCTAATTCAGTAAATCTTTGAAAACAACAAACTGACCAAAAGTCTCATACGTCTCATTTCACAGACCATGTGTAAACATATATGAGTGTTACAAATAGTTCGAGACAATCCGACGGTGCAAAAATAACAAAATACAAAATCTGACTTGTGAACAATGTAAAAAAGCCAATAGCTGCGTTTGAGTCGTGACACTACTTTTCAGCACACACTCATTCGACAATTTAATCTCTGCAGTCTGCGATTGTGACATTTCCTGGTTATACTCACGTTTTAGGAAACAATAAGCCTAATTCAGTAAATCTTTGAAAACAACAAACTGACCAAAAGTCTCATACATCTCATTTCATAGACCATGTGTAAACATATATGAGTGTTACAAATAGTTCGAGACAATCCGACGGTGCAAAAACAACAAAATACAAAATCTGCCTTGTGAAAAATGTAAAAAGCCAATAGCTGCGTGTGAGCCTTGGCACTACTTTTTCAGCAGACATTCACTCGACAATTTAATCTCTGAGTTTCAGAGGTTCAAACCATGTTGACGAATTTTGGTGAGTCATGTTTCCGCTGATTAAAACTTTAGAATAACCCCTTAAATTTGACATAAAAGATTCACTAACTGACATAAGTTTGCAATTAAAGTTACCATGAAATATCTTTACAGCTTTGGAATTAATGTAAACACGTCATGTGCTTTTAAGTTAATGAGTATGACACAAACTTCCTTAGTTAAAAACAAGAGTATCTCTTTCAAAATTGCTGTATAATATAATAAGATGATAAGCATTACAATATGATATTATAAAATCGTGTTCAACAAAAGAATGAAAAATTGCAATAGTGACAGGTCATACAGTGATTTTTTTTCAAAATGTTATTTTCAACAGTGAAAATTAAATGTATTAAGCATACAAGAAAAACCGTTAATGCTACAAGTACAAAGCATCAGATGCATTTGGGTATAAACCATGTAAAATGCTACTTCTGTTCTGATAAGTACTCAACTTGATATAATATTTGTTATTAGAATGATAAACGGAATTTTAGATTATAGCAAAGTGCATTTAAGACCTAAAATTTTCTGTGTCTCTTCCTCACCGTACCGTTGGTTGGTCTGCAGTCTGCAATTGTGATATTTCCTGGTTATACTCACTTTTAGCAAACATAGTTTTTGTTCAAGCATGATAAAATACTTCTACTGGGCAAAAGGAGCCGGTAGTCGCAGGAAACACACTCTAAAGCTAATTCAATGACAATGCGCTGTTACATATGTTATGGGCTTACCTAACATATTCGTTTAGTGTAAAGGGTTAACAACTTGTAAAACAGCCAATTATAAAATTTGACAAATCTGTTACTCATTCGCTCTTGTTAAAAAGGGGCTTAACCAGAACTAGTTTTAAAATCTGTCCTTCTCTGTGGAAAATCAACAAAGACACCCAGCACTATCCCCTTGCCTTGACACTAGATGCATGAAAAAGGCACAGATGCAGGAAATATTGTTTTGATATATATTTTTTTTATTGATGTACAGTATACTCAGTCCAATATTTGAATCATGAAGTAAATATGATTTATATTGCTATAAACCATTGATAAAAAATCTGCAAATTGTCATATCAAAGTAACATAACCAAACAAAATTACAAAACTCTCTTAGATTAGAGGTTATTAAGAATAATTTGTCTATAAGTGAAGTTATTAAAACATATGTTGAAAGAAGACTCAAATTTTACCTGAGCCTGCCGTATCGTCAAGCTAAGGTAAAAGAGTCTACTAACCACATTTTAAGTATCTTCATCCATTTATGAAAAGCAAAGTTTTGTAACCTACGTCACCTTATTTATATATTGACAGAAATTAAATAACATTGTTAGTTAAAATTGTTTGTTTAGTTGTTATTTGATTTCAATTTGACATAGAAGAAAGAAGACACTGTCCATTCCAATACAATTGAAATGGTTGAATAGAAAAGTTGTACACAAGTAGAAGTGACACGCTTATAAGCATATCTAAATACTACACCTTTTCGCCAGGTACAAGCTAGAAATAGCTTCAAATATGTGAAAATGGAAACTCATCATTATAATAGAGATATGTACACACATTTAAGTTTGGGGAACATGGTTTATTCTAATGTAAAATCTATAAAGTCATTATATGCAATTTCGTAACAATAATGTAACATAAGTAACTCTGACGAGCAGCAATATACCTCACAAATCTATGTCTGCAATTGATGTTTATGTCTAGCCCAAAACATGTACAGCTAAATCAATCATTTATAGTAATGGATTATATCCTATTAATCTTGTATTTTGTGGACTGCTATTTTCAATGTTAGTTGGGTAACATTGATTACAGGCCATTTACAGAAAATGGACCATAGGCAACTTAGTAAAACATAGATTACTAAGGCCCCAAAATATGTCCCTGACTGAAAATAGTAACAAAGCTTTTTCTTCTATGGGTTGGGGAACATGGTTCATTCTTTTATGCAATCAATAGAGTCATTATCTGCACTTTCGTATAAACTTTTACTATTCATACGTAAAGCTGGTGAGCGGAAATACATCTCACAGATGTCTGCAATTGATGTTCATGACATGTTCTAACATTTAATGCTCAAATACTTTCATTGATACTATTTGAAAATATATTATCATTATTATTGTATTTTCTGTACTGCTATTTCAATGTTAGTAGGGTAACGTTGATTACAGGTCATTTACAGAAAATGGACTACAGAAAACTTAGCAAAACATGGGTTTTTAAGCCTCTAAGACATGTCCCTGTCCAAGCTTTTTTTCCTGGAGAGTGCAACAACACAGAAAACTTAGTAAAACATGGGTTTCCAAGGCCCCAAGACTGAAAATAGTAACTAATGTTTTCTTTTTCTTCCTTGGGGTGCAACAAACTCGCAAAATAGCCCATATATCTCAGTTTGGTCCCTAGATCAATAGTTTACACGTCTGTCGGTTATTCTTATAATTCTCTCAGATGCCAAATGAAATGCATCCCAGAAAAAGTAATGTCCGAGATTGCTTCAAACTCTTTCAATTGAGTACATGTAAGTACAGTTTTGGTATTTAGAACGACCTGTATAACTCGCGTGGGACTGAAGATGGAATACAAATTCGTCATTTAGCCGCTGACGTCGCAGTGCTCAATGGTAACACCATGGAATATGAGATTCCAAGTTATTTAGGAGAGAGACTATCATCAGCTGTCAAGGGAGTGGCTGCTGTCATTTGGATCATGAGGCGCTGCTAATGTTGGATCTTACACTAGTTCTGATGTTTTATTGAATTTATTAAGCGAGTTGAGGAAAAGTGATAAAATGCGAGGCTAGCCGAGCATTTTATCGCCTTTTCTCAACTCGCTTAATAAATTCAATAATACTTTCATGCTCCTGTATTATTGAACGTAATAAGCTCGCTGCGAGAAATGCTCACCAAAGCCTCACATTTTATCTTCCTTTCCCCAACTCATTTAATAGATTCAAGAATACATGATTACTCATGTAAAATCCTCTATATAATTATATTGCATGTCGAAAATATAACACTATCCGTTATTTTTAGGTTAGGCCAAGTTTGATCATTTTTCATAAAATCCACAGAGAAACGGAAACCTGAAGCAAAAAGCAAATTAAATGAAAATGTTTGAGTTAAAATCCGCTGGTTGGGGACATTTATTCTAGAACTGAGGGGATATACTATTTTTAGGAAACCATTTTTCAATATCACACCGGATAGGCGGCAATCGAAAACGCTCTTAACTATCGACGAACGCGAATCAAAAATCGCTAGAAACAGTGTTTTTGATTACCATTTGTAGCCAGTCGGGCGACAAATGGCAATCGAAAACTATGTTTCTAACTATTTTTGATCTACGTTCGTCGATAGTATTAACGTTTTCGATTGCCGCCTATCAGGTGTGGAGATGATGATATGATGTCCTCATTTTCACAACTGACTGCTGGTTGTGCCGTAAGTACCAACATCTCGTGTGCTGACCAAATTACATGTAGGTCTTTTGATTAACTGTTCAAAATACTGCAATGCTCCTGTTTCACTGCCCAAATTACTGCAATTTCGCTACTGTTTCACTGCCCAAAATACAGCAATTGCGCTCCTCGTTGGCTCGTTTACAAAACCTCGTACTAAACCCTGTTTTTAGCATGGCGCCAATAACGACAATCCAGCGCACCAGGTCACAAAACCTTGTATGCAATAGCCAATGAAAAGTTGTTGTTTTGTGACGTTCCAAAAGCTCGTATCTCAATTAGCCAAACCTACCCGTTCTAAAACCTCGAAAACGTAAATTTGATAAGACAAAAAGCAGGTACGCATTATCTGGTTTATTACTGTTAGGGTTCCAAAGGGTGTCTATGAACGCGTCTCAAAACGAACAGAATTACCCTTGGTTACCTTTTTATCGAAAACAAAACTAGTCTTTATTGAGTTTCGCAAAATTGGCAAATGCAGTATCTGGTTACAAAATCTCGCTACTGGTTACATTTTTTTAGTTATCACAATATGATAGAAACATAAAACTCTGCCAATGTATTACTTGTGCCCGTTAAATAAACTTAAAATATGCTTTCAGTCTGAATCTTATAAGAATATAACAAAAAGCAAACAATCCAGAAAGTTTTTTTCTCTCCTGTAAAGTTTACTAAAGTGCAGTTACGAGGTTTTGTATACGAACCAACAAAATTTGCTCCCGTTTCACTGCCCAACTTACTGCAATTTCGCCCCTGCTTCACTGCCCAAAATACAGCAATTTTGCTTCTTCAACTTCACTGCCCAAACTACCGCAATTTTGCTCCTTCTGCTTCACTGCCCAAACTACTGCAATTTTGCTCTGTTTAACAGCCCAAACTATAGCAATTTTGCTTCTTCTACTTCACTGCCCAAACTACCGCAATTTTGCTCCATCTGCTTCACTGCCCAAACTACTGCAATTTTGCTCCGTTAAACAGCCCAAAATATTGCAATTGAGCCAAGATCTGAGAGAAGGGACCTTCTGGCAATAAAATTCAAAAGTAGGATATTTACAGAGAAAGAAAGACCCAGCTGTTGTGAACAATTATAGAAAATTTGAAGAGATTATCTTTACAAATAATAACGATATGCGCGTTTGAACTCGTGTAAGTGATGCGTTTTAAACATGACGTCACTTAACGTTGTTAATGACGTTCTGACGTCAACACCAATGTGTAAACATATGACGCTAAAACAAAGACGCTAGGAGCAATATTTCAAGAACGCTCCAGGTTTCTGTAAATTTGATGTGTATGCAATTGCATAGACTGCACAAATAGCCCACATACGCTCATCTCATGTTTACAAAAGCATTTGAAATGAGGTACCCTGTTTTAAAGGTAATGTATAGTCCAAATGCACAGCTGTTGCCATGGCAACATACATTATACGTATCAATTAATTTTATCAGAACTATTTGCGCCTTTGATTGTATTACATGTTAGAAGCAATTTGACTCTATTGTAAGAACATGCAAAATCTTGAAAATTTAGACGTTTTTGAAATTTTGATTACACAAAAACTGCTAAAATGCCCGAAGGACCCTTTTCTCAGATCGGCGCTCAATTGTGCTTCTTCTGCTTCACTGCCTAGGCTACTGCAGTTTTGCTCCGTACAGCAAATGTGCCTCTGCTGAATTGCCCAAAGTATACTCATCAAAAGAAGTTAAGGCAATCTCAAAAACCCTGGATTAAAAGAACACCAAGAGAAATACTAATTGAATTCAAATTTATTTGCTTAGTTACATTTCATTAGTTTAAAAAGATGCTTCCTTGAGTTTGCTAGCTATAATACCCTTATTGTGGCACTGTGTCAAGTAGCCTAGGGGTCAAAGTCATTTTTCGCAAAAAAGTGTCAACAAAGTATTCCCTCTTTTGACGCCAAACTCATGAATAAGCTGTAAGATTTCAACACTTGAAAGGTAATTCCCTTGACTGTCACATATAGCCTTAAATGTCACGTTTGGAAGATGAAAATGCCTCCAGCAAAGAGTGTGTCCATGGTCAGCCATAGAGTTGGACTTGTACTGGCTTTGCATACTTCGAATAATTCTGGTGAGTTGGTTCCTAGTTGGTTCCTCCTGTAATGCGGACATTGGGAGCCTATAGAGGTTTCTTGGTGCCTGTATTATGCGTCGGACCCTCTGTCAAAAATTGTCCTTCACATCTTCAAATTGTAGACATGTCTGATGAGCGCACTGGCCAGTCAATGCGCACAACATTGTTCTGATGAAAAGAATTGCTGATTCTGGCGAGATGTGTTATGGCATTGTCATCCTAGGTCTGGTTCTTGCCCTTGTTCTGGCACAGGAAAGGCAGGACAACAGGCCTCAACATCTGATCAATGTAGGTTGGCTGATCAAGTTATCCTCTATAACCACCAGATATGTCACCCTCAGTGTTTAACATCTCCTGGGGACATGGCAAACATAGTGCATGAAACCCCATGTTCGATCCGAATATTGAAGTTTTGCGAAAAATGGAGTGAAGACCAGTCAACTTTGACATTGATTTTTTAAGCCGCTGTATGTGCTACAACCCCAGATAAAGCATACATCTACAGAAAAATGGATACATTATAATACTGTGAAATTCATATGTCTTCAAATGTTTTAGATATTTTGTTATGGCCCTTCAAACACAATTTCCTTAACTTTTTTGTTGAGTATACTACAATTTAGCTACTGCCTCACTGCCCAAATACTGCAATTATGATCTTGCTTCACTGCCCCAAATACTGCAATCTTTGCTCCTGCTTCACTGCCAAAGTTACTGCGATTTTTCTCCTTCTGAGGCTGTACAAAATACTGCAATTATGCTATTATTTATTAATGCGCATTTGTCAGTCATTCTGTCGTACACGAGCAATTAAGTGTCTTCTTTGATTGGCTTATTTATAGTTCTAATTGGTTTAGGATAATTCTTCAGGTTGCCCCAAACAGAGCTTCTGAATATCCCATCATGACTCCAGGCCCCGAGGTTATAAATTAAGAATTAAGTTCATGCTCTGTTGAGTTGAGCAATAACTTAATCCTGCTCTTAAATGTTAAAATTCCAACAATAATTATTGTTGGCATTTTAACATTTATCAGCAAGATAAATGCAGCATCTGATAGTATTAGAGCAAACGAATATTCTTCACCAGTTAATTGAATTTTCATGTTCAGTTGAGTGGGACAAGCTTCAAAGTTTCGACCCCTTGATTCCGTTGGACAAAATTAATCGACTGGTCCGGGACATCTCTTTATTTTTACCAACTGACTCAGCTAACTATCCCGTCAATTGTCATAATTACCACACCGCAAGCTATTACGATTTATGTCGTAGGCTGTGCGCAATCGTACAATTATGTTGAGATAAAAGTGTGGTCAAGTCACGTGACCCAATGTGACGAGATGAAAAACTTCATTTTCATTATCAAACAAGCTATAAGATGAGAGACACCACGGTAAAAACGACCCTATCTCATTTAAAATTTCAAAACACCACATATTAGTTTAATTGTTCTCCGCTTTCAGTGACACAAAATAGTAAAGCGATATTGTTTTGGAATTTAGCGACGGTTATAACAGGAACCGAAAATGGCCGATAGGCATGCATAGGTCAGTTTTGACTATTAGCACAGCTGACGTAAGGTACGTTTTGTTTAGCCTATCTAAGATAACATTGTCTGATAACAACGAGGCGATTATGAATACAACAAACTTTGAAGCTGAAGTAATTAGTTGCTGTGACATGGAATATAACTTAATGTGCATCCTGGGTATCGATATGTTATATGTGTGTTTATATATTCGAAGAAATTTGGATTGAAACCTAAATTTTACTGAGGATCTAGAAAGGGGAAAATAGGCTATAGTTTTAAATAACGAAAGGAGTAAACTGCACAAAATGCTGATAAAAATATAAGGACTAACATATCTTACCTACAAAGAAAACTGATCATAAAACCCAATGCTTGAGCATAAAAAAGTTTTAATTTAAGAAACAGAAATTAAGTTTTTTTCTGCGAATGAAAGAAATTAATTGTGACGCTCATCACTTCCATAGCCTCTTGTCAGGAGCGGATCGAGGATTTCTGGATAGGGGGGTCATGTATGTATATATAAAGGTGTGGGGTCGCTTTGCTGACTGTATCTAATTTTTCTTAAATATCCCATGAAAATGAAATAATTTGGTCTCACTGAGACCAAATTATTTCATTTTCATAGGGTATTTAAAAAGCTGGGGGCGGGGAGGGGGAGTTCGAGGAATCCCCTGAACCCCTCTGGATCCGCCACACATACGCTTTGTATTAAGTCATATCCTGCCAAGCTTGTTTGTGCTGAGTTTTTGCATTGCCTGTCCAGTGTGTCTGCTGCATACATCCATGTGTACTCCATAATACTGTTACAATCGATGCATACACTATGAACCCTGATCAGACTGCTCCGAGAGCAATCTGATCTGGATTCATACTGCTTGCAATTAAGGCTATCGCAGTACATAAGCAGATGGAAGCAGACGACAAATGTTATGAATGGCGGGAAAATGATAAAATCGCAATGTACATATGACAAAACGTATCATCTAATTAAAAAAAACAACGCTGAGTGTTAGAACCATATAACTCATTTGCATTTGCAAACAAAATATTCATAGAGTAGCCTGCTGCTTTGGAAGAAATCTGATCAGCCTGAGCGACTTCTAGTTTGTTTTCTACAGTAGCCAGCTGACTAAATCTACACTGTTTTCTTAGAGGGTGCATACGTGATCGGTAGGAAACTGGTTAATGCGGCGCCGTCTGCGAAAAAAAATCCATCTTTGGACCCGATTTGCCACAATTATTCCTTCAATTCTACTCGGAGGAGGACCATGACTCAGTGCAGGGGAAACAAACTACATGTACGTCACATCGCAAACGTCAGGATCATTAGGTATTCCGCCTTTTAGAAGGAATTGCGCTGGGTTTTACGGCATTACTTGCTAAAAATATATACATATAAAGGCTACGCACGTAAAAATGAGCCACGGCATGAGATTTCCAAAAACATGGTATGTGCGACCAGCAATGGCTACGCGCAGCCTGATCAGAGCCTTTGCTATTCGCTTGAATATTAACTGTATCTTAAGCTTCTGGCTGAACATCATTTGGAGTTTCTAAGCTTATTAGGAAGCTGCACAGGCTCGTCTGAGTCTACACATGTCAAAATAACACATTGTTGGAAATCACATGTCGTGGCTCAAAAATGATAAAATAGAACAGGAACTTCTTCAAATTTATCTTGACCTCAACGACATTTCCTCATACTTACGTTCAAGTAGGTGGTAACGTATCTGTATACGGGGATAGCCTGTGAAATACTACACAAGGGCGGATCCAGGGGGAACAGGGGGTACAGACCCACCCCTGAACAATCACAAAAATATAGGGTCTCCTAGCAATATCATGCGCGGATCCAGGAATTTTTGTCAGGGGGGGGGGGGGGGGGGTCCAGGTCAGTCTGGCAAAAAAGCTCTGACAACGTTGTTTTTTTTTGTTTGTTTGTTGTTTTTTTTAGTCCTCAGCTTATTTTACAGCAGTCAAATGATCAATTTCAAAGAAATCTATCATTTTTCAAGGTTCCAGAGGGGGTCAAACATTTTCCAGGGGGGGGGGGTCCAAATTTTTCCAGGGGGGGGTCCAATTGCTTATTCCCTATAGAAACCCATATAACTTGTGATTTTCCAGGGGGGGGGGGGGTCCGGACCCCCTGTCCCCCCTCTGGATCCGCACTTGAATATAGATCCGGATCCCCTAAAATCACAAAGCTACCAAGCCAGCATTCAATGGTTGGCCATTATCCGCACGCTAACGAAACGACATTTCAATGGCGTTTCGCTGGCGGACCGATGATGGCCCACTTTTAGTGGCATTTCGATCCTCTCTCTATCCCATCAACTAAAAAAACCAAAAAGACAACAACGTTGTCAGTGTTGGACGCCCTCTGACAAAACTTTCTGGATCGACGCATGCACACTAGTTATTTATGAGTCCTATGGGTGCGTAGAACTTTCATGCAGAGTCTTGGTTCATACTTGCACCACACGGGGTAATTCTTTTGCTAAACTTCTGAAGAAAAAAAAAATGCCACTTAACTCCAAGACTATTTTTGGACCCAATGGAACCCCACTGCACTGCATTGATTGACAATCTACAATACAAACAAAGATTCTAAACATTGTCTTTTTATTGTATAACTAGAATTCCGAGAATCGTATGTGTCGCCTGGCAAAACCGAAGTCAAACAAGGCAAATTTGTCGAACTTATATTCCCCGATAATGAGTTATTTTAGATAAATGTTTAAATCGCAAAACACAAATCCCATTTCTCCTACCCATAAGGCCAAAGTTTTTGCTTCTATATTGGTCTATACTTATTTCCCTATAATTTGATATGCAACATAACTTCTTTTTCAGAAAAAATGTTATGGCCTTTTGACTCCACCCCAGGGACTGAGGGTGTGTGTTAGGACAGAATATGTGCTTGCATGGTGCCTTTAATTTGATATGCAACATGACTACTTTCAGTAAAAATGTTTTGGCCTTTTGACTCCATCCCCAGGGTTGCGGGTGCGTGTAAGGACAGAATATGTGCTTGCGTGGTGCTCTTAGCACTATTCCCTTTAATTTGAGCATGGTGATCTATGCTGCATTCCCATTAATTTGCAACATGACTAGTTTCAGAAAAAAATGGTTTGACCTTTTGACCTCACCCCAAGGGTCGAGGGTGTGTCTACTGGCAAAATATTAACTACCATGCTGCTGCAGGCGTCATTCCCTTAAATTTGATATGCAACATAGCCATTAATATAAGTTAAGTTTGAAAAATCTTTTATGAGAAGTCTGCCTAGGAACAGTGTTATGGAATAACTGACTGGCTATATAATAAAAGCGATCTTACGGCCCGACTTCCTGTTATAACAAGCATAATGATGCTTATAAAAGTTACCAAAATAATGAAAAGTCAGATTCTTCCTTCAATGTATATCTTTTATGTTGAATGGTTTGGGTAATAGGGTATTTTGCAGTTGTTAAAATGTTCTAGTCAGAAATAGGAGCAAAAAGGACAAATATGATTCTGGAAAAAATCCAGGGAAAAAAGACGTCCTGCTAGGAGTCGAACCTTGGACATTGAGTATTATAACTGCTTGTCTTATCCGCTCAGCTACGTGCATACACAGACTACTGTTTGTGCTTATGAACAATATTAATGTGATTCTTAAATATATACCCGTGTCTCCTGTTTACATGAACACCAATGCATTCGTCTTCTATAACCGTAAATCACTGGCAAATTTCGTGATTTGTATTAACAGACTTTTCGATTACTGTAAAGGCGGCAACTTCAATATTCATATCTTGGCGTGGTTCGGCTATTTCATCTGCTAAGGAAGGGAAATCAAGTTTTATTTATAATTTGGTAAAGGGATAATAAGTTTTTTAGCTGCGCAAACCTGCGTGCATTTCATGAAAATCCTAACCGTATACACAATTAACCCTTAAAGCGCAGAATCACAAACTGTATGTTTTTGTCATCCACTAAACTATTTGAAGCCTTATAGATAAACAGTGTGGACCCAGATCAGACTGCTCCTGTAGGAGCAGTCTGATCTAGGTCCACAATGTTTGTCTCTGTGCTTATGTTAAATAGGCATTTTCAGATGCAGTTTTTTTGCTGGTGTTTTAAGGACTAAAAACATGTAATGACTGCGGTAATGGCGCAAGATGATACAGTTACTTATGAATAAAACCACGCCTCATTCTTAACTTTTACCTATGTCTAAGGTTAACCAGTCCTAATTACGCATTGATGAGGCACCGCCTTTACAGTAAGCGAAAAGTCAAAGAATACTATACCATTTTACACTCCTGTTAACAAGCTTCAGAGGCTATCTTGTGAACTTTTTTGATGTACCTGGCCATGCATTTTACTACAGTAAGGATAACACGACAATGTGTTTGTGAAGAATTACATTTGGAGAGATGAATATTACTTTGGAATGTAATTTTAATAAATGTGAATACAAAGTTACAAACCATCGCAAGCTGGAGCTTGTAAGTGAAGTTTTGTATTCTTTAGAGAGGTTTGGAATCGTGTTCATGGAGTGCAAATAGTATTGATGAGAAACTTTAAAACCTACAGTAGTACTAAAATAGGGCGATCTTTATAATGCAACTGACAGTGACTCCGGCGCACCACTTTACTGTTATGATCCCTGAAATACTATTGGCACGGTTGATTAAATTGCAAGAAAATTGCGTGCAATTTCACGGTCTAGTGATGTCTTATCCGTGTCAAGGTTTACTAGGAAATAATTGAGGAAACAAAACAACACCAATGATGGTGCACAAAATGAACCGCATGTGAAAGGGAAATGTTTCATTCGATTATATTTGCTTCGATGTGTGTTCTATCCTGCGGGCTAAAGACAATAGATCACTATCAGCATCCGCAATTCGAAGAAATGAGGGATGCGTTTGTGAACATCACCGGTGATTTTATTATCGGTGCCATGTTTCCTGTACACAATTTGATTGGTGGAGGGAAATGCGGATATACCATCAATGATCAGGACGGGATCCAGAATCTAGAGGCACTTCTGTTTAGTCTTGAGAAGGCTAATGAGGACATCCTGAACGGCACAGGTGTGAAACTCGGAACTCTTGCAATGGATTCCTGCTATAGTGACACGGTCGCACTCGAGAGGGCCTTGATGTTTGTCAAACTGAGACAGGATGGTACCGAGCTCAATTCGCGTGCGTGGGTGTGTGATGATGGTACAAGTCCCCGGTTTGTGAGCTCAGGGAAGCTGATAGGCGTGGTCGGAGCAGCGACATCTGGTGTTTCCATACAACTTGCCAGTTTTCTCAGACTTTTCAAACTCCCTCAGGTAATATGTTTTTTCCAAACTCTTTTAATAAATCTAATAATACATGAGCACTCATGTAAGATCCTCTATATCATCTAATTTACTAGTCATGCGCGTGTCCAGAAAGATTTGTCAGAAGAGATCCAACTCTGACAACTTTTTTAAAAGTGTTTTATCATTGATGAGGGAAGAGCGCTCCAAACAACACTAAAAGCGGGCCATCATCGGCCCGCCAGCGAAACACCATTTAAAGGGCGTTTCGCTAGCGAGCCGACGTTGGCAAAACATTGAATGCTGGCTTGTTAGCTTTTTGATTTTACAGGTGACCCAGACCAGTATTGCTTAGAAGCCATATTTTGTGATTTTTTCAGGATGGGGTCCCCTGTACCCCACCCTCTCTTGATCCGCGCATGTTAGAAATGCAGCTGATAACGTCACCTGTTGGTGTCGTCAGCTTCTTTCTAAGTGTGTTGTCTTTCGTGAAGAGGCAACTCTAAGTGCAAGTTATTGTATGATCTGTGCGTCTTTATGAGAAGATACTTAACGAGCTTCGTCGACAATGTAGATTATCGCCCGTTCAGACGCACACACCATACTGCAACTGGGTGTATTTGCACTTTGTAGTTTACGTCAATAAAATATACAGGTTGGGAACACTTCTATTTTGGTCTATTATAGATCAATTGATCTAAAATAGACCGATTTGTCTTCTTAAAAGCTGCTTTAAGCACTGAAATAATGCTTTATATGCTCTGTGGAGCTGTTGCCAAAAAATTGCAAAATAATTCTCCAGGCAAACTGTAGCCTTTGTTGATGCGATCTTGATGATGTAAAAGTTTTGATTTATCACCGTGGAAATTTTTGTAGAAAACCCTTTTTTTATAAATTTGTCTGCTGATTTTGTTAATAATTCAGTTTAACAGATTAACATTCAATAAATGCAGCTGAAGCTTCCGGACTTCTTGAGACCAACATGTACACTGCCATTTCTGCGGTCTTTCTTTGGCCCAGTCATGATAATGGGGTCGATTGGGCTGCTGCAAATCAAATTTTCCCATAACAGCATCCAAATGTATGGTGGCCAATAAGTGTCATGCATATTTAGACAAATGGGTTTACAGTTAATATACAGCGCATAATTCAATTATCTTTGGTATACAATTGCATAAGTTTAAGTTTGGTTCCATTTATGTATTTATTCTAAACTCATGAATTTTATTCTCCTGATATATTTTTATCTAGTATTTTGTTTCTGTGTCAAAATTTCAACTTTTTCTCAGACAAAAATATTATTTCAATATTTTTTAGTTGCCTCCCTTGACATGCTTTCAAGTATGTGCTTTTTAAAACAATACAAGCAAAAACATGTTTTATGCAATTCTTAAAATTTGAACTGGGACATTCATAACCCATAGAAAGAGAGTCCTATTGACTCCTGTAACGCAAACCTTAAGGAAAACCCTGAACTCGCACACAATAAGGGTCATTATCAAAAAATGGAGGAATCTGTGTCCTTGCTGATTTTCTCACATCCTCGACCTCCTCCCTGTTGCTTTTCTGTCAATAACACTTAATGACGGCATGTGCCACAAGAATAAAATACTTTGTCGGGTTCTGGACGACGCTGTTTGAAAACTAAAGCTGACGTAATTGCACTTTCTCCGAATTTTCGCGTGTCCCAACTTGAGGGTGGTTGGTAACCGTTGCCGTTAATTGTTACAGAAACAAATATTTAGTTGTTTATTATTTAATGGGTTAATACATCTAGCTGTATAGAAGTAGTTTCCATTAATTATGCCAGTAATTATAAACTATTTCAGTGCGATAGCATGTGTTTACGGCCGTCCCTTGAGAACCTGTCAGTGCAGTTGCAGTTATAGAAAATTGGGTTTGGTGGAGCAACCCATTATTCTAAAAGTTTAAAAATGACGATATTTCGTTGACAACGACCCCTGGAGGGGACACATAGGATCACTTTTTGGCTTATTAACATCTTACAGATTTTATGTCACACAAACGTGTCATAAATTGAGTGCCATTTCCACATCTGTCAGTGCAATCACGAATATATTGACACGTTTCGTGACACTGAGTACATTTCCACGGCTACGTTTCAATTGGCGTTGAGGGCGAGTTGAAGCAGATATATGATTTGGTTAACTTCGAAGAAATCCTTTCTTTCAAGAATCGAATAAATGTGTGAATGTCAGTGCAGTCACGGTCAGTGCAATCACGTTCCCTATTGTGACTGCACTGACATGTTGTGTGACAGCACTGACCATTACTCACTTTGAGTTCAAAACTGTGAGAACTGTTGCTATTATTAAGGATTAAGTAGAATTATCAATGTTCCACCCCCTCCCTGCCTGTTTCTTCGGGGCAACTTAGACGCTTGACAAGATGGCCACGACAATAACCTTGTGGTAAAAATAGGTACATCTAAGCCTATTTTAAAGCATGGTTAGATTTTATCTCTAGGAGAAATGTGTGATTTTTTAGTCTTGCATAGCTGGATGAAAAGTGATTTCTGTTGGCATTGAAATAGATGTACCTATTCGTTCGTCTGTCACTGCCATTGGGCAAATATACGCCTATATAAGCATTCAAATACGATCCACTATGGCCAGGTGTCAGTTGAGCGTTTTCAAGGTTATTGGATCTCTGGTTACTATTCTTCCAGCCTCTCGATTTTGAAGCCAGAATTGAGATGTTTGATAACCGCAGAAAGTGGCTAAGTGGGAAAAGGTGTGCTATATGTATCTTTGTCGATATGACAGTGCACAGGTTCCAGCCAAACTAATCTCCAAACCATACAACTGTAGCAGATTCAAGTATTCCATACTTTTTTCACTTTCCAGCCTACAGACTAAAGTATATCCCCTCCACCTCCGTGCCTCTGCCCCCTACCCATCTATTATTCTCGTTAAATCACCAAAATATCACCTGATTAAGACGGCATAAAAACATCAAAACATATCATTAGATTCAGCAAAGAATCTGAAACAAATTGTACAGATGCAGTTCTTGTACGATGTGCACGTAGCATGGCATCATAACTCCACAATGCGCTGATAACATTCTTTAGGAAACTAGAATTCAATGGCTACTGGATGGCTTATTTTTGTCGAAAAAAATGCTCATTATGCGTAGAGGTTTATATACTGGCGAAATTTTAAGCAAATTATTAGGGAAAAACGAAGGAAAATACGGGAACTTGTTTACGATAATGATTTGACGAATTAACGATTTGGTGCCAGCCTTTTTTATTAAAATATATTATGCGACCACTGCTTGCATGAGGTACTTTTTTACATTCGGAAAATGTTTACTAATAGAGAAATGGTAAACTTTCGAAAATCATGGGACTTTGTATGCCCTAAAAGGAACTTTTGGAGGCATATAGTAATCACATTGTCCGTCCGTCCGTCTGTCCCGCTTCGTGTCCGATGCATATCTCTATATATTGTGTGAGGCAGGAAACCAAAATTTACTATCTTGATGAATATTGGGATGGCAAAGTGTCGCGTACCATTTTCGGGTCGCTGTGACATTGACCTTGACCCCTGACCTAGTTTTTAGAATATTCGTGTCTGGAGTAAATCTCTCATATTATTTAAGGTAGGATTCCGAAATTTGGTATGTGCGTGCAGCTTGGGATGACAAAGTGTCGCGTGCCATCCTTGGGTCACTGTGACATTGACCTTGATCTCTGTCGTAGTTTCTAGAATCGGCATTTAGTCTGGTGCATATCTCCTATATTCTTTGAGGTAGGAATTCCAAATTTGATGTGTGAATGCATCTTTGGATGGCAGAGTGTCACATACCATGTCCGGGGCAGTGTGACCTTGAACTCTGACCTAGTTTTTAGAATAATCATGTCGGCAGCATATCACTTGTATCATTTCAGATAGGTGATGAGTGGGTGAATCTTTGGATGGAGTAGTGTCGTCTACTATTTATGGGTCAATGTGACCTTTAACCTGATCTCTGGCTTAGTTTTTAGAATGATCATGACAGGAGCATATCTCTTATATTATATTTGCGGTAGAATTCCCAAATTTGGTGGGTGAATGCATCTTGGGATGAAAGAGTGTCCCGTCCCATTTTCGGGTCACTGTGACCTTGACCTCCTACCTAGTTTCTAGAATTTGCCTCGAGTCTAGTGCATATCATTCATATTTTTTGAAGTACGAATCTCAAACTTGGTGTATACATGCATCTCTGGATGGTTATATTTCGTGTACCATTTTTGGGTCACTTTGACCTTGACCTCTGACCTAGTTTTTAGAGTAATCGTATCCAATCATATCATATCATCTCATATATTATTTGAGCTAGGAATCCCAAATTTGGTGTGCGGTTGCATCGTGGGATGGCAGAGTGTCATGTACCAAGTTTTGGTTCACTGTGACCTTGACTTATTTTCTAGAATCATTGTGTCAGGAGTATATCTCCTATATTATTTGAGGTTGGAATCCCAAATTTATTTGGTGTATGTATGCATCTTTGGATGGTGATATGTCGCGGACCATTTAAGGTCACTGTGACCAATCTATGACCTAGTTTCTAGAATAATCGGATCTGGAGCATATAGCCTATATATTATTTGAGGTAGGAATCCCAAATTTGGTGTGTAGATTCCTCTTGGGATGACGGAGTAATGCATACCATTTTGGGTCACTTTGACCTTGACATTGACTTCTGGCCTCAATTCTAGGTTTTTTCGTATCTATTCCTTTATATCAAATAACTAAACCTCAAATGTTTCTTATGCTAGACCAATTCGTTTGGGAGTATCTATCACGTTACGGTGACATTTCTTATTTCAATTTCGCTTTATACTTTTACTATAAATTGTGTCACTACAGGAGCTAAAAATGCCTATTGAGTATATGTTTTGCTTTATTTTCTAGCAAACAATGCATAATAATCATTTCGTCGCGCAAAAGTTGCACGGCTTTTTAGTTCTGCCTTAAAGAAAATTATTCGTAATAGTACTACCCTTACTTTTAAGAAGTGGGTGGGGTAATTGGACCCTTCATATTTTGTCGATGACATAATAACCTCTCATGGTATCGCTTTAACCATCACCGAATTGATAGATTTCTAGTCCCAAGGGGTATTTTTACTTTTTTTAAAAATGAACCAGAACGTCAACTCATAGCTAAACTCATGCTGTCCCATGGGAAGATTTTAAGAGTTACCTTTCCTTTGTTATGGTTCACACAGTTTCTTTTGGTTTCAAAACAAAGAGCATAAAGTGTGTAAATAAAGTGTACGACAAAAATACCAAAACAGGACATTTTTAAACTACCGTCGGTTATATATTTTCAAAATATGTGCAATGTGACGTGCGATTTTAGTCGTAACAATACTGAAGCGCATTGCTTTGCTTTCTAAACGGTTTTGGTATTGCCATTTCCATATTTAGTTACATGAAACATCCAACTCATTCATCAATTGTATAAATACTGAACCAGATTGAGGCCTATCAAATTGTACAATATGTCTAATTTCACTTATAATGTTCTGCACTCATTAATGTTGATAATGTTTTGCATTCTTTTCAAAAGGTAAACGTTATATTTTCCACTGAAATTTTGCGTTTACATTCAGGACATGCATTTACAATAATATTTTTTCGTGTCTACACCATAACATCCTCATGAAACTTGTGCCATAACATAAAGAAAATGCAGCTTTTTAAACTGATACCAAACATGCTAGGGTTTGTAATTCGGTTACTGAAATAAAAGACCAGGTTACCAACTTTCCAAAGGACCCTCGTACGTCCTGGTAAGTGTCAATTTCCGAAAACGGAAATCATTCTCGATGGCACCATTGAGACTGCATTAATGTACGGACTGATCTTAGTTTCCACTGTGTATCATATTATCTTATGCAATGTATCATGCTTTTATTCAATTCTATCATTTCGCAAGGTGGAGCACGTTATGTCAGTGCAGTCACAAACGTGTCAGTGCAGTCACATTCATGTCAGTGCAGTCACGTTCAAGTATAATTCAAATTACATAGAGTCCATCGCTATAATGTACTTACTTTTTATATCTGACTAAGCAATAATGAAATACTAAACTTTTGACAGAAATCATTTAGAATATAAATCTACACAATTTTGTACATAAAAACACCACACTTTGAAAATACAATTTTTTCGTGTAAGTTTACTTTAAACAATTCTCTCTCTCACAGGTTACAACGAAATTGAATAAAACTCGCGCCTTATAAGGTTTATGATCAGTATTGTAGATCACTGTATTAAGATAATGAACATCTCGACAGAGACTGATTTAATGATAAAAAGTTTGTTTGTGACTGCACTGACATTTTAGCCGTAGTAGCAGGCATAAAATTATTAACTGACCGATTATTCGTCGAGTTAAACTTCGCATATTTTGAATATTAGTTCCCTTGTGTATGTTTGGTATAAATGTTGCAGCAAGATTGAAAAACTTGACACTTATTTTTAATGATTTAGTCTTTCTGGATTCCTCCATTTTTTGATAATGACCCATAAAGACTGTTTTCTCAAAAAGCTACAATTTTCTCTGTATATGAATGTCATTTATTTGCCTTCATACTTTTGGATGCTGTTAAGGGGGCAAAAAGCGATTTGCAGCGGAACAAGTAACCTTATTATCATCTTTGAATCCAGAAATGACAGTGTGCATGTTGTTCTCAAGAAGTCTATAAGAAATAGCATTATTTGCTGAAAATTCATCTGTTAAATTGAATTTTTAACAAAATCAGCAGACAAATTTATAAAAAAAGGGTTTTCTACAAAAATTTCCTCGACGAAAAATAAAAACTTTTACACCATCAAGATCGCATCAACAAAGGCTACAGTTTGGCTGGCGAATTATTTTGCAATTTTTTGGCAACAGCTCCGCAGAGCATATGAAGCATTATTTCAGTGCTTTTAAGTAGACAAATCGGTCTCTTTTAGATCAATTGATCTATAATAGACCAAAATAGAAGTGTTCCCAACCTGATATATTATCTGTTCTGTTCGGCACGGAGTGTGTGTGGGGGGCTACATGTAGTTGCAGAACTGCGAATTTTCTTTTCATCTTTGGTTGAATTTAATCCATATAAGCCTAGCTTCCTAGCTGTTAATAGGACATAGGCAATGAGTGCAGACCAGGATTAGACACCGCATTATGCAATGTCTCATCAGGAACTTAACTTTTTGTTTGAATATTGTTCTATTGAAATTAAAAAAAAATAATTTGAGCCAGTGCATGAGATTTCCAACAATGTGGTATGTGCGACCAGCAAAACCTCAGACCATCCTGCGCATACGCGCAGTCTGATCATAGCCTTTGCTAGTCGCTTGATATTCTATGATTGTTAAGCTACTGACCGAACATCATTTGGAGTTTAAGCTTAAAAGGAGGCTGCAGAGGCTCGTACGAGTCTACACTTGTCAAAATGTCACATTGTTGGAAATTTCATGACACGGCTCGAATGTAAATATAAAAATATTACCCAGCACCCTTAAAATTGGACATGGGCTCGTCCTATTGATAAGGTTACGCAAGTCGATCAGGCATAAATGGGTTAATCATCATTGTATGCCTGGTACCCACAATACGTAAAAGTTATACCATGGGTTGTCCGCCTGTACTTGGAGATAATCCACGAGCTTTAGCGAGTTGATTATCTAACGTACAGGTGGACAAACATGGTATAACTATTTTATACCACTTACATCACTGTAGACCTTGCACATCATGGATATACTTGCAGATAAGCTACGCCTCCACCAGTCCAGAACTCAGCGACGTGAAACGATATGATTACTTTATGAGAACCGTACCGTCGGACATACACCAAGCACATGCGATCGCAGAAATACTAAGGTAAGTTTACAATAACCCTACAATAACTAAGGTCCACTTAAGCAACATTGTCAGCGTCAAATTGTAATTATTTTCTTACCCATCAATATAAACAAATGGGCCAGGATATGACAAAAGGTACCTTATGGTGAGCTAAATAATGTTTTCTCTTTAAAGAACTATCTCTTTAGAGTATTCTCTGAAAATTTGAAGCAGTTATCTACAAAATTGATAAATGTACCGAAGTTTGAATCAACATATATAATCCGGATTGGAACACGACGTCAAGAATAACGTTCAGCCTAATATGACGTCAAAGTGCTGATATCCAGTTGCTTGTTGATTGAAATCGACTCAGTATAAAAATCTAACAAATATAAGTTATTTTCTTGAATTGCTTCATTTATGTTATAATGTTAATGCAAATGAAATTGTACGAATTTTATACGTTTTTATTCGTATTATAGGCATTTGAAAATACCCACCCCTTTGTTTAGAGCCATTGTCATACTGGTCAATGTAAACGCACCGGTGGTTGCTACAACGAGCTGGTGGTTGCATTTTTCAGCACAGGTGCAGGTGGCGTAAAAGGTAAAAAAAATCTATACCTGTTGACTTTATTATTTATTTATAAACTTGCATTTATTTTATTTGTGATGACACCTGGCGCACAGACCATCGGTAACATTGCAGTTTATGGCTCTGTCGAGCAATTGGTGATATCATCCATGGTTTGGACTGCAAATCCAACAAAGTTCCGGAGTTTTGCAATGTTACCGGTGGTCTGTGTGCTAGGTGTCATCACAAATAAAATAGATGCAAGTTTATAAATAAATCATAAAGTCAACAGGTATAGATTTTTTTTACCTTTTACGCCACCACCTGTGCTGAAAAATGCAACGACCAGCTCGTTGTAGCAACCACCGGTGCGTTTACATTTACCAGTGTGATTGTAGGTGTTATGGCCCTATTGTTGCCATGGCAACAGGCAAAACTTTAAATATAATCAGAAACATTAGCTACTTTGATTACATGAAGCTATAGAAACATATTTGTGGTACTACAAAAGCATGTAAAATTATGTCATTTTAGGCGTTTTTCAAATGGCTATTATATACATACGAATTGTACATACATCGTAATTGCTGTAATGCCTTTAGGACCCTTTTCTCAGATCCGCGCCCAAATGTTTTTGGTGCTCAAAAGAAAGAACCTGTTCTTGTCCTATTGATTTCGTAATGGGCTGCCTCATTTTATGTTTGTCCATGAAGAAAGAGAGTTGAGTTGCATTGGCATAGCTCCCATTACGCAGTTACGCACGTGCGTAATAAAAAATAGTAACATTTAAGGGAGGTCTCCTAATGTTGTAAAAGTAATTTTCCATACTATAAGGAACTACTCATAAAGAAGGAATTGGCTACCTCTGGGAGTTAAATTCTTTCCTTTAAGAGACATTCCCATTTTGAAAAGGGACACAACTGATGAAAATCACTGATTGATCCAGTAGTCTCCCTTTGATGTGCGTATCTTTTTCAGCGTTCTGGCTACCCCATTGAGTTGTATTTTTTGTTTGATATGGCATGATATTTTTAATCTGTCATCAAGCTTAATTTGCAAGTGTCCATTTCTGTTTGCTCATCCGGGTACTTAAGAAATTTCCCGAAGGACACGTGGACAGGAAATATCCTATTGATACAGCTCCCATCGTCAACGGCACTTTTCTACTCAGTACACAGTCCGGATCAATTGAGCCAGTGCATGAGATTTCCAACAATGTGGCATTTTGACATGTGTAGACATAGACGAGCCTATGCAGCCTCCTTTTATGCTTAGAAACTCTAAATGATGCTCAGTCAGTAGCTTAACAATCATAGAATACTATACTGACTAGCAAAGGCTCCGATCAGACTGCATGTATGCGCAGGCTGATCTGAGGCTTTGCTGGTCGCACATACCACATTGTTGGTAATCTCACGCACTTGCTTACGACCGACCCAATAATAACGAAACCTCCGATTCCCCAGCAGTCTTTGCTCGTGTGAACAGCGTAACTTATTGTATGGTTTGTCATGCAATAGATATGTACATTTGTACCATACAAAGCTTATCGCATTTATGCATAAGGCCTAAATGAAATATATGTGTGGTTCCTGTTGTATACCAACAAAATTTAGGGTAGGTAGTTAGGAAATTATTAAATTTTGTTGTAACATTTAACAAAGAAAATAGTGACAAAATCTGAAAAAGTGCCCATTTTAGGTATTTTTTCTCCAAAGACCAGTTTAATGTTTACACGGGTGGTAAACCTAGGAACTACCACGAAATTGTGTTAACGCAAATTTGTTCCAAAGCCACATCCGGGACACGTCGTGGTAGTTTCCAGGCCGAAAATTGGATAAAGAAAGGTTGGTGTCACGTTCATTTTTGTTTTAATTTACAACTAAGAACAAACAATGGTGAAATCCGACAATGCAGTTTCGTGTAAATATGTTTCAGCGTCTCCTCTAGCCCAAAATTTTGCATGAAAAGTTATTTTCTTTCTTTTGATTCGTGTTTCCCCACTGAGCATCGGACCAACTTTCCCCAAAGTTCGAAAGATTTTAGCCCATAACTGTCAAATTAAATGGAATTTGATATCATTTGACGATGAAAATGATAAAAAGACTCTCAATAAACGTTCCTACACAGAAAAAACATCTGAGCATTTACTCGTAAACAATTTATGCCTTGCTCGTCCTGCGTGGTAGTTTCCAGGTCATCGTGGTAGTTAAAATGCTATTGTGGTAGTTTCCAAGACTTTGTAGGAATTTAGTAGTAGTTCGCATCAGCAGATGTTTTCTATTCAGGGGCTACTTCATTTTTTTTAAAGACAGGGCGTGCGGACTGAACCTTGAATACCCCTCTTATTCCTACGGCGACCTTTTCAAACAACCTTTTGTCAGATAACAAATGTCGACTGCCTGAATTTTAAATTTAGGGGGCTATTGAATGATGAGAAGAATGAAAAGAAGGGATATTCACATATTTTGTTTTTGAATAACTATGCTTTTTAATTATCAAATAACATGCCCGTTCATAGTCGCACTCACATGTATATCAAAAGTGACCCAACCCAAGGATATTCCTCTTTTTTCTGAAGCGCAAGTACTAACGATACTCTGGGCCAGTAGTCTTAGCCTGCCATTTTATCTTAAAGTTGACTGAACATGGAACAACGTAGCGAGTGACGGAATAATTAATATCATTTTTTGTCTGTTGCTTGGTCCACCGGGACTCAACTGATGACCTTCTTTTGCTTTAGATTTCAAGAGATGTTGTTTGGTAGTCCAGGACATGATCTCCACCTGTCACGCATTACATCGAAGATGTTGAGTCTTCAGCTTTGCTTCTTCAGGGAGTTAAAATGTGATTTAATTGTTTACCGTGGCAATTAATTGACGAATTCGAGGGTTGTCATGCAAAACAAGCAACCACTAAAATGTTTTGTACAACTTCAGAAACGTATCCTACAAGGTCTTGGAGACTAGCACGATGGCATTTTAACTACCACGATGACCTGGAAACTACCACACAGGACGAACTGGGCATGAATCGTTTACGAGTAAATACTCAGATGTTTTTTCTGTGAAGGAACGTTTATTGAGGGTCTTTTAATCATTTTCATCGTCAAATGGTATCAAATTCCATTTAATTTGATAGATATGGGCTAAAATCTTTCGAACTTTGGGGAAAGTTGGTCCGATGCTCAGTGGGGAAACACGAATCAAAAGAAAGAAAATAACTTTCCATGCAAAATTTTGGGCTAGAGGGGACGCTGAAACATATTTACACGGAACTGCATTGTCGGATTTCACCATTGTTTGTTCTTAGCTGAAAATAAAACAAAAATGAACGTGACACCAAACTTTCTTTATCCAATTTTCGGCCTGGAAACTACCACGACGTGTCCCGGATGTGGCTTTGGAACAAATTTGCGTTAACACAATTTCGTGGTAGTTCCTAGGTTTACCACCCGTGGTTTAGGGTAGGGTTAAAAAATAGGGTAGGTAAGCCAACAGGAACCACACATACATTTCATTTAAGCCTAATGGAATTTCCGTCCTTATCAACTGGTCGAGAACCTATTTCGAATATATGGGTTGTTGGGTAGTAATTTACAATTGCATTCAAATTCAAAAAGTACATTATGTAAGCAAACAGTGCAAATTCTGATCAGACATCGCGTTTTTGAATTAGTGGTTCTGCACAGTTTGCCGATGTCCCGTAAAATGGACGCTAGGCTTTTTACGTGTTGATTAATCCATAATATCCATAATATAGGCATAACGTTCTTTCGGTGGGACATAGGCAAAATGTGTAGACCCAGATCAGACGGTGCAAAACGCGGCGTCTGATTAGTGTCTCCACTGCTTTCTTACAGAAAGTTCTATTAAAATTTGAATAAAAATGGAAAATACCACCAACATTTCTTAAAACGGAATTGGACTGGTCCAATTTATAAGAATGTGAAAATTCCAGTCGGCGTTAATGGGTTAATTTATCCGAAATAGGAAAAAAACTGTAAATGTAAACTGTGCCGTGGCCAGTTTCATCTTGTGTAAATTGTATAATTCGTCGTACGAGATTCGTAAACGCAATGCAAAGTAACTAGAGATAGGCCTACAGTCTAGTTTTACAAAGCAGAATGTGCGTCACCTTATCTGAAGTAATTGTAATTATTATTATTGAGTTATACACAGGTTAATTGTCACTGAAACTCATCATTCAAACATACGAAGAGCACATTACGTATGGAAGAACATGGACAGTCATGAATTAGTGTGTACAATTTATTTATTTGTATGTACTATTTTTGCTTACATGTAACACACACGCATACACACATGTACACCCACACATACTCACACGCCCGCACGCACGCACGCACACCTTGGTCACATGCATGGGCGAATCATTACACTTACCCTTCCGACTTTGATAGGAAATGCACAAAATATGAAAATGCACATGTTGTATATTTTGCATATGTCACGTGCGACTGTAACTTTACACAATCATGTAAAGTGATCTAAAGTTTGTTTTCAGCTTATAGGATGGGACTCGAACCGACGTCCGTCCATCCGTACGTGTGTCCAAATTTCATCTGGAGCATTACTGGGTTGGGGGAAAGGCTGCATAAGGTTATGAGCCAGATCGGATAAGAACTCTGGTTTCCATGGCAACTGATATCTCCCTTAGGGTTATAATGGGGAAACATCTTGTGAGCACTCTATCTCACCTATTTGGATTGGATCTTCTTCACTCTTACAGGTAACGAGTACACCCATAAAATCTCGAACAGATTCGAAATTCAGCAAGATCCAACCAGGGACTGCAGAGTTCGCTGCCTTTGAGCGTCTGGAAAAAATCCCCATAGACTGATAATGGGAGAAACGGTGTGAGCACTCTAGTGCCTTCATTTTTGGATGGATCTTCATCATTCTTGTAGGTAACAAGGACAACCATTTAAGAATGGATGAGTTTGTATTTCTGCCAGATCACATCACCAACTACTGAGTTAGCTGCCCTTGAGCGTCTGAAAAATCAAAGTATAATGTTGTGAGCACTCTAGCGCCTTCAAATCTAATTGGACCATCTTCATCCTTATCGTCTGTATCTAGCCTTGGTATTCTTTTGGTATTATTTACTACATCTTCGCAAGCCAAGGGTACTAACTCCACTTCGTTCCTTATTGTGTAAGGAACGAAGTGGAGTTAGTACCCTTGGCTTGTGAAGATGTATTTACTACTGCATGGTATACTTGAGAAATCGCACCTGAATATCATGCTGATTCAAGGGTGAAGGTTCGCCAGCATTATAGGTTTTAAGCCCTGGGTGGCTTATGTGTCAACCGTTCTAAGGAGGTCACCGTGGTTCTGATATTGTTATTTTGTCGTTGCGTTGCCTCTTTATCTCTTTATACAAAACATATATGTGTTTTATGTTGCATTCTACATTGCTTTCTAGCAGTCTAATCGTATCGTTTGGGGACGAAAGGGTTCATTGTTCTGCTTGGCATATTAATTCAATCCTCTGTACAACTAGAGGCACTATGATGTGTCCTTTAGCAAGACACATCATCCTCTTGCATAACCCGGGAAGACAAGAAAACATCCCGACATAAATGAAAATTGTTGACTGGGACGTAAAGCATCAACAAAAAATCAAGCTGATGCATTTGCAGGAAACTCGACTGGACATATGTTGTCGGTATATATGAAGATACGAGCTATGGCGTTCAAGGGTTTGCTGAGGTGAAGAAGCAGGCGGAGCTCCTCAGCATCTGTGTAGCAGAAGAGTTCAAAGTGAAAAGATATTTTAAGACAGAGAATGATAAAATCAGGGAGTTAGAAAGCATTATAGAGCAGCTGGACCAGTTCAACAACACTGAAGGTAATTATATACGTCTTATCGGCGCTGCTCACATACGTAAACTATGGACATTGATTAAGAGTCGGGCCATAAGCTTACAACCAAGCAACTATCAGGTTAGCAAAGAGGTAGTTCATGAACTCGAATTTGGAGACCTAGCTGTTATACAAATATAAACAATTTGCAGTAGAGACACAGGTGTTTAATACTGATTGGCAGTTTGGGATGTTTAAAAGTGGCAAAGACAATGGATATGGTACTTACAAGTGTAAATTTCAAAATAGTTTACCTTATTTTCATTAACATAAGAAGTTGGTACACATTGGAATTGCTTCTATGAGGCAATTCCAATGTGTATATACAATATATGTTTTTTTTCAAAAGATGAGTTTTTCACCAAAAGCTTTTTTAAACAGATTCTCAACCACTTTCATTGTTTCAGTGAAATGAGCATGTAGAAATGAACACGTTTTCATGTAGTTTTGCCATGCACCTGCGTGACAATTATAGATTGTCTATTTTATGCATATCACAGCTTAGCTTGAGATGTTTCATTGGAGTATATTGCTAAATTGGTAGTTGCGTGGTTGTAACTAAAGCCTCACTAGATAATTGCACAAGTACGTTTAACGGACACAAAACGTGAAATATACAAAATATGAAACCTTTGCAACTTTGCACAGGTTTCATGTTTTCTACATTTCCAGCGAGTGTAAAAGCTCTATAGAACAATCACATGCATTGTAAGAGGTTAATACATTTAAACATGTTGTCAGCTCATTCTTGAAAGCATTTGTAAAGTGCATCTGGATTCCCAAGAGTGACGAGTCTACATATATAAACGATACCAGCGGCAATAGTCATTTTTGAACATTTTGTGCCCCCAAAGGTACGTTGTGAGACATATAGTAATCGCACTAGTGCGTCCATGCGTACATCCGTCCCGCACCGTGTCCGGTGCATATCTGTTATAACATTTGAGGTAGGAATCAAAATATCCTGTGTGGATGCATCTTTGGATGATGAAGTGTGCATACCATTTTTATGTCATTTTGACCTAACCTCTGACCTTGTTTCTAAAATGATCGTGTCCGGAGCATATCTCCTACATTATATGAGGTGCGAATTCCAAATTTGGTGTGTGTTCATCTTGGGATGACGGAGCGTAGCGTATCATATTTGAGTCATTGTGACCGGAGCATAATCCCAAATTTGGTGTGAGGATACATCTTTAGGTGACAAAGAGTCGTTGATAATTTTTGTGTGTGACCTTGACCTCTGACCTCGTTGCTAGAATAATCGTAAGCGGAGCATATCTCCTATATTATTTGAGATAGGAATCACAAATTTGGTATGTGGATGCATCTTGGAATGGCAAAGTGTCGCATACCATTTTTGGGTCACAGTGACCTTAACTTGAACTCAGACCTCGGTTCTACAATAATGGTGACCGGAGCATATCTCCTATACTATTTGAGATAGGAATCACAAATGTTGGTGTGTGGATGCATCTTGGGATGGTGGAGTGTCGCGTACAATTTTTGGTTCACTGTGACCTTGACCTGACCTGGTTTCTAGAATAATTGTGTCCGGAGCAAATATCATAAATTATTTAAGGTACGAATCCCAAATTTGATCTGTGGTTGCAACTAGGAATAGAGGAGTGTCAGTCAATGTGATTTTGACCTCTGACCTTGTTCTATTATAATTGTGTCTATATATATTTTGAAAACCCAAATTTGGCGTGCGGATGCATATTTGGATGGCGAGTGTCGCTTACTATTTTGGGGTCACTTTGACATTGACCTCGTTTCTAGAAAAAATGTGTCCTGATCTTATCTCCTGTATTATTTGAGGTACAGAGCTGAAATTTGGAGTGTGGATGCATCTTTGACTGGATGAGTATATTGTATCATTTTCAATCATATTACGGCCGCTGTGACCTTGACCTGACCTCTTTTCTAATATTATCGTGTCTGGAGCATATCTCCTATATTATTTGAGGTAGGAATCCCACATTTGGTGTGTGGACGCATCTTGGAATGGCGTAGTGTAACATAATATTTTGGTCACTGTGACCTTGACCTCTGGTCTCGTTTCTAGAACAATCCTTTTCGGAGCATATCTTCTTTAATTTTATTATTTAAGGTAGGACACCCAAATTTTGTGTGTGAATGCATTTTGGCATGGCGGAGTGTTGCATATTACTTATTGGGTCTGTGTTACGTTGCCCTTTGACCTCGATTCTAGAATTGTCGTGTCCAGAGCATATCTCCTATATTATTTGAGGTAGAAATATCAAATTTGGTATATCGATACATCTTGGGATGACATAGTGTCGCCTACCATTTTTGGGTCACTGTGACCTTGAGCTCTGATCTCGTTTCTTGACTAATCGTGTCTGGAGCATATCTCCTTCATTACAAATAACTTTCCACAAATGTGTTTTATGCTAGACCCATTCCTTTGGGGCATTTGTCACGTTACTTTGACATACCTTGTTATTGTAGAAAAAATAGCATTTTGCGGGGAAATACAGTAGTGTTTGAATCTTTTAGTTTTTAATTTTCACATTTACTTAGACCACAGACAGGAGTCTGTATTGGCAATAACTCTTAATTATTTACTACCTTTTTGTTTGCAAATGTATTTGTTATTCTGTGATAAGTGATTTATTTACGTTGTATATCTTTAAATATTGCGTCTATTCAATAAACACCAATCTCCTGTTACAATTAAGATTTTAGAATGTTCATGGAATCATTAATACTTTGGATCTCTTTCCCGAAGGGCTAAGTTAAATTTGCAAGATACCCGAATTATTCATGATTCCATGAACAGACCAATATTCTTAATGTATTGCTTATATTTACATTTTATTAGAAATATCTAAAATATATAAATTATTTATAATTTAGGGAAAAACATTTGTGTATTTAATATGTGATCGTATTAATGGTTTTGTTGGAATGCGGAACAACCAGTGTGAACACGGGCAGCCAATGTAGCAAACTAAATGCTTGTTTTGCACGTGTGACTCGGGTGTGGCTTGCTCAGTGTCACTTCTGTCAATTGAATTCGATGTTCGAGGCGTATTGCACGGGCGAGTGAATTTGATAGCTATCAATCAAACTTATGTCTTGCACGAGGCATGAACAGTTGCATACATCTAAAGAGTCATCAAAGGCTTGCTTTAAAAATGTTAATATTTTCAGGTAATATTGTTGTTATTCTCTTCACATCATTGGATATCGTAAATTCCCTGTTTGGCCTTATCAAAATCACCCACAGTAACCCAGATACCTTTACTTGGATCGGAACAGATGCTTGGAGTGGCAGAACTGTTCATCCAAGCGTTCAAGATGTAGCTGAGAATTCCTTAGCTGTTCAGCCAGAAGTAAAACATATTCCAGAGTTTGAAAGCTACTTCAAAAGGTAATGATACAGTACATGAAAACCTTAAAAAGTTTTCGACCCAGCTTCTTTTAAATTTTAAGGTGAGCACACGCTCCATAAAATAAGCAATGTTTTCATGAAAAAGTTGAGTACAAATAGCCAATCATACAGCCAATGGCATAGAATAGTCAGTGATTGCATGAATAAATTGAGCACACGCTACACGAATTAGTCAAAGCTTGCATGAAATAATGAAAATAATCAATAAATGCATGAATAAGTTGAGCACAAGTTACACGAAATAGTCAAAGCTTGCATAAAAAGTTGAACACTCGCTTCATAATCAATAATGCATAAACAGGTTGAGCGTAAGCTTCATAAAATTGTCAAAGTTGAGTGCAAGCCTCATAAAATGGTCAATGATTGCATGAAAATGTTTAGCACAAGTTGCATAACCAACAAATGCTTATATAAATACCTTTTAAATTGCTCTCAAAATGACATATGAAGTGTAGTGGCCTATTTTGTTAATAAAATGCTTTTGATCAGCCTAAAACCACAGTCACGCAAGGAAAATCCATGGTTTAAAGTATACTGGGATCAGATATTTAACTGTACCTTCAGTAATCACAGTGTAGGACCGGAAGTGTACGGTATTTGTGCTTGTACATTCTTTTGAGATTGTACATCGACGGATAAGTTATTTGTGCAATGAAGCGAGGGGTAGGTTGACAAGAAGTTTCTCTTTTTTCAAACGCCTTTCATTCTAAGTGGAATTCTGGTGGATGGAAATTAGGTTACACAGGCTGAGCTATCGATTTCCACTATTCGATTTTTTTCATTAAATCCGAAAGTTTCACAAAACAACGAAAATCACGCTATCACCTGGTTTCGTCCGAGTTTCAGTGTCTTTGCAAGCTCGATATCTTCAACCAGACATTTGTTTATTTCAGTTTTTCACTATTTTTCACATTTTTAGTAATCTGTAAACTTAGTTTATAGGCTTGTTTATCGATGCATACAATAAAACTGTCATGGGAGGGGTTTTTGTTTGCACTGTTTAATTCCATATTTGTACGGTTATTTGAACGGCAATTGAACCGGTATTTGGAAATTGCCATAAAAATTTGTACAGTCATCTGCAGCCCTATACCTCTGTAAGAAAGCGTATTTGTGATAAAAAAAAAACTCTTTAGTAGCTGATCATAAAATATATGCCAGAGAATATCTTGAATAATGATTCAAGTTATGTGAAGTCCTAAAATGAATCTTGAACGTAAGTTTAATACAACACTCTGATTCCAAATCTTGGATACCTCTCCAAACTTCAATATTTGGGTGCATCCATGTTTAGCTCCCCTGAGCTATACTTAGGGGGAGCTATTACTATGGTCAGTGTCCGGCGTTCGGTGTCCGTTAACCTTTCCTTTAAATGACTTCTTCTCTGAAACTACTGGCCCCGGGGTGATTTTGTTCAAATTTGGTCACAAGCATTATTGGGTGAAGGGCTTACAGATTTTTACAAATGGTGAGGCCCCGCCCCCTTAAGGAGCCAGGAGGGGCCCCAAAAGGGGTATTTTTTGGACAAATTTAAAAAAAATCTTCTTCTCAAGAACCGGCTATCCAGGAGCCTTAATATTTGGCATGTAGCATCTATAGGAGGAGGACTTTCAAGTTTGTTCAAATGAAAGTGTTGCGAATTGTAAAGGTCATGCAAGGGGACTTCAAGGCTTCATATTCCCGAATTGTAAACCAGTATTTTTCAAATTTAAAAAAAAATCTTCTTCTAAAGAATTAGTAGTCCAATAGTATAAATAATTTGGTGTAAAGCATATTTAGGTGAAGGACTTTCAAGTTTGTACAAATAAAGGAACATGTATGACCGGAGTTATGGCCCCTTTTCCGGCAAAATATGCTGTTTTTGAGTTTGTTTACACCCTACAAGCCACATTTTTTAGCAATCTTTATTAAATTTGAACAAAACGTGTATGGCCATAAGATATCGCTCAGGTTCGGTTTTGGGTTTGATCGTACAAGTATGAATAGAGTAATGGCCCCTTTTTCGGCAAAATATGCTGTTTTTGAGTTCGTTAACACTTCAGAAGTCACATTTATTTAGCAATCTTAATTAAACTTTAAACAAATATGTATTGCCATAAGACCTCGCTCAAGTTCAATTTTTGGTTGGATAGCACATGTATGACTAGAATTATGGCCCCTTATTTGGCAAAACAAGCTGGTTTTTTTTCGGATTTCTCAATCAGTGTTTAATGAACTTATAGAAAATATGTGTGGCAAAAAGACCTGGACCAAGTTAGATTTTGGGTATAATTGCACATGTTTGACCAGAGTTATGGCCCCTTATTCAGCAAAAATGCTGTTTTTTAGTTCGTTAACACTCGAAGTCACATTTCTTAAGCAATCTTAATTAAACTTATAGAAAATATGTATGGTAATAAGACATTGCTCAGGTTCTACTTAGGGTTGGATCGCACATGTATGACTAGAGTTATGGCCCCTTATTCGGCAAAAGATGATGGTTTTGCGTTCGTTAACACTCTAGAAGCCTCATTTTTAAAGCAATGTTAATTAAATTTTGACAAATGATGAATGGCAATGAGATATTGGTCAAGTTCGACTTTGGGTGTGATTGCACATATATGTCTAGAGTTATTGTCCCTATTCAGCAAAATAAGCTGTTTGGGACTTGTTAACGCTCACGCAGCTTCATTTGGCACTTGATCGGGTCATTATGACCAGTGGTACTCAGGTGAGCGATATAAGGGCCACCATAGCCCTCTTGTCATAGAAAAACCTCATTAATTCCCATGACTGACTTTAATCTAATATCACTAGTCTTTCCTTCAAGTTTGTACGTGATAGATTGCTGGGCCGTCCCAGTTGGCTTTTGTGCACTGTGGGATATTCTGGTCTACTACAGTCAGTTGCTTATTATCCTAGTTCATGGGGGCAGTATAGTTGCCTGTAACATTTGTTCTGGCCAACACTGCCAGACCCATGTCTAGCCTGTTGTTGAGAGTTATTTGCAAGTCTTTAATTATTTTTCAGGACAACTTACTAGTCTGGTTGTGTCGTTTTTAAGCATTTATTTCAGAATGATGTATGTCCCCCCCCCCCTGTAAGGATGGGAGACATATTGAGTTTTGCCCTGTCCGTCTGTCTGTCTGTCTGTGCGTCGCGCTCGTTTCATCTCTACAACTTTTAAACCTTCAGAGGGATTTCAGTGAAACTTCACACAATTATTCCTCATGGCAAGACGATGTGTCATGAACAAGAACCACAACTCTACGTTCCTTCTGAACAGAGTTATCCCCCCTTAGCTAAAATCGTTTATATATGAACCGTTTTATGAGAAAAGCTCCCTTATCGCATTTGCGACCAGTGTAGCCCAAGATCTTAAATGCCTCTTTAACAACTCAAGAAACAAGAAAGACTCCAAAGTGATAATGTTGAAGCGCAGGATGATCTGGATCTGCACTAATTGGAAATGCGATAAGGGACATTTTCTCATAAAACGGCTATTATATCTTAAACGTGGCCATTGTGCTTCGAATACCAGTGCGCGAAGTGACGTCACGATTGATGACGTAATCATACGCACACCTGACGTTATGTGCGAATGGCTAACAAGACGTACCAGGTATATACCGAATTTCATCTGTCTAGCATGTAAACTGATTGCGCTATAGAAAAAGTCCAATTCCTAATTGGATGACCCTCGTATGATCTAAACATCTGGCAATACAATTAAGAGGATTTGTCCCCGGATGACTTGCATCATACTCAGATCTAATTCCAAACGCCTATGTACGTATCGACTGGCCAGATAAAACTTTCAGTCAATTGAATCGCGTTATTATTGCCGGACTCTGTGTTTTATAAACTATAATTTCAGCCTAGATTTCTTTTGGCTGAGGGTTTTCGCCATTTTCAGACCGAAATGCAGGCTCCAATGCAATGGGAGTCATAGTATTAGGAAAGGGGATAATTTTTCCAAGGGGATCAACTATTTCATTACACTGGCACTTGAAATTTAGCAGTTTAACTTGCTGCCATTACGATATACCATGATATTATAACTTTAACGTCTGTACTTTGAAAGCGACAACCCTTTATCTATTTAATTATGACTAACAAAAGAAATAAAATGCGTTTTCTGAAAATTAGCTTACCCAAATTAATGTACAAACTAATGACAGATACCTGTACAAACGCAAAGTTGACTTTTGCAAATACCCCGTACAAAAATTAGCATTGAAACCGATGACCTACTTAGCATTTTTACCTCATTGTGAGAATAAACTCACATACACTTGATAGTGCCGTTCATTTTTATTGCTGTTTTTTGTTCTTGACATATAAAGTTTCAAAAGGATACTCGATAACATCTCAAAAACGGCGTCTATTTTATGTCAGATGTTTTCACAATTCTTATGTTGACATGATTAAAGTCTTTTCGTTGCGAAACCGTGACTTTGAATAACATGTACATGCACCTGAAATGTCCCCGAGTCATTACGCAAACAATGCCGATACTTTATTTCACAGAAAAATAATCAAAACTGACAAAAACTACAAATCTGCTTACCGTTTCCAAGCGACCGCCTTGCACAAATAACTTATCCGTCGATGTACAATCTCAAAAGAATGTACAAGCACAAATACCGTACACTTCCGGTCCTACACTGTGGTAATGAAATGTTTCTTTATCTGGACCCTTGAGGTGTTGTGGCCTATTTTATCAATACAATGCTATTTTACAGCCTAAAACCACAGTCACACAAGGAAAATCCATGGTTTAAAGTATACTGGGATCAGATATTTAACTGTACCTTCAGTGATGAGATTACATATGAAGTGTAGTGGCCTATTTTATTAATATGACTGTATGTTTCAGCCTAAAACCAGACTCTCACAAGGAAAATCCATGGTTTAAAGAATACTGGGAGCAGATATTTAACTGTACCTTCAGTGATGAAATGACACTTCGTTATCGAGGCACATTCAATGAGTGTTCAGGGAACGAAACTTTTGATGAATATGCAGGTAGTATAATTAACCATATTAAACATTTATTTGAAGATTGCAGTGCATGCACTTCCGTTTTTATACCATTCAGTTGATACTTATGGTCGAGACACGCCATGTTAATTTATTGGGTTTATACCAAATTTTGATCAAATCATTTTGATTGGTTGAACAAAAAGGCCGCTAGGGAGCGAGGCTAGTTTTTTCCCATATACACAATGTAAGAACGTAAATACCTTTAAAAACCTTCCTGCCTGAGACCACAAGGCATTGGGACTTGATTAAATATTTAGCATTACCTAGTAGACCGCTATCAAGTTTTTTTCAATTAAACAATATACCCCTGGGACCAAAGGTGGCCACATCATGGATGTCAAATGTTTTACATAGGCTTAAATAGGGAATGCATAAAAAAGAATTTTGTCTGAAACAACAAGGCCCAGAGTCTTGCTATCTGGTATGCAGCATCACCTAGTGGACCTCTGGCAAGCTTGTTCAAATAATTTGCCTTGTGCCAAAATGACCCCGCACAGGGGTCACATGTTTTACGTTAGCTTTTTTAGCTTTAGGAAAAACATAATATCTTGTCTGAAACCACTAGGTCGGGAGCCTTGATAGTTGGTATGTTTAGCATCATCTGGTAAACCTCTACAAACTTGTTCAAATTATGCCCCTGTGCCCCCCCCCAAAAAAAAAACAAAAAAAAAACACTGCCCCCCCCCCCCCCCCCCCCCGGAGTCACATCCTTTACATAGACTTATACTCGTATATCAAAAAAATGAGGTTCTTCATCGTGTTAATTTTGTCAAAATAATGGAAACTTTTTTCGTATAAAGTCTTAATGAAACTGGTGATCTATCAAAATTCATAGCTGGACTTCTGAAGGAGCTATACTTTTCCTATACACTTTTAAGAGTCATTCTCAAGTGAACGACCCATGGTCCAAGGGCCCTCTTGTTAATACTTTCAGGAACATACAAGCCTAATCTAAACACATACCCAACGATGGATGCAGTGTTTGTTTTTGCCTACGCTCTGAAAGCTATCCACGAAGATGTGTGCGCAGGTAGAGTTGGTGTCTGTGCAGAAATGGAGAAGATATCAGGACAACAGTTGATGGGTTATATGAAGAACGTTACATTCACTGGTAAATCTCTCCTTTCCATCTTAAGCAGCTCTTTACAAGTTTAATAGGGACATTCTCTAAGCAAAGAGCTATCAAGCCAGCATTTAAAGTTAGGCCACCATCGGCCCACCAGCGAAAATGGCGTTTCGCTGGTGGACCGATGTTGACCCGCTTATAGTGGTATTTTGATTCTCTCTACCCTCATCAACTAAAAAAATTGTGAGGTTTGGACTCCCTCTGACAAAACTTTCTGGATCCATGCATGATGAAACAATGAATATGGCTCAAAACTGTGTAAGGACAAACGTAAAACATCAACTGAGTCACTCTGGGCCCAACCAAAGGCAATGATCACATGCGCGGATCCAGAAAGTTGTGTCAGAGGGGGCTCACTTTGACAACGTTTATTCTTCTAGAGGGGAGACAAATAACTTTATTAGCGGGTCATCATCGATCGCCTACAAAACGCCATTTAAATGGCGTTTCGCTGGTGTACCAACAATGGCCCCAAAAAGGATGCTGGTTGGTAGCTTTGTGATTTTTCAGGGGATCCGGACCAGTATCGCTAAGAAACCCTATATTTCTATGATTTTTCAGGGGGGAGGCCTGGACCCCCTGTCCCCCGCACTGGATCTGCCCATGGATCATACACTGATCCACCGATGAAAGTCGACATTGAGCCTGAGGCCTGATAAGATGCTGCACACTGTAGCGTCTAAACTGTATCTTCACTGTTTGCCTATGTCCCATAAAAGGACGTTAGATATATATGGGTTAACAGATACTGAGTAATTTTGGGAAGGACTGCTTTTATCTGGGCAGACTGTAAGCCTCGCAAGTTATTTTTTCCCAACTTTTTCATTTATAATAGACTTCGAGCTAAAAAAGGTCCTGCTCCCCCCCCCCCCCTAGGGAATTTTGCAGACATATCCTATCTTGAAGAAAATTTCAAGCCGCATCTTTTAAGAGATGTTTGCACTCTGTGCTCCGGGGCGTTAGTCTCTGACAGCCTGTTACATATGTTACTGTAACAAACTAAGGAAAAAATCAAAATGAAAGTTTGAGCTACAGAAAGAAGACATTAAACCATCTAATTATTCAAATTTCTTATGTAGTTTGCAAGCTGGATGCCAAAGTTACATAAAAGCAGCATTTTAAACAAAATTACAGCCTTCAATGGTGTTATATGCGTTACATAGATTAAATTTCCCTTTGAAAGTTGAAATTGTGACTAACATCATTCATTTTACAGACAATTTGTGCATTTTTACAAGTGTTTTTAATCTTAGTTTACTAAAATGCTCATTTGACTAATAGAAAAAACAAAGTTTGCTTTTCTATCTCAAATACATTGTTTTATATGAGCTATTGAACAACCCTACTCCCAATTTTAAGTATCCAATTTTGGTATCTATTATTGAAGAAAAATATATGAAAATATTTGACGCTCGTGGATATCTTACATTTTTGGCACTGTCTTGCTAATGCAATAAAGAATCATACATTTGCAAGTTTGACATCAGGATCGGAGCACTTGTTAAAGTATGTAACGTATGTTACATGGCATAATGAATGAGCTAGTAAACTTTCTTGGAAGTAAGAGATGATATATTTCAGAAAAATACCAATTTTCACACGTTTTCCTATGAATCTCTAGCCTCTGGTGCCTTAGTCTTAGTAGTTACAGTCATTGCTGAAAGCAAGTCCATGGAATTGTGTTACCTATGTTATATATAACCTTTTTAATCACATATTTCCTAATGCCTATAATATTAAAATATATAGACATATAGATAGAAAATAATAGTTCTCATTTAAATGACACAATTTAATAAATATTCCTATTAAATAAAATTATTCAAAAACAATCTTTATTCAAGTCACCCTCACAATTTCTATCATTGTGTCTGCTTCTATTGCAAAATAATAACCCATTTCATCACAACCAGTAGAATCATGGCATTGTATTAGGACTGCAAACTGAGTACAATCCTGTTCCTCTCCACCCCTTTGGGAATTGTGCAGACATATCCAACCTTAAAGAACAATTCAAGCTGCATCAAATAAGAGATGTTTGCACTCTATTTACTAGGGGGTTAGCCTGTAATGGTATGATACGTATGTTACCATATCGATTTAAGAATAAATGAATTGAAAGTCTGAGAAACAGAAAAAAAGACTTAAAACTATCTATTTATTTGAATTATTCATGTAGTTTGCATGCTGAATACCTTTGATACATAAGAAAAAGATTTTTTAACAAATATACAGCTTCCTATTGTGTTATATGTGTTACATTAATTAAGATTACTTTTTAAAATTGGTAATTGTGACAAACATCACTTATAAGCATTTCCTGTGATTCTCCTCTTTAGCCATCAAAAGACTTAATTTTCTTTGTATGTGTGGCCAGTGCCAGCGTCAAATAACTTGACTCAGCCAAACTTGAATCCTTAGCATTCTTCAAAAGCAGAAACAGCATGTCAGTGTCATGGGATCAAATTAAATATGGGTTTAATGCCATTTCACATATATGCATACAATGGAGTATGACTCTGGTATATATCTCTTCCTGTGAAGTGGCAAGAGCAATCTAACTGCAACTGCCTCTGCATCCGTGCTAGTAAAATGATAACTTTGCTCTGGTTTTGCAAAATCTATGTCTCTACCGTGTACCTCTAAGAATACTTTAAGATTTCTGACATTGGTCGAACAGAAATTTGATAGGCTGCTTTTTTGTATCATTTGCCATGGAACCTATCCAGTCTTTTGGTGCTTAAGTCCTCAGGTCTTAGATCAATAGTATTTTGCTGCGACCAAAGAACTTTATAAGTTTTCTTTAGTTACAATGTTGACTCTTGATGCTTTTGGCAGACCGTCTGAAACAATTTCTGTTACACCTTGAAAGTTATCTGGTATAAGAGAAAGAATATGAAGTTGGACTTTGCCATCAATTATGTTTGCAGTTGGTTGTTTTTGATGTCAGTACATTGAAGCATGTCTTAAAATAATGTAAAACCTATGATTTCTCAGTTTTTGCAGCCATATGGACTATAGGTAGAATGGGATAACCAGTAGTTCTATATTATGCTCTATGGAAGATTTATACAGAGTAAACAAGTTGATAAGGTGTCTCATTTCATGATCCATTGAAAACACTGAAATTGAAAACACTTGCCTCTGACTGTGTAATCAAAAAGGATGTCACGACAATGCCCTTGCTCATTTATTATGACGAGTTATATATGTTACATCCTTTAATAAGCGCTCTTATCTTAGAAACTTAGTGAACCATTGAAGTGAAAGGGTCTAATTTGCGCTCTGTTCATCCTGCATTTCATTGCTTTACCTGCTGTGATACATCTAGTTCGTTTATCTGAAGAGAAAGAGTTACCTCGGTTTCAGCACTTCAGAAGTACTAAGACTTCAAATAAGTTTTTGAATGCTTGGGGAAAGATAATAAGTCCAGAGACATTATAAGATGAAAATATGTGGGTTGCATGTATGGAAAGGCTACATTTATAAAAGTTAACCAGCTAAGATAAGGTTCTTTATCACAGAAATATCAAGGTACATCAGTCCAGGTACTCATTGCTCTTAATGGCATAGTTTTCCTCCTTGTAAAGCTTTATTCTTTCTCCTACTTGCAGAGTATCACTTGAAACACATACTCAAAGAGCCAACTATTAGGAATTCATATCAGTTTCCAAATGTTCCAAGCCATATATGGCAAAATTGGAAAGTTGATAATGGCTCATCAATTTTGAGTGGACTGGTGATAAAACTGTATAACAGTAAACGATTGAAATATTGTGTGATGATTCTACTAGTTGCATGGAGGTGTGTGATAATAATGACTACCACAGAAGCAGACAACAACAAACGTTTAAAATGATTGTTAAATCGATGAGAAATAGTTTGGACCATTTCATTTATTGTATTTTTTTGTAAAAATGTTTAACTATCTTTTCTATTTGTGGCTCTAAATTTAGCATTGTATGCACAGTATTAGGAAATGTGTCCAAAAGGTCATTGATAACATCTGTAACACCAGTCCATGGGCTTGATAATCAGAAATGAATATAAATTCTAGTGTTTTGGCACCAAAGACTTATAAGTACACATTAAGTGTGCTGGACCCGGTTGTACGAAGCTCAATTATCTTTTAATCATGGATTAAAACCTCGATTAATTAGCGTCTTATTAAATCGCGTTGTACGAAGCTCAATTATCTTTTAATCATGGATTAAACCCTTGATTTAACCCTGATTCCTCAATTAAATTTAATCGACGTCTAGGAGTTGAATTAACCAATTTAATCAGTCATTAGCCCGAAACAAAATGGCTGCCGACATAGCGTTTGTCCATTCAGGAAGGCAAAGAAATGGGAAAAAACGTGAGAGAAAGAGCAAACCAGGGCATGTAGAGATGACCGACGTGGAATTGCGCCGGAGATACCGCTTCTCAAAGGCCAACATCCTTTCCATCTTAAGATTGATCAAAGAAACTGCCTGCCAAAGTACACAGAGATCAAATCCTATCAGTGTGGAACTCCGAGTGAATCCCCAAAACACTGTTTTTCATCAAACATTCATTGTAAAATGTCATCTTTCTTCTGTCGAAACGAAAGTCGTTCTACTTAGTGACCGCAGAGTGACGTCATGGAACTACCCAGCTAAGTTGCAAAGTGCGGGTGGCACACCAGTTTAGAGTGGAGCATTGTTATGTTACTTTTTCTTCTTCTTCCTATACACATATCGTTTAAATTTTTCATGAAAAATGCCATTTCCGTTTGGACAATATTTTAGAAGATGCCACATTTTACGCCGGTGGAAATATTCTTTCAAGAGTGCCTGTGTAGAAGGGGGTGGGGGTGGGGGGAGGGTGCTTCATAATGTCCTTGGTTTAAAAGCTTATACGAGTCATTCCTGTTAAGCAGTCAGTAGCAATAAATATGATATGTGAATCATAATAAATGCCCGTGTACATGTATGTCAGATTAAAACCCTTCCCATTGCTTTAATTCCTAACTAAAATACTTTTTTCATCGGGTATGCGAACATATGCCTCATGGCAAGGGTTGTTTGTCCCCTACATAAAAAAATCGTATCTAACTTATATGAGGGGATGGACATTTCCTCCTTTGAATGTGGGCACCTGCCCCCTCTGTATAAAAGTGCAATCCGCATCTCCGGTCCTGTTCTTGTATAATACCCCCAAGCTCTGTGTGTTAAACTAAGGGAAATAAAAACCCAATTGATAGTCTTTTTTCTCTTATTTTGAGACTTTGTGGAGTGATGAAGAGTACTTGTGATTATTTCTAATTTTAACTCAAGACCAACCATTCGATGACCTATAGTCAGTGAGAATATGGGCTCACTCTTACAGGGGATGGGCGCCGCTCGAGTATGACATGGCTCAAAACAGACCTAAATTGCAATTTTGCATGTGTGGATCCAGAGGGGGAGGGGGGATTTGGGGTCCGGACCCCCCTAGAAAATCACAAGTTATATGGGTTTCTTTAAATATTATGATTAGGACCCCCCCCCTTGGAAAAAGTTGGACCACCCCCCCTGGAAAATGTTAGACCCCCTCTGGATCCTTGGAAAAGTATAGTTTTCTCTGTAATCAAACCATTGGACCCCCTCTATAAACTGTAAAATAAGTTGAGGACAAAAAAATGCGTTGTTCATTTCTGGCCGTCGGTCATGTACCCCCCCCCCCCCCCCCCCCCCGCCTGAAAAAATTCCTGGATCCGCGCATGATTTTGTAACAGTTTTCTCTGTAATCAAACCATTGGACCCCCTCTATAAATATTTTTGAGTTAGTTATAAAATCATTACATCTGTAGACATGTTACGCCGGTACAGTCACTTACGCCTATTTTGAACTTCTATGCGACAATATTACAAGATCTGGGCCCGGAATTACAATGCCTCCTTAGAGTTAAGGAAGACTTAAGTTAAGAATTGATTTTTCAGGATGCGAAAAATAACATTTAAAACTGATCAAAATCAAAATAGTTTTATTTTTTTCTGAAGATCACAATGATATCCCACATCGATCCAGGTAATTTTAGCATTTAATATATCAAGTTGAAATATCAATACTTAACATAAGTCTTGCTTAATTCTAAGGAGGCATTGTAAGGCGACCGTTTGCATAACTTTTGATCGCCCCTTAGGACATTCTCGGAGGGGGGGGGGGGGGTCGGCAGGGGTTACTCCCTATGTATGACATAGTACGGATGTGCGCCCGAATACCCCCCCCCCCCTTTTTCAGCGCCGCCAGGTATCCCCCCCCCCTTTTTAATAAAGAAAGTATATGAATGGCCAGTTTTCTGAGTTTTGGCATTTGAATGGCAAAACTTTTCTGACACCCATGTATATGCGCATATTTTCGCTCGGATACTCGTCAAGCCTTTGTTTTCACATTTACATAAAGCAGTTTTTCGCATGACGAGAGTCATTTATTAACTTATTTACAAATCACAGAGGATATGAAATGGTATATTAAATCAAAGAACAGTATATGAATATAGGTCAACTTTCTGTGTTATCAAGTATATGAGTATGCTGTTTTTTTGTTGTTGTTTTTTTTAAAAATGGCCAGGTATATGATTGGGGTTGGTTTCCAAATACTGACTCGCACATCCGTACGAATAATATCCCAGAGTTACCCCCCCCCCCCCCCCATGTAATGGACGGAACTCTGAGGGCCGAAAAATGGACGGCTATCGGTATTTTTATTTTGGGAGTAATGTAATAAACGGTTCTCTCGCGTACGCGCGTTTCTTTGCCAATTCATGCTTAGCTCTAAATTTTGGGTGGGTTCTGGGGCCGAGACCTCACGAATCGCTTGAAATGAAAGTCGATAGTTATTACGTATATATTAAGCAATGTACATACCTATATAGTTTCCACTAGCAGACGATATGTGGACATGGTAATATAAAGCATATCGAGCCACCGGGCGGTCGCTGCCACGATAGAGTCGGCCCCACGGCGAGCGGTGCTTTGGAAAATAGATTATTTTGGCTTTTAATGGAGTTGAAATTTCTGGTCATCGTTTTTATGAGTTAGTGCACATCTAAATATTAATTTTCTATTTTACAAGTTCTATGGTGTTATTTCTTAAAGTGTTTGTGTATTAACCGTCTGGTCTGTGTTTAGAGAAGTGTTTTGATGATAGCCGAAGTAGTTGCCACCCAATGGGTGGCAGCTGTGTGTTTGGCCAAAAAGTCTGGACCCGTACCCGGCCCAATCTGGTCTCCGGCCAGGCCCGGTTCCAAAGCGTTTGCCTTGACCGCATTTTGTATTCAAACACTGCGAACTCGAGACCAAAGGGCCACGGTTTCGAGCCTCACCGGCGTCACTGCGTCGTGTCATTGAGCAAGACACATTTGGGCCTCGACGCGAGAAAACCTGTCTTCGGGGGTTTGCGAACAACACAGGCGCAGACCAGCCTGCGCCTCCGCGCAGTCTGATCAGTGCCTTTGTTGTTCGCTTTTTGGAAAGTAGCATATGTTAACTTGCTACAGTTGAAATTTCAATTTTCTAGCTAGTCTCTGTAGCTGAGGAGACTTGTTTGAAACTCGCTTTGTCGGAAACCCCGAAGACAGGTTTTCTCGCGGCGAGGCCCATTTATCCTATAGCATAGTACTGATTCAGCCCAGGAAGACCCGTCCCTACGTAACTGAAAGATTGTTGACTGGGTAAAGAATCAAATCAAATCAAACAAACAAAACAAACATCGTGAATCAGGTGCAGTCCCGAATTTTGTCAGTCTGAAAAACCCGATGTTACGGTTGCGTTCTTTTTTCATTTTCATATGATAAAGCTAATTTTGAGGAGAGGCATGGGGTTGGTTAGGGATGCGGAATTCGGTGGTAGCTTCTTCATTTTCGACCTGAGTGTGTCGTTATTTGGGGTGTTCAGGGCCTCCATGGGCTCATGTTCTTGATTTTAATCTCGCACATGTTCGCCTTTTTCAAACGCCTGATTTCTGCGAAGCCTGAGTGTTCCCCGGGGGGGAGGGGTCTCTATTTTTTTCTGCACGCGTAGGCTCGCGCCCAGCATCTAACTTTCACCCCCAAAAATATCAGGAATTTCAAGCACCCAAAAAATATTTTACCCGAGCCTACGTATATATGAAAAAAATATCAGATACCCCCCCTCCCTCCCCCTCCCGGGGAGTGTTCTTGCATAGTTATACCAGGTGCCCCCAGTGAGTCAGATAAAACGGGCGTGATGAAAATAGCAACATAGACAATGACGTCATTGTTTACATTGTCATTGGCGACGCTTACCAGATATTCCAACAGACTCTGTCAATAAAACAATCATAGAGTAGACAGCCTTAACATTTCCGTGATATCTGGATACTTGGTATATCTTTACACTCTCACTGTGTTTCATAGAAAATTAACCTTTTATTGCGAAAAGAACGTTACAGGAGTAAAGATCCCCGGGTAACAATCGACCATCCCGATCAGCTTGATTCCTCCTCTTTCTTTACGTCCTAAACTTGATTTGTAAGTTTTGACTCGAGAATTTCTCTTTTCTAATATGGCGGCGTTTTGTTTACATGGCTGAATTATGGGAGACTGGTTTTATGATTTCTATTGAAATTAATTACGAACCCTCGATTAAAGGTAAATTAACTAATCAACCGTTTAATGAGGCTTCGTACAACACATTTAAATACATCAATTAGTTAATCCATCGTTAAGATTTAAATGATTGATTAACGCTTAATCCATGATTAGATTTAATAGAGCTTCGTACAATCGGGTCCTGATCTTTAACTTAATGACATCTTGTAGATATATGAGCAAAACAGAAAAAGAAAATGAAAAATATCCACCCGCTGTAATTGCTTTCATGTGTTTTACTTAAACGGTAATAACAAAAATCGCTTCTCTGTAAAACTGGGAGTAGGGCTGTGTATTAGCTCCTATAAGACAATATATTTAAGATATAAAAGCAAACTTGGTTTTTTCCTATTCATCAATTGAGTATATGTTTGTAAAATCTAATAAAACAGTTTGAAACCAAGTCATAGGAGTAGTTTAACTGCATGACGATAGCCACAATTATAGCTTTTAAATTATAATTAGGTTCATGTAACGCACATAACACCACAGTTAGCCATATTAATGTTAAACAGCTTCCATATGTAGTAATTACATCCTGTATAAAGACTATAAGAATGTCAATTTATTAGATAATTTTAATGTCGTCTTTTGGTAGCTCAAACATTCAAATTTCTTATTCTTAAATTGATATAGTAACATATGTAACAAGCTGTTACAGGCTAACGCCCCGACTTACAGAGTGCAAACATTTCTTCTTAAATGCACCTTGAATGGTTACATAAGATGTAATTTGTCTGCAGAATTCCAAAGGGGATTAGGATGGAGCAGGCCCTTACTCAGCTTGGTGTCAAAATACTGTTTGATGATTTTACTTATCACGCTAACATATGTAACGCTCTCTGATCTTTAAAACTTGATGACAACTAGCAGATCTATAAGTATTTATCATAGGAGCCAGTTTAAAATCCCTAAACAATGTAAGATACCCAAAAGCTGCGAGTTTTATTCACAATTTTAGCTCAAACTTTCAAACTACATTTCCTTTATTTGATATAGTAACGCATGTAACACACTGTTTCAGACTAACGCCCCAACATAGAGAGTGCAAACATCCCTTATTCGATGCAGCTTGAGTTGTACTATAAGAAGAATTATGTCTGCGAAATTCCCTCGAGGAGATTAAAACATTTTAGGCATATCTTACGTAAAGACAATGAGCTTGCCCATTTATTACATCAGGTAACATATGTTACAGCCTCTGATATTAAACAAATTGCAACAAACTTGCAGATCTATGAGTCTTTTCATATAAGCAAATAAATCCCAAACAATGAAACACATTCATCAACTGCAAATATTTTCTAACTATTTTTACTTTAGTTTTAATACCAAACATTTCACCTTAAAACTGGGTAGGGGTAGGGTTGTTTAATTGCTTATTTCAGAAAAAATATTTAAGCTAGGGAAACAAACTTTAATTTTTCTGTTAGCCAATTGCATAAGCTAATCAGACATGGTTAAAACATTTTGCAAAACACACAGAGAGATTGTGAATGTAAATGATGTTAGCCACACTTGCAAATTTTAATGGGTTACCTGATTTATGTAACGCATATGACACCTTTGGAAGCCGCAATTTTATTCAAATGGCTGTCATAGGTAGTTAAGATATCCAGTATGCAGACTATATGAATGATTTTTAAAAATAAATATTTTAATGTCTTTAATTTGTAGCCCAAACTTTCAATTTACTTTTTCTTATTTTGATTAAGTAACGTATGTTACAGGCTCTTACAGACTAACGCCCCGGAGCACAGAGTGCAAACATCTCTTAAAAGACTCGGCTTTTAATTCTCTACAAGATAGGATATGTCTGCAAAATTCCCTAGGGGGGGGGGGAGCAAACCCATTCTCAGCCATCCGTCTATAAAACTTGATGTGTTAAATCAATAAACGCTAAACAAGCCTCGCATTTATCTCCTTCTCCATACTCATTCGATAATCTTAATAATACATGGCTCATATAGAACCTCTAAGAGGAGGAGCACATATGTAAGAGGAGCATTCATGTAAGATCCTCTATATCTGCAACAAGTGGGCCGCCCATGTAAGATCCTCTATACCTGCAACAAGATGAACATTCATGTAAGATCCTCTATACATGCAACAAGATGAGTGCTCAAGTAAGATTCTCTATATCTACAAAAAGAGGACCGCCCGTGTAAGATCATCTGTTTCTGCAACAAAGTGAGTACTCATGTAAGGTCTTATATATCTGCAACAAGGGAAGCACTCATGTAAGATCCGCTATATTTGCAACAAGAGGAGCACTCGTGTAAGTGTCTCCATATCTGCAACATGAGGACCGCCCATGTAAAACCCTCTATATCTGCAACAGGATGAATACTTATGTATGGTCCTCTATATCTGCAACAAGAAGAGCACTAATGTAAGATCCTCTGTATCTGAAATAAGACGAGCACTCATGTAAGATCCTCTACATCTGCAACAAGATTAGTACTCACGTGAGATCCTATTTATCTGCAACAAGAGGAGCACTCATGTTAGATCCTCTATATCTGCAACAAGAGGACCGCCTATGTAAGATTATCTATATTTGCAACAAAATAAGTACTCATGTAAGGTCCTCTATATCTGCAACAAGAGGACCGCTTATGTAAGATCCTCTATATCTGCAACAAGATGAGTACTACTCATCTTGTTGCAGATATAGAGGATCTTACATCAGAGTACTCATGTAAGATACTCTTTGTTTTATATTGTCAGATCCTGCTGGGCAATATTTCGAGTTCTTTGGTACTGATGGTCCTGCTAGCTACAGTATAGTCAAGTATACATCAACATCGGCTGGTTACAGATGGAGGAGAGTAGGAATATATCAAGGTAGTATTAATCCATTCAAGACAAATGGAATTTCCCACTCTTAGAAATTGGACTTGTCCATTTTGGTCTTAAGGATTGTTGGGTAGTATCATGTATGTTTCATTTTTATCAAAATTTAAATAGACCATTTTGTAAGCATACAGTTGCGACCCTGATTAGAAGTCATGTTTTGTGGCGTCTGATATAGGTCTGTACCGTTTGCATATGTCCCACAAAAAGGATGATATGCTTGTTAATTAACTACACTGCATGGATTTTTGCATTAATTGAAGGTCAGTCAATGTTGACTGAGGTCAACAGTATTGGCATTGGGTAAATTGTATAAATGTTCAATTGACTACAATGACAAAGCATGCTCTAAGCAAAACAAAAAAAATGGAACCCAAGGAGCAGAATCATAATTCTACTAAACATATGGTTAAAAAGAAAATGACTTCTTAGATGAATCACACTGGATACCAGTGTGGCCTCCAGTGTGTACTAGATGAGCAAAATATTGAGTGTTACAGATGAAATGCAGAGAAGATGAATTTTGTGTCTTTCAGTCTGGTTAAGATGCATCCCTATCCCCTTAGATCCAAGTGCTTGACTCGAGGCCGCGGGGCCGCGGGTTTGAACCTCATCAGCGTCACTGCGGTGTGTTCTTAAGCAAGAACATTAATCTTAGCTTAGTACTGGTTTAACATATGAAGACACGTCCCTTTATAACTGAAAGATTGTTGATGGGACGTAAAGAATCAAATCAAACAAAGCACCTTTGTTTTTTTTGTTCCTGTTGAAAGTATAATAACTAAACTAGAAATACTTAACTCTTTCCTTCCTTTAGTTCTCTGCTGATATTCTGGTCTGATTCCATACTGTTTGATACTTTGATAGTATTCCTGACAGATTTTTAAAAGTCAACAGAGGACAACAAAAGCATGAAAAATACCCAATATGCAAATAGTTGATTTTTCGATATTATAGGTAGACTTTAGGTAATCTGAGGCTTGTACTGTCATGCCAACCAAGAGTGACAGTGACGTAATACTTTATTTACAATTGCTAAGTAAAACACTAATGTGTACAATTCACTTGAGCTAGCACGAAATGATATATTACTTGTGTATTAATCCTATCCTGTAGATAGGATTAATACACACGTGATCTGTCGATTCTAAGTCCCTGATATCTTTGAAAACAAAACATGACGTCACTGTCACTCTTGGCTGGCAGGACAGTAGTATTTCTCGCCATGAGGCCTTTTTTGTTTTCTGTTTTCAGATTTTCAAAATACTTCTGACCATTTTAACATGACGCACGAGTCTATGTTGACACCATACAAACCATCATTGTGTTCAGCACCTTGCCAAAAAGGGGAGGCCAAGTCGAAGAAAAATAAATGCTGCTGGAGTTGCTCCCCTTGTGCTTTCTATCAGTATTTAAGAATATCTGACGAGCTGTGTGTTGATTGTCCAAGTGGTGAACTCCCCAACAACTCTATGAATGGCTGTGAACCAGTTCCTGAAGTTTCCATGAATTACTCTAATGTATGGGCAATAGTGTCAATACTCATATCGTCCATCGGCATGGTCGTTACCATTCTTGTCGGCATAGTGTTTTATAAATATAAAGATACGCCTGTTATCATGGCAGCAGGCAAGGAGTTAAGTTACGTGCTGCTTGTTGGAATTTTCTTTTCCTATTTATCAACTTTCTTCTTTGTGGCATACCCGACAGGATTTACATGTGGTGCAACACGATTACTCTTAGGTCTGTGTTATACTTTATGTTATGCAGCAATTTTAGTGAAAACCAATAGAATTTACCGTGTGTTTAACATAAACACCAAGAAACCTAAACGTGTTCGTTTAACAAGTGCAAAATCACAGCTTTTAATAGTACTGGGAATAGTAATGGTAGAAGTGGCAGCTCTTATTGCTTGGCTTGTGTTCGATCCTCCGAAATCCGGCCATGTGTACCCATCGAAATCGGAGAGAATACATGTTTGCGCAGATTCAACTGACTTCTCCTATCTGGGTGCGTTAGTGTATCCATTTTTCCTCATGATTCTGTGCATTGGATACGCTGTTATGACTCGAAAGACTCCAGACGGGTTCAATGAAACGAGATACATTGCCTTTGGGTCCTATTCATTCTGTCTCACCTGGATTGCCTTTATTCCAATCTACTTCGCAGTGTCAGATAGTACTGTTAGAGTGGTCGCCCTTTGTTTGGCGTCCTCAATCAATGCGACAGTGACGCTTATAACATTATTCCTCACGAAAACGTATATTGCGATATTAAAACCGGAAAAGAATACTAAAGAAAATGTGATGTCTAGAAATAGAAGGACACGAAGTTATGAGTCGGTGGATTTGAATAACCTCAGTAATCTCAGTAAAATAGCCAGCGCAGGTAGGTTCAACGTTTGTTTTAAACTAGGTCGTACTTGATTCATACTGTTCTGTGTGTTCAGAGTACTCCCAGAAGATGAGACAGAACATTTTGGCGTACTCCGTAGTTACTCTATGAATCAAGTACGCCAGAACATGTGCAGAGCAATAAACAAAAATGGCTATTCTACTTCTTGCACGACGAAAGTAGCAGTTCCTAGTCTGATAGATACTCAAAACAGGAAATGGTCTTACTGGCGCTATTCCTGTATAGAGTTTCTTGTTTTAAAGCTAATGTTTGTGGAAGTTTCTCTTCCATTCAACCTTTCAGCCATTTTTGTTTGATCACGTGACCTCTCTACTCCCACCACACCACCTCGGACGGTGGTGTACTCGGAACAGCTTCTGCACAGCTGTTCTCTGATAAATGGTTGGAACTCTGCCTGTCCAGAGTAAAAAGCGTACACCGAAAAGGTGAATCAAGTATGACCATAGTTTTTAGCTCATCTGAGCCATAGGCTCAAGGTGAGCTTTTGTGACTGTCCATCCTGCGTTGTGCGTAACGTTTTTTGTCCATCACCTTTTGAAGAAAAGCGAGGGGACATGGTGTTTGTCTTCCTGTCCTTCTGCCCTTCCTTCCCTCCCCCTTCAAGTAGTAGGTATCTTGTGTATGCAATTCCTCCTACAGCTTAATTCGGATTCCTTTGAAACTTTACAGGTGTTTAGTTTATGGTCCGAAGCTATGCATATTATACGGATATAATCCTCAGATTGTTTTTGTCACTTTTTACAAAATGAACTTAGTCATTTTTCAGGCTGAGGTGAAAAGATACAACGTACCTCGTATATGCAACTTCTCCTACCGTTTTATGCAGATGCCAAAGAAACTTTACAGGTGTTATGGTCTGAAGATGTGCATATTGTTTGGATATAATGCTCAAAGTATTTTTGTTACTTTTTCACAAGATGAACTTAGGAGCGCAGTGGCTCAGTGGTAGAGTGCTTAACTCGAGACCGAGGGGCAAGGGAATTGAGCCTGACCGGCGTCAATGCGTTTCGGTCCTTTAGCAAGACACATTTATCCTAGCTTTGTACTGGTTCAACCAAGGAAGACCGTCCCTGTTTAACTGAAAGATTGTTGATGAAACGTAAAGAATCAAATTTAACAAACAAAACAAGATGAACTTAGTCATTACCTGACCCTTTTTTAGCGAATAGGTACTAGGTCTATTGTCAGGGCAACTCCTCCTACAGTTTAATGTTGATTGTTTTGAAACTTTAAAGATGTTTAGGTCATGGTCTGAAGATGAGCATATGTTTCGGATAAAATTCTAAGATTTTTTTTGTTACTCTTTTTCACAAATTGAGTTTATGCACTTTTATACATTTATTTATTAAAATTGACTTCAAGATATGAATGTGCCTAGGATAAAATTCTCAGATTAAGTTTTTTTCCGGTTTTGTGTACTTAGTCAGTTAAACTTACTTGCTTCACGATAGCTCATATATTTAAGACAAACATTAAGTGGCGGGGACATAAATTCTCTGAATTTGCTTGTCTTTAAAAGACATCTTCTCCTGAACCACTGGCCCAAATTTAACATAAATTTACACAAATGTTTCTCATAATGCCCTCTATTAAAATTGTCTAAATGGTTTGGCTCTGTCAAAAAAGATGGCAGCCAGAGCTGCAGAAAAGGAATATCTTTAAATGACATCTCCTTCTGAACAATGGGGCCAAATTCAGAATAATTCCATAGAACTGTTCCTCATAATGTCCTATACCAAGATTGCCTAAAATGTTACAAGATGGCTGCCAGAGCTGTAGGTAAGAACTATTTTAAACGACATCGCCTGAACCCTTAATCCCCAGATAAATTGTTGGATGGCTCTTTTAATTCCATGGAATCCCCATCTTATTTGCTGTGCATTTAAAGCAGTGGGGTCGACTAAATGCTAGTTTCTGAGCACATGCATAAAATAAAAGCCCATGCTATGCAATATCCTAGATTATGTGCCTGTTATGAGAACACACATGGTAGATTCTCCACAGGCACGATAAATTCTGAGTGTTTTATGGAGGCCTTTGAATTACTGTATTGTCGTTGCCTGTAAAATTTGGTTTGAGAACATCACTTTCTGTCATGCCTCTTGATTGTTATCTGTCAATATAGATCTTCAAAAATCAGGACTTTTTATTTAAAAATCTTCATTTATGTACACAAATCTGTTAACGCCACAAGATTGGGGTCTTTTAGAGAAATCTGCAATTATTCACCTTTACATCTATAAGCGCAAACACATTTTGCTTAAATTATTTATAAAAAAATTATCCCTCAAAATCAACGTAAAAAATTATAAAAATGCGATTAACAACTATTTGAGACTCTATATATTATGACAAAAATGAAAATCAAAAAGTTGCAGGTGTCCCGAGTGAAGAGTTGTCTGTCTTTAAATTAGTGCAAAATTGTTTCCAGACATTTTCAAAGCAAATTTAATTTTCAAGTACTTTCAAACGAGTGCTTCATATCCACTTACATTTCAAGCCTGTGCAAACCCTGAATTCACTCGTACATGTTTTTTTTTTCATGCGAGCTGTCTAATTTGCCTTTTTATTATTTCCAGTTTCAACTTGGTCCTCAGCATATGACACAGGAAACTCTCCTAGTGTAATGCGATCTAAATTTGGTAACCAACTTTCCGTGGCTGTCGTCTCAATGAACAACGTCTCCAATCATAGCAGTCATGGCTCAGTCAGTCCCTACCAGAGACCTAAGCTTCGACGCAGGGCAACAATTGGAGACGTGTTAGACACTGGTGATTTTGATATTGACGTCAGCAGTATACAAACTGACCTTACAGAGATTTCTCTAAATAAAACTGAGAAAAGCAAACAAACCGACTCTCAAAATATTGATATCAAAAAGGAGGAAGGTGAAACGCTAAAGAAAATAGACAATACTGAGGCAAATAGTACTCACCACATTGAAACAAATAGAACTGACATAAGTGAAATCAGAGATTTATCTAAGACAACAGAGGAAAGCAAGCCAACTTTTGTAGGTAATAAAAATGAACTTATCGAAAAGCAATCACGAGCACTTCAGAATGGCATGTCACCACGCCAGTCTCAAAGGCACACATTGAAGGCCAAACGAAAGACATTTGCTAATCGTCCAAAAAGTGCAGGGCCATATGCGATACCAAATATAGTTGTAACAGACAGTAAAAGTGAAGAAATGATAAGCGTGAGACTCTAACTAGAAAATCAAGAGGAGTAGAGATTGGTTCATTGTTGTTAGATAATGGTTTGCCACCCTGTACGTGGCGATACTCAAAAATTATCCGTGACATTTGATTTCCAAGTTCTGACTCAGACGAGCCTGTGCGGCCCCCTTTTAAGTTTAGAAACTCCAAATGGTGTTCAGTCAGTAGCTTAACACTCATAACATATGTAAGCGACTAGTAAAAGCTCTGATCAAACTGCGCGTATGCGCAGGCTGATCTGAGGCTTTTCTGGTAGCACATACCACATTGTTGGAAGTCTCATGTACTGGCTCAGAGCCGCGGCATGAGATTTCCAACAATTTGGCATTTTGACATTAATAGACTCAGACGAGCCTGTGCAGTGTACTTTTAAGCTTAGAAACTACAAATGATGTTCAGTCAGTAGCTTAACACTCCTTGAATAATCAAGCGACTAGCAAAGGCTCTGATCAGACTGTGCGTATGCGCAGGCTGATCTGAGGCTTTGCTGGTCGTACATACCACACTGTTGGAAATCTCATGTTATGGCTCAAATATAGTTGTAACAAACAGTAAAAATGAAGAAATGATAGGTGTGCGACTCTAACAAGATAACCCAGAGGAGTAAGGTAATTGCTATATCAAGGACTCTGCTAAACTCCAGCTGTTAAGTTTTTAGACTTAATTTTTCGCAATAACTTTTTTATCTTCAATATTAGCAAAATGTGTTCGCGATAAAAAGTATTCAGGAACATCTCCGCCAACTTCTTCAAATGGTTCCAACATCCTAGATGCTGCAGGTTCATCTGTGCTTAGATGCACTCTTTGAACATTTTAAGCAAAGCGCAAATAAACTAAGTCCAAGATGTCAGTCAAAAAGTTACATTGCACCGCCCTAATTCAATTACTAAAGCGATGGATGGCTTGTTCAAATATAATAGAAATCGCGCCTAATTCGCTCGTGCGTTAAGCTAGTAGCGTCATCTCAAAACCGTTCATTTCATAGCACGTGCATAAAAGAAAAAAATGCACGGCAATAACCCAACCTTTGTTTCTACAAATGAGCCTGCTTTAAGTTGATTCTGCATATGCACGGTATATTCTGAGTATGTTAACTGCAGTTTTATGTTATGCAAAGCCTTTGAAGAGCGGAATATGCACCACTCCCAAATATTTTTTGAAACTACCCCTTTCTGTCACGCCTATACGAATTATACCTGTCAATAAAAGACTTAGAAATTTAGGAAGAATTCAGTTTATTGCAAAATCTTCATCTATATACACAAAAATCTGTTTGTCCCACAAGCACAAGACATTTTGGAGAAGTTGGCGGAAATTCTCCTCTACAACTTTCATTGCGAACACATTTTGCTAAAATTGAAGATAAAAAAGTTATTGCGAAAAAATAAGTCTAAAAACTTAACAGCTGGAGTTTAGTACAGTGGGGTCTCCAAATATAGTTGTCACAGTCAGTAAAAGTGAAGAAATAATAAGTGTGTGACTCTAACAAGACAATAAAGATGGCTAGAGACTGGGTAATAATTATAGAATGGGCTGTCGGTCATTACGTGGGGATACTCAAAAAATTGTTGTCACAGACTTCAAAAGTAAAAATAAACGATTAGTGTGCGACTCTAACAAGAAAATCAAGATGAAAAGATTTTGTTTGATAGTAATATCATGGGCTGTCAGCAAGTATGTGGTGATACTCCAAATATAGTTGTAACAAATGGTAAAAATGAAGAAATGATAAGCGTGCGACTTTAACAAGAAAATCCTGAGGGGTAGGTATAAGGTAATAGTTATATCAAGGGCTGTCAGCCAGTATGTGGTCAAGACTCCAAATATAGTTGTAACAAACAGCAAAAGTGAAGAAATGATAAGTGTGTGGCTCTAACATGATGATCTAGAGGAGTAGAAATAGGTAATAGTTATATCATGGTTTCAAACTTAATGAGAGATATCTCCTGTACATGTGGAAAATCGTAGTATGGCTATTTAATACCTCATACATCCGTATAGACCCGTGCATAATACATATTGTGAGTTAGCTTGTGCTGGCTGAAGTTTGTAAGGGTAAGGTTAGTATAAAGTTTGATTGTCAGAAAGTTTAGTCTGATTGATTTAGATTGATGAACTATCAGAAATCAATACACTTTATTTTGGAAACGTTTGTCCTGAGACAAACCTATAACAGCCATACTGTAAATGGTCCTCACCAAGAAGTTGTTTTCAATCAAATAAGCGTAATATATTCCTTTGTTCTTCATGATAACATTTGTTGTTGCCTTGATCAACCCTTTCCTTCATGAATATTCATGCAAGGCTCCTACCACTATGAATAATTATATAAATAAACTTTCATGTTGGTACATAGAACAAAGAAATTACTTGGTAGACCCACTAGTTTAGGATCAGCTGATTCATATTTCCATAAGCAAACAGAGTAGACCCATACAAGAGCTGTCTGATCTGGGTCTGTTCTGTTTGCAAAAGAGTTAAAAGGCATGTCTATGAGGTAAAGGGTTAAAGATAAAAACATAGGTACAGCGATTTGGTTTGTAACCAGGCATGCAGACTGTTGTAAATTAGTACTGTTATATATTCCACTGTTTAATAAAGTTTGAATTGTTATTTTCAGTCGATCAGGGAAATATGGCTGTTCATAGACTCTTCCCAAATCACAAACTAAATCACAATACAATACTGAATCTGCTGTGCCCGTTTGCAGAGGTTTAAGACCAAACATCCTAATTAACAATCAACTTGGAGAGTATGCTATAAAATTTAGAAAATACTTAACGAAGTTTATGTTACTGATTGATTGTTTCAGAAAATTAGCAGTCACCATTTTGTTGACATAATATAAGTCTTGTCTTTAAGGCCTTAAAGAAAAGACTTATATTATGCCAACAAAATGGCGACTGCTTTTTTTCTGAAACATCTCAATCAGTATCATAAACTTCGTTTAAAGGTGTTTTCTATTTTTGTACCATTAATATTATAACATACATCGTATTAAAATGTTACTGTAATGCATGGCAAGTGAAAACAATATAGTTTTCTGTTGGTTTGTGTTGATGCTTTACGTCCCAGTCAACAATTTTTCAGCCGTGTCCAGACGGTTCCTGGTTTGACCAGTACTAAGCAGAGGATACAGTGTCTTGTTCAAAGACACAACACACTGCCTCCAGTGAGGATCAAACCGAAGACCCCTTGATCTAAAAAACAATACGAGGCCCATATACTAGGCCAAAAAAAGAAACGCCTCATATAAAGATTAAAAATGTTGCGCATTGAATAAGAGTTACAAAATTTCATCTGCTATCTATGTTTCGCTACTATTCCTGCCACACATTATTCCCATTGTTTTATTGAGCTCAGTCAATCCAAAACCAGTGAACTGGCTGTCTTTTTATTTTCAAGATTTTCACTTGCACATTCATTTTATTTAGATTTTCACATGTATTAACTACTGAATTCAGTAGTCTAATATCCAATTTATGTGAAACATTTTAAAACTTTAAAATTATTGATTACACATTGCTAATTTACGATGCCAAAACGGACACATGTTGAACGCGAAAAGGCGTTATGAATGTTACAAGCTAACGACGCCATCGACGATATTCTAACAATTTCGATGCCATGCATTGACGATTGAACGTCTTAGGAAACGTTTCTGACAATTTGGAACAATGTCAGACCGTGCGCATTCATGACGTCACCGTCTAATCACGCGACGTCAAGATCGATAAAAAACGTAGGTTTAAACTGCTGAATCAATTTTGTTTGAAGGCAATGATAGCTAGGACAACCCCAGAAACTCATAATCCAAGAATCAGCGCTCAAACAGTGACAAATCGTTTGCGAGAGATTGGTGAAATACCCCCATATACAATGTATGTTTTATATGCGGCGTTTCTTTTTTGGCCTAGTGTATTGTCACATGTAAGGCCACACCAAATAAATTTTTAGATTCTCTTCCAAATTTTGTGAAAAATTTGGGGCGGTGGGAAGTTTTTGTTTTTTATTTCTTATTTTTCGGACGGCTTTAAAAAAACAGGACAGTGCTGAAAGAAACTTTTAATACCATGAAATTAAATTGTCAAAATTAATAAATGATAAATATATAGTTTCCAAATCCAGGTTGTTTTTTTTTTTCATCAAAATGCTGGCCAGAAAAATTGCACCAAAAATGTTCAAACATTTTTTTAAGCAAATAAAAATGATGGGGTGGAAGGTTTTTGAAAAACCTTCTACCTCATTTTTAATTTGCTAATATTTCATAAGGGCGGGTTGGGATGATAATCTAAAAAATATTTGGCATGGCCTAAGACATGGTAAGATAGTGACACTCTAAGGCAAAGCAAACAAGAACAACAATTCAGTTTATCATAATGATTTATTAGGTACATTGATTAACTGATATCCAGCGGGTTCATGAAATCATAATGGCGCATTCTGGCCTTACTATCCTTGTTGGACCAGAATAAGAACAAATATCCACACATTAATAAAGTACGGAGAGAAGTTCTACCAACTCCAAGGTTATTCCTCATGATAATTTACCCATTTCATAACCAGGGATTTCCTGATTTTCTGAAGTCAGGGCAAGAGACCTGTTGAATTTAGGAAAAAAGCATTTGGATCATAATTGGAAAACTTGATGTAGTCTAAATAGATAAGAAATGGACCACCATTGTCAATGGATTATAAACCATATAAGAAGCTGAAGCATGTTTGTTGCTTTAATTGCCGGTCCTAAAACTTCATGAAAATTTGCACAAAATGTGAATGATAACATGTTTTCATTCACACTTTTATGCAAATTTTCATGCATCTGTGACTTTGGTATTTTTGTTTGGATTTTCATGAAATTTACACCAAAATGTACAACTAAGCAATTGAGAATGATGATATTCACCATTTTACTAAGTTTTTATTTGGAAAAAGGGCCAAATGTGGCCCTAAATCAGGTCTTGGAAAATCCCTGATAATGATTGGCTGTGAAAGCTACAAGTATATTTTGAAATCAATTGATAAAACATTTAAACATTGTTATGTGTGGTTTCATAAATACTGTGTTGATATCATATCTTATGTAAGATAAAGACTATTAACTAGTATGTGCCATTATCATTCTATATACTCGCTGGTAAGATGATTGCACACTGTATTGTTCATATAACTAAGATTCATATAACTAAACTTCATATAACTAACCCAGTAATAATAGGTATATGTGTCATTATCATTCCATATACTCGCTGGATAAATGATTGCACTCAGTATTGTTCATATAACTAAGATTCATATAACTCAATTTCATATAACTCACCCATTAATAATAGGTAAACTTTTTTCAAAGTTAATGTATAGAAACGTGTCTTTACATTTTAAGTAATGTTTATCATTTTGCTGTAATTTGACAATCCGTCATAGATCTTGATAAGAACAATACTTTTGTCAAGACAAAAACAATTATCAGTGGTAGACATACTGTGGAATATTGAAATTCGAGCATGTGGCCACTTAAAAATACAATGAGAGGTTGATTTATTTAATCAATATACCTGGAGGCAAAAAAGGAAATTTTGTGTATGTCGAAATGATATCAGCATTTAAATTATGGCTGGGTGCTGGTTTTTTACTTATTTGTCAATCAAACAAAAGCTGTTATGGGTAATCAAAACAGGTTGTTATGGATACTCAAAAGAATTGTGTCAATGAGACGATTCTTTTGAGCACCCAAAACATATGTTTAAACTGTTGGATAAGAAAATGTTCACAGTTTTATGTCAAATATTTGTTGATTTGGACCTACATGTATGTCCATATGTTACACCGTATTATTAAACTATCAGGTCACTGTCTAGACACGCCCACAACTGGTTCATATTTTCTTTAGCTTTACCAAAGACTGGGGCATTGCATACCGTCTGGCAATACAGTGGCCGAATAGATGAATAATAATATGAGCTGTGACGTGATTTCCAACAATGTGTCATTTTGACAAGTGTACACTCAGACGAGCCTGTGCAGTCTCCTTTTAAGCTTAGAAACTCCAAATGAGGTTCAGTCAGTAGCTTAACACTCATAGAATATTCAAGCAACTAGCAAAGGCTCTGATCAGACTGTGGATATGCGCAGGCTGATCTGAGGCTTTACTGGTCGCACATACCACATTGTTGGAAATCTCATGTTGCGCTCAATTATGTATTACAATCTGTACCAAATAATGTATTTACCAAATCTGTAGTGCACCCTTAAATATCATTTGAAGACTTTTATAAGTATTGCAGTGTTTCATATAAAAAATCTTAATGCAGTTCTATGGCAGTTCTATGACCACAAGGTGATGGCTATCATTTGCTCTTACACTGTAATAAAATGGGCCTCGACGCGAGAAAACCTGTCTTCCGGGATTTGCGAACAACACAGGCGAAGACCAGCCTGCGCATCCGCGCAGCCTGATCAGCGCCTTTGTTATTCTCTTAATGGAAAGCATTATATCTAGACTTGCTACAAGCCAGATTTCAATTTTCCAGCTAGTCTCTGTAGCAGAGGAGACTGGTTTGAGTCTCGCTTTTTCAGAAACCCCGAAGGCAGGTTTTGTCGCGTCAAGGCCCAAATAAGTGTTACTTTACTGAGCTGCCACTGGTTTTTGTGTGACCTTTCATCTACTTCAAAGTCTATGTTCTGTTAGATTGTATTGGCCTCAGATAGTAAGCAGAGTTCCCACAGAAAATCATAAACACAATGCCATGATTTTCCATGATCAGCAATGTAATTTCCATGACTATTTAATGCACTTCCTCCAACCTCCTCTTTTAGCAGTTTCTTTACCACGCTGGACATAAATGCAGAATGCAGCAGCAATTGCATGCTTGTAGACAGACCATGCATACATTTTGAACTAATTAAAACTTGAAACCACCAGTAGCCAGAAAACTGGCTGTCGGACACATGTGTCCGACAGCTAGTTTTCTGGCAGCTGGTGGTTTCATCAAATTATTTTACAAATTCAATGTTTTTTCCATGATTCAGGTTTTTTCAAATTCTATGATTTTTCCATGCATGGATTTTTTTTCACGATTTTCTATGTTTCCCATGATTTCCAGAGCTTGTGGGAACCCTGAGCAAGTGAAAGTGTAAACCAATAGAGGTGGCAGCCACCTCTATTGGTGCGAAACTTACACATTTTTCACAGCGCATTTGCTATGTAAACAGCCGAAGTAGCTACATTTGTCTGTTTTTTTATCACTTGGCTTGGCACACACAGAGCCGTTTCCAGTCTCTGATTTTAACTCTTAGAATAGTTTATCACTGTGGACAAGAGGACTGTATCTATCACTTGGTCGGCATCTCCTTTGATCTAGCACTCAGGACTTGTCTTGATAGCTCTTCGAACGCCTGTAAGAGAAAACGAGACTTAGCTAAAGTGTTCCAAGTCTCCAGATAAGAGTGCGTAAACAGAAGATTATTTTTCTTATTTCTCAACCAAAACATATGTTGTGGGTACTTAAAAGAACCGTCTCGATTAGACGATTCTTTTGAGCACCCTAAACACATTTTTAAACTGATGTGTTAGAAAATAATCACATTTTTACGCTATATTTTTTTTTGCTTAACTGGCCCTATGGGTCAAGGATCATAATTGATATACATTTGGTGGCTGTTCCGGCCAGAGTTTTTCGCTAGGAGTAAGCTTTCAGTAATTTGAATTAGATAAGAACTAATACTATGAATTTAGCCCTCTCTTTGCTAGGGAGCGACGATTACCTTTGCAAACAGCTTGGACCCTTAGCCATGATCTGGTTACAAAATGTTTGACACGCTGATAGTGTTGCTGTAATGGTTTATTTTTTGAAAAAGTTAATTTTGAGCTAAGTCAGCTAACGACAATAAAAAAGCATAAAAAAAATACCCAGCATGCAAAGAGTTAAGATATGATAATCAATATTTCATTTAATTTCCATTTTTTTAATGGTGCTTAAAAAACCGTCTCTAACTTTTCTAAGACTTCTTTCAGGAACACTATCAGAGTTTCATACTGTTTGGATCCAGATCAGGGCAGACATTCTGTCGGAACTGATCTGAAATCGAAACTGTTTGCAAAGGTTATCAGCAGATGACATGAGTTGACGCAATCAAGGAAGAGTTTCTAAAGGTAAACAAATATAGATTATATAAATCATGGCTTTTTCTCTCTAATATAGTTAGGTGGTAATGTCGTTTGTGGTCAGGCTGCGTAATGTCGCAGGTTGATTTGCTTTTCTGATTTATTTTATTAAAGATGAGTGAGTATTTAAGCAAAATTTATAGGCGATACGCATTCCTAGAATAAATGTTTATACAAAAGGAAAAGTGCGCCTACGTCAATATGATTGCACATGAGTATTATCGGTATTTCAAAATTGCCAGACATGCACTAAAGTTTACACTCTCTTGATCTGGCAAAACATTGTGCCAAAGGTGCGTAAAAAATTCGTCAGTCTCAACTTTTTCCTTGCTAGTGGCGATGTCTGTCGTCTGCTGATAACGCTAACCTTTGCTTACAGTTTGGACCGTGGAGCGCAGTGGCTCAATGGTAGAGTGCTTGACTCGAGACCAAGGGGCCGCGGGTTCGAGCCTCACTGGCGTCAGTGCGTTGTGTCCTTGAGCTAGAACATTAATCCAAGCTTAGAACTGTTACAACCCAATAAGACCCGTCTCTATATAACTGGAAGATTGTTGATGGGACGTAAATAATCAAATCAAACAAAAAAACCAGTTTGGACCCAGATCAGGACCGACGATACGTCGGTCCTGATCTGGATCCAAGCCATTTGACACTATGATATGGTTCCTCAAATATTCTTTTTAGAGTTAACTTTGAAAAAAGTCAGCAGACGACAACAAAAAGCATGAAAAATTACCCAGCATGCAAGAGAAACAGAACAGAGCGCAGGGAATGGACGTTCGAAATTAATTCTCAAAATCTCTTGATAAAGGAGCGCAGTGGCTCAGTAGTAATATAATGTGTTTGACTTGAAACTTGAGGCTGCAGGCTCGAGCTTCACTAGGAGCAATGTGTTGTGTCCTTGAACAAGACACTTTATCCTCTGCTTAGTACTGGTTTAACCACGGAAACGTCCTGACATGACTGAAAAAAAATGTTGACTGGGATGTAAACCATCAAAGAAATCGATAAAGCTTATAAGAACCGTTGTTGATTTACAGTAAAAGAGCCTTTTACTGTAAATCTCATGCGGTAGCGCAGTTGCGGTTTCGAGCCTCACCGACGGCACTGTCCTTAAGCAGCCCCATTAATGCCTGCTTAGTACTGGTTCAACTCAGGAGGACCCATCCCGACAGACCTGAAAAGTTGGTGACTTGGACGTATAGAAAACTAAATGTCGTGTGATCTGTTAGTGGGCATCTTCAACATAGGCAAGCAGCGCAGACTCTGATAAATCATACACGTTCGCCAGAGCCTTAGCTGCTCGCACAGGCAAGAGTGCATGTAGGTGAACGTGCAGTCTTACACATAGACGTCCAGCCTCACGATATAGCTGGATAGATGTGCGTGCATTTTAAACTGATGACGTCACGCATGTTTGATAAGGACCATTATAGCATGAGGGGGCTAATTTGATCATGAATTGATATTTTGGCAACGGCTCTAAAAGTAATGGCCTGGATTTATTTAAACACTTTGCACGCTGTGTAATTTTGACATTTTCAAAAAAAAATTAGTTATATATCGTCAGATATGTCACAAAGTTTAAATCCCGATCAGGTTCGACGTTGTTGGGTCCAAATTGTAAAAACTCGCAAATGTTACCACCAGCTAGACGATGCAAGCAAGAAAAATGTTAACTGGCGTTTCACACAGATTTTGAAGTTTGAAATGAACCCATGCATACCATTTTCTGAGTCATTTCAAATTTTAGTTTAGAATGCAACGTGACTATCTCGCTCCTCATAGAGTTGCAACCAAAGAGGTACGTGCATTAAGAGGCTATTATGCCCCCCCCCCCCCCCCCCCTATGAGACTAAAAAAATAAAAATTGCTTTTCACCATTTTCTTCTCACTAGTTTATTAGAACAAACGCCGACGTGTAAATATCTGGTATTAATTTGACTTTTACCGTTGCAATGGTAACAAAAATGGCCACCAAAATAGGCTGAAAATGGGAAAGTGATAATTTTGGAGCAAATTTGGGACATTTGACAGAAAAATGAATATAGAGCAAAAACAAATACCAAAAAGTATTATAACAGATGATGAGAAATATCACGGCACACAACATATAAAAAGGTTGTCTTGGTATTTAACTGTTCTAATATCAAATTCTTAAAAAATAGGTCTCCCAAAGCCTTAAATTTAGTCCACAATGGCAATTTCTCTATATTAAGCCTATTTTGACGGCCATTTTTGTTACTATAGCAATGGTAAAAGTTTAATAAATGCCAGAATTTTTCTTCTAATAAACCAATAAGAAAAAATTGGTGTAAAGCAACTTTCTGTTTTTGGCTCCAGAGGGGGTCCAGCGGGGGACCAAATTAGCCCCTTATCGCACGTAGCTCTTTGTTATACAAGAGGGCAAGCCTAAAATTTAAAAGGATGAAATCACAGACACCTTTAAAGCCACTAAAGCCAGATTTTTTATTAGTTGATTTACAGGATTTTATTTCAGATTTAGGGTCGGGGGACGGAAAAAAGCTCTGAAAATGACCAGTTAACTGGTCATTTTCAGATGACCAGTTAACTGGTCATTTTCAGAGCTTTTTTTTTTATTTTCAGAGCTTTTTTTAATATCGCCAGAACAAACAGTTAAACTAGTAAAGTAAACGAACAGTCTGTATTAAATGTTTAAATTCTGCATAGGACAATCACTTTTAACAGTGTCACTCTCAAAAATGCACAAACAGAACCACAAAAATGTTTTTTTTTTTACAACAAAACAAATAGTATTTAGAGTCGGCGGATAAAATAAAAAAATAATTCTAGAAATTATTTTTTTCTACTTAATGGAAAATTACAGTAGGAGGGTTCGTAAATCAACTAATAAAAAAAATATGGCCTAAGTACATGTAGGACAAAAAACATGCTGGGCAACTCTTAAAACTTACATCAATTTCTGCTAGCACTGATGGGTCTATTTCCCGTCTCGGCGACGACAGATTCGACAGCGTTGACGTCCGACTGGTACTCCTGTCATAACGTGAAGATTTGGGTGAATAGGAACCATTTTGTGACGCAATCAAATCTAACGTCAGATCCGACCGCGTCAAGTCAGTTACACTACTGTCAGACGATAAACACTCGTCAGGAGTAGCGTCATTATCATGATCGTCCGCATGCCCATTTATATCACCATTATGCTTTGATATCAAATTTGGAACACTTCCATTTTGAGGTGATTTGGACCTTTTCTTATTTTTCACTGAGGCTTTTGAAATTGTTTTGTTCGTCAGTTTTTGCATTCTTGCTTTTATACTGTTTGTTCTACCCATGTTATTTTCATTGTCAAATACCTCATTTGAATCGGCATCTATCCCGTTCAAACCGTCTAGTTCACTACTTAACACTTGCTGTTTATTTTGATTCACATCCAGCGTATCTACAACTCTTTCCTGTCCCACCTGATTTAAGTCTGTATCAATTTTGTTAAGTTTGTCACTGAGTTCTTTGAGCTGGTCTTGGAGAAATACGTTTTTATTTTCGTCCAATTTCTTTTGTTTACCAAACCCCAACAAGCCTCGTTTTGGTTTGCTGGAAACATGCATCTGTTTCTGTATTGTGTCCAACTGAAAAAAAGTTTTACGTATAGGTTATATAGACGATCTAACATGAGTGCTCATGTTTTATTGACTTTATTAAAGAGTTGAGGATAAGAAATAAAATGCGAGGCTTGTCGAGCATTTTATCTCTTTATCGCAACGAGTTAGATAAATTTAATAATACAAGATTCTATTTATCACATGACATTAAAATTACTCACAAGTCGAATATTTGGCATAAAAAGTCAAGATTTTGCCACATTTTATGCAACGTTATAATGGACGTCATTTCGTTACGCACTAATCTGTAAACCACTAGTGGTGTATCGATTGTATTGCATGGCATTATTTCACTCCCAGACGCGACGTCATGTGATAAAGGCTAATAAAATTCAAACAAAACAATGTTTCTATAGATGATCTAACATGAGTGCTGGTGTCAGCCTCGCATTTTATCTCTTTTCCCCAACTCGTTTAATAATACAATAATAAAGGAGCATGCATGTTAGATTCTATTTATCGCAGGACATTAAAATCATTTTTGGCTTGAAATGCAAGCTATTGCCATTTTTACGCAACGTTATAATGGACGTCTTTACAGTAACGTTATTTAAGAAATAGATCAGCTCTACCAGTGAATTGTTGAGTAATAATTCATTGTTTGGAGGTCAGTTGTAAAGATCAAATCACAAGTGCGCAGCACAAGTTATTTGAGTGATTTATCTTCGTACAACTGACCAACAAACAGTGAGTTATCACTACACAATTCACACACTATCTAGAGTTGATCTATTTCGATTCAAACACACAATACACGATGAAAACACATTTTAAGTCTTCCGCTTCTTCCAACTTTCCGCCACTGCACTGAAGAAATCCCTCAAATAGTTGGACTATGTCGCATACATTAACATGTATTTGTAGCGTCTTTCAAGCGTAAAAACGATGTTACACCGTCTAACTCCATTACTGACGCCATTTTGCAGTAAATGGTGTCAACTAGTGTGAGTTTCCTCCCGCTTTCAAAACTGTGACATTATTGTTTGATATTACACGTTTTAGCATTGGCTATATAGGCGAGGTGTGTTAGAATAAATCTGTAAACCACTAGTGGTTTATCGAATTGATTGCATGGCGTTTTATCACTACCGGACGCGAAGCCTTGTAATAAATTATCCTCCCCCACCCCACAGCAGGCCAGGAAAGTCTTCCGGCAAGTTTAGATGAATCCAGCATATGGTTGGGGAGAAGACTGCATTTGAGATGTTTAAAGATGGCCGCTATTGCAGCCAACTTGGATAAGAGCAGAATGATTTTAGCCATCTAAATTCCCATGTTGCACGGAAGGCTGACACCAGTTTCTGGGATCTGGGCCAAAACCATTTGCAAAGGGTACACATATCAGTAGACATCAGAAGTCGTCACTGGCAGGCAGAGGATTAATGGTGATTTAAATATTGCTAAGGATCCACTTTACATGACATACTGTTTATAGCAGTAATTCCATGCGTTTGTCTTAGGGGCACAAGGCTGTAAACATTAAGCTAATGCAAGAATCTCTGGCATATGATTTATAAAACAAAATATGCGAACTATACAAACTGCTCAGTGCACAAGAAAATGGACATACAAAGGCTGAATATAATATTTGATCACTAAATGCATACTTATGTTTTGTATTGTTTTCTGTGATGTTATGTTGTGCCTTTGAAAAGTCGATAAGGGTGTGGAGCATAAAACTGTGAATATTTTCTTATCCATTAGTTTAACCATTTGGTCTTGAGTTTTTCCATGCTTTTGCGTCTGTTCGTTACTGCCATGTGGTCACCTGTTGGGAAGAGGCTGACCTCTTGGCTCTTGTTTGTGATGTTTAATTGTGTTTTTGTCACTTTCCCATGTGGTATCCTGGGTCAGGTGTAGTACTTGATAGTATCGATTCCTGATCTTTGCCGCCTTTTTTAATTTTTACCCTTACCATATGTTTTGGTTGTGAAATAAGAAAATGATTTGTTACTGTTTATTCGGAAATTTTCGCGGTATTTTCGCGAAATTTCGCAGATGCGAAAATTCCTGAATTTACAGTAATTGAGCATTTATATCTAGTATTCTGACAGACATAGACAAACAAGAGCAAAGCAAACAACTCTAACTCAGCCAAATGAAACAAAACACTAGTAGTAAGAATGCATTCAACGCATCGTATATTGACCAGAGCCAAAGAGGAGTGTTTTGCTATGCATGCTTGTGATTTCATACAATTATGTACTATCTGCAGAGCTGTTGCCTTTACCTTAAGTTGCGTTGACATGCGTCTCTGACGTAATCTAGTGACGTCACTTGTTCTTTGATCATCGGTGATGAACTCATTCGTGAACGATGTATTAGGAGAGCGTTCTGGTGAGTCTGTATCCTTGTTTCTTTGTCGCTGTAACATGCAAGAAAAACATGGGTGAAAGTTCAAAATTTCCGAAATCCTAAACTTTCTAAATTTCAATCTTAAAATTTGCAGTATGCCCACTAAATATTCACAGTTTCAAGCTAAAATGATCAGTTGCCTTCAGAAAGTTCAAAATTTCCAAAATCCTGAACTTTTGAAATTGCAATCTTAAAACTTGCAGTATGCCCACGTCAAGTTTAAATGATCAGTTGCTTTAGACAGATTGTATATTAACAGAAACCCTCACTAGGAGCATTCTGCAATACTTTCGACCTTCATTAAGCTACGATTTGTCGTAAAGACCTTTGCTTTGTCTATTTTAAGTGGCAGTTTTAGACAGGCTTTACTGTATGTTGAATGTAAACGTCAATGCTATCTAATAGCATTACTGTAAATCTAACTGTTTTCAACGACAAGATAAATGATTACTTATATTGACTTTAAGGTCCATCTCATTAATAGGACACTGGTCCCTTTTCTTAATGATTTAATACACTATGGATTATTTGCTATGAAGGAGATTGAATGGTATTCTCAGGTGGTACTGGGGTGTAATTACGTCAAATATCATTATTGGCTAAACCACAAATTATCAATTGTTGAACAGGAGCTTCAAACGCGGAAGGCAGGTGATTGATAGACAACATCTTTTCAAACAAATGTTTGAAATTTCTAAGAGTCCAAGGTGCTTTTGAAAAGAACTATGTCAATTACCTTCTGTCGTTCTGCCTGCTTTCTTTCTAACTCGTGTTTCTGTCTGAGCATTTCTTCGAGCAATTTTTGTTTCACTTTCTTCGCTTTATCCCCTACATCTTCTCGTCTGTTATTTTCACACCCTGAAAAAAAGATAAAAATAGAGATTATTTTCAGAGAAGATGACAAGGTGCATCACAGAAATATTTCCATGAAGTTTTCATAAAATCATGATACAACATGTATGTGTTTTTTCTGACTTCACCAAGGAAATTTTACGTTCCGTACATGGATGCTATCTGGCCGCCTATGTTTCTTATGTGTGGCTTATATTAAGCTATACATGTATATGTTTTATCAGTTACCTCTCGTATTAACTGCATTGTTGCACGTTGCCTGATAAACGTTTTCTATCTCACTGCATGTGCCTTTATAAGGTCATGATTACGTTGCATTTTTTAAATGACGTCGCTAATGATGCTGAATCAACACAAAAAATCGAAAAGTACGTCATAATCGCTAGTTGGAAGAGTGAATCAGTGGGTAAACTGATAAAAAGAAGACCATGTTCGCGTCTTTTGATATCAAGTTTACCAGGCTTGGCTTTGAGAACGCACGTTTAATTGCTCGGCAAGCCTCGCGATGTCAACAAGCGTTCTCAAAGCCTTGCCTGGTAAACTTGATATCGAAAGACACTCACCTAGCATTCTGTATTTATATAGCCACAGTGAAGCTTATATCCACTTGCCTTTCCTATACAATTCTGCATCAAGAATCCAGATGCATTTTACCAAACCTTCCAAAAATGATCTAACATTAAGTTTAAATGAATAACCTTCTGAAATGCGTGCGATTGGTATATTGAGCTGTTACACTCACGAGAGGGAAATGTGCTGTTTACTTTCAACATGTTTCATCTTTTGCTCATTTTAAGGAATCGTATGAAATAGGGATAGGTATATAACCTACTTCTACTACCTTGTGGTAGAAGCAGGCCTTTACAGTGACGCGGTAGAGTGCTTGTCATTAGATCCTGTGGCCCAGGTTTGTTTAACTTTTATTTCATTCTTGTATAACAACATCTGTACATATGATACGATAAGTTCACATACAGATCATTTCGAAATACAAAAAAGGGATTCATGTACAATTGTGCATATTTGCTGTATTAATCTCATCCTAATATAATTCAAATAGCTTCCAAAAATGAATGAATCACGTACCTGCGCATGCGCCAATATCTTGCCCATTGTCATCTTCCCTGATAAAACTAGCAGGTCGTCCTAGAGACTTCGTAAACAGTTCCTGCCATTCCGTTAGCTCGTCTCTAGACTCCATAGATAAATATAATGACGTGAAATTCTGGAAAAAGTCATGATAGAAGAATTAGATATAGGTTCGTCATCCAAACTAAGCGCCAAAGGGTAGCTGATCACCCTTCTACAGAAGCCTATTGGGCCATTTTCTCTTAGTTCTTAGGTATAACGTAGGGACTATAATGTCTAACGTCTTACGTATTATGACTTGCAATAAGTACATATGCATGATAAGTAAACAATATAGCTGGAAGATTACTGACAGATCTAATAATGGACGATGTTACAGAATTAATAATCAACATCTGTAACATCGTCAATTGTTAGATCTGTAAATATTTTCCCCGCTTCATTGTTTTCTTTATCATTTACTCTTACATAAGACGTAAGACATCAGACATTATACCTTATACCTAAGAACTAAGACCAAATGGCCCAAATAGGCTTCCGTACCTGTCACCTCTTTTGGTGAAAACTGACTTCCATTTTTAAAGACTATTAAACATATCACAAACATTATCTGTGCATGTAATCACATGATCTCGTTCCACGTGATGAAATCGGAAACATAAATTTAAATGATCATGATGATGAGGAGACTACAGAACTGTTTAACGCTGTCTGCCTTCTACGTAAACCAGATTAAAGTGCTTAGAATTTGCTTTATGTTTACACATTATCACATATGTTGGACCCACTTCATAGGAAAATCTGTTATATAACAGCCAATACCAACAATAATCAGGCAGATCAGCCTGTGCATGTGCGCAGTCTGATCAGCAACATTGATATTCGCTACCCAGGCCCCGAGATTATAAAACTTATTCATGCTCAACTCAACTTAGCCTACAATTTAAACTGCTCATAAAACAAATATTTTTGCTTTCAAGCTCTCAGATGTTGTATTTACAATGTATCATGCTTATTAATGTTATAATGCCAACAATCGTTGGCTTTTTAACATTTATGAGCATGATACTTTTCATGCTCAGTTGGGTTGGAGCATGAGAAAGTTTTAATAACCTCGGTGCCATGAATGATACCAGCTAAATGTATCTGTAAATTGTTCAAACATGCTAGTCTCTGCTGCTGAGCAGACTGATTTCAAGTCTTAATTCGAAGACAGATTCTGTTGAGATTCAAAATCCGGATCTAATCAAACGTTTTCATGCTCAACTCAACTGAGCATGAAATGTATCATGCTCATGAATGTTAAAATGCCAAGTAGCATGATAAATACAGCATCTGAAATATTTAAAAACAAGAAAAGTCCTTATTTTCATAAATTTAATTTACGAGTAGTTGCAATTTTATGCTCAGGCGAGTTGAGCATGAAAAAAGGTTGATAAGCTCGAGATCTGGTTCTAATCTTTATTTTTAGAATGAAAAGTATCTTTCAGATTATTTCATGTCAATATTTATAATTAACAAGGAAATATGTTTAAGCCAAAAATAACAAGCTGGCCAGTCAGTTCGGTGTTTATAATTGCATGTTAACATTCTCAGCCTCCGAAGCAAACATAGCAATAACATTGAAATATTTTCAACTACAGACTAGATATATACGTGGTATGAATAAAATTTAAAAGATGAATAATCCGCCTTAAATCACCTTACAAAACAAAAACGTAAATGAGTAAATTACCTTGTAAACATGCAGCCTAAACGCAAGATTTCGGGGTTAGATTTTAGTAAAAAATATTACAAATTTGAGTAAATCCAAATAATAGCCACAAAGACTGACAAAGCACAATTTGTTGCATAAATCGAGTCAAAATTCCTATCTCGCCAGCAGAATGTGTACTAATGCACAAACAGTTAAACTGGCTTGGAACGAAATAATAAACAATTCTACATATTCTGCATGTAGATCACTTTAACAGTCAAACAAAATGAGAAAAAAAAAATCAAGAACAACACTTACACAGGCTTATTGGCACTTTTAAAGAGGGCAAACACATATGATATCGGTAAATAATCCGGCGATGTTCCTCTCTCGATTACTCGACCTGGCGATTACTTAGTAACGGACTACCATCGAAACATATCGATATAATCATTCTTAAAATCGATTATTTGAAATATACATATAGCCCTAGATAAGCAATGTTTCAAGAATTTATTTGGATTTTTTCACAGCAATATAATGTTTTGGTACTAATTAGAAGCGTCTCAAAAGTTAGACAAAAGTATCGACTTTTCTTTATTTTTAAGAAAATTCTTACCTATAGATATAAGATTACGTTTATTCAAATGGCTGTCATGTTCATATCTTCAGCCTTATTTTTTTCCAAATCATTGGTTTGTGCTACCGATATTTAATCGGCAGTCGATTTTTTTCTATTCCGATTATACTATCGGAAATTAATCGAATAGGTTTTCTGCTAATCGATAATGGTTTTTGGTCAGCTGCCCAACACTATTTAAAAGCGCGCAATGCATGTAATGTTATCTAGTGTTTATTCTGAATTTTAATCCTTATGTACATCCAGATGAGCTGCAGATTCTGATGAAGTCATCATTTGTTGAGGATTTTATTTATTGAAAAACTAACACAATATCCCAGCAGCAAGTATCCAAACCATGAAACTAACATCGATGAAATCTACACACACGTAGTTAAATTGATTTTGATAAAGATGTCTGAAATTCTGAATTCATTGCTAGGGCGAAACGCTCTCATCAAGATAGCTGAGCCAGATCATGGCATTTTGGAACTTATATCGCATAGCCGAGCAGCGAAGGCCCAGGCGAGCCTGCGCGCCCGCGCAGTCTCGCCTGGGCCTTCACTGCTCACATACGCACAGAAGGGACGTGCATGAAGGCTTAGGACAAACGTGAGGTTTCTAGCCCCACTAGATAGATGCGCATGCGTGTTTACAGAATAACTTAACGCATATACGATAAGTGCGAAATTTTCATGAACCGGCCCATTATGAGCAGGATCCTACCAAATAGGCCCTTATAACCATATATTTTATACCACCTTAACCAACTATAGCACGAAATATCTCGTTATGTGCAAGGTCTACACTGATGTAGGTAATATAGAATAGTTATACCATGTTTGTCCACCTTTACGTAAGATAATCCACTCGCTACAGCTCGTGGATTATCTCCACAAACAGGCGGACAACCCATGGTATAACTATTATGTATACAACTGTATGACAAATCGGGTGACAAACGTAGGCGCACAGCACAGAAATGATCTAATTTTTCGTTGTTAAAGTAAAGCATCCTACGAATTTTAAGCACAGCGAAATTTGAGCATAATTACATGATTATACGGACGTTTATTGCACATATACGCTTCTGCAACACGTGTTTACCTTAGTTACCCAGTTAATATCCTAACAGACAGACACATCTGAACAAATAGCGAACACCTATATCAAACAGCTCTGTTAGTTAGAATCTCTTGATCAAAGGTAGCCTCGTGTTTATGGTATTTATTTTGCTTATACATTCAAGTTTTTAAAGGTGTAAATAGCAAATTGCAAATTATGAAATATGTACAATTTGCATAGATTTCGTATTTTGTACATTTCCTGCATCATTGTTACAACCAGTGACCTATGTTACAGCAATATAGGTCACAGCAATATAGGTCACTGTTACAACAGATTAAAATCAACAGCAAACAATTTAAGCAGACTATGTTTTCAAATGGTTGCTATTAAACAACATATGAAAATAGTAATGCACTAAATGGGTGATGTGAATGGTGCCCGGAAGCAGCTAATAGTAGTTTTTCCGGGATTCAAATATAATCATATGAGACAAAATGTAAGCTTAAAAAGCTTTATCAACAATTTCAGTTAGTACATTTGTAGTTCAAAAATATTTTCGAAAAATTGGCAAAATCTGAAATATTTTTTTTCTTTATTTTGAAAAGACTGTATCCTGTTATGTCTATACAGTACAGTGAGTAAGTAAAAAAACTGAATTTCGAGAAAACCAGTGAACAACAAAGGCGAAGACCAGCCTGCGCAGATGCGCAGGCTGATCAGCTTCTTTTTTGCTCATTGGCCGCAAAATACTATAACTTAACTTGCTACGTGGAAATTTTCAATATTCTAGCTAGTCTCTGTAGCTGAGCAGAGCCTTGCCTAGTCACACACCTCGAAGACATGTTTTCTCAAGTCGAGGCCGATATGTAAGCAAGCAAAAACTAGATCCTCAGGTTTGTATAAGACAATTAATTTTTCACAGCAGGAAAAATTTGTGGAAGGATAAAAGCCAACCCTGGCTAGGTTAGAAAAGCATGTAATTCGGTATTAAGAGGGGACGAAGGTTGAATTTTAATGCGTTTCAATACAATCCAACCACTATGCGATGTTTATTCGTTCATTTTACAGGCCGTATTCCCCGCTGAGGACCCGGTGTCAGCTCACGTAGTCAGACATAGCAAGGGTATGAGGTTTCCATGTCCGACTTCAAGCAATTCGACCGGATTATATTTTACACTGCTCAAAATATTTAAAGGAACGCCTGATGATTTTCCATAGGTGATAATGTTAAACCCTGTCCAATTGACAAGTAGTGTATTTCACTAGACTATAAGGCAAAAAACCCAGTTTGTTTTGCCATTTGTGCTACGATAGTCATAATTTTGGATCACAAAAAGTTTTTGATAAAACAATTGCTGCTTAAGTTCATGGCTCAATTGTAATTTTTATTTTTCTTGAAAATAACGACTTTCTCTGGAACTCTGTAGAATCTTCCGAATTGTTAATAGCGTAACCTAATGATTTCTGCAACATTGAAAGGCTATTGACTGTACGGAAATGATGCTGTTGTGGAGCTTGATTAAAATTTGGTTTTGAAAAAGGGGTATTTTTTCAAAAATTCCATTTTTACATCAAGCGTTCCATGGAGATTTCTGGAAAGGGGTTACTTCATTTTTATTAACACGCAACATCCTTGATGTGATGGGTAACCAAACTAATCACAGGAGAAACATGTTTTTGCCTTATTAATCCAACTCTCGTTATGAGTCAGACTATGAGTGACTATGTATTGTGATCAATGGCAAAACACACAGTGTTCCTTTAAATATTTTGAGCAGTGTATTTAGGACAAGTTACAAAAACAATATTTACTTGTCCTTATGAATTTAATACTTGTTTCTAAAATTAGAAGGCATGCTCCTCTGTGTGTATACTTAGATGCCCTATCTGGTGCAATAATTAGATGTCTTACCTCATGTGACAGTTGAAGAACAAATCTCTTTCCCCGGAATTTGTCCACCATTGGTGTCACTGTATACCCGTGTAGATTGAGAACGTCAACCGTGACGCTGTCTTCTGCCGTCAGGTAACAAAATAACGTCCCCTCATGCAACACATACCAGTATCTGTGTCAAATAGAGGAAAGGAAATAAGGATTAAAGAAAAAAAGGCATCCAGATTATGTCTTTAATCAATTTGTTCTTTCTTATTTGGCGTCGTTTTTTAAACCTATTTTAATAACTGTCTATAATAACAGTATACGGTATATGTTTTGGGTGCGTAAAAGAACATTTCCTAAGACTTCGAATTTACGAGATTCCACTGTATAGTGCAGATTCTTTGTACCGAAAACTAGCAATTTAGCAATATACTCCCATGAAACATCTCAAGATAAACTGTCAGAAGCGTCAAATAGACAGTATATTATTGTAATCCAGGTGCATGACAAACTACAAGAAAAGTTGTTCATTTCTACATGCTCATTTCTTTGAATAAATGAAAGTGGTTGAGAATTTGTTTAAAAAAGCTTATGGTGAAAAAACTCATTTATTGAAAAGACATATGTTGTAGGTACACATTGGAATTGAATCATAGAGCCAATTCCAATGTGTACCTACAATATATGTTACTGAAAATAAGGAAGAAAACTATCTGGAAATTTACATTTTCCAAGTATCATGTCCATTGTCTTTACCTCTTTTGAACATCCCAAACTGCCAATCGGTATTAAAATTCCTGTCACTCTACTGCAAATTGTTTATATTTGCATGACAGTCAAATTCGAGTTCATGAACTACCTCTTTGCTAACCTGCTAGCTGCATATATAAAATTTGGTGAAATTCTTTCAATTTGTCTTCAACATGAGTGGAAACGAAATTTCGGCGTATATCAAGGGCAATAACCCTGGTACAAATGTGCCCAAATGACATGCACCAATCCCAAGCTAGATTTTGTCACTATGAATGCATATAAAAAAATTAAGTGAAAATCAGTCAATTTGTTCTCGAGATATTGAGCGGAAACGAACTTTTGGCGTAAATCAAGGGCCATAGCTCTGGTACAAATGTGCGAAGAATGACGTGTAACAATCCAAAGCTAGATCTTGTCAATATAAATGCACATATAAAATTTGGTGAAAATCAGTCTATTTGTTCTCGAGATATTGAGCGGAAATGAACTTTTGGCGTAAATCAAGGGCCATAACTCTGTACAAATGTGCGAAGAATGACGTGTAACAATCCCAAGCTAGATCTTGTCAATAGGAATAGATAAATAAAATTTGGTGAAAATCAGTCAAATTGTTCTTGAGATATTGAGCGCAAACGAAATTTTGGCCTAAATCAAGAGTCATAACTCTGGAACAAATGTGCAAAAAATGACGTGCAACAATCCCTAGCTAGATCTTGTCAATATGAATGCATATATAAAATTTGGTGAAATTCTACCAATTAGTTCTCAAGATATCGTGTGGAAACGAAATTTTGGCGTAAATAAAGGGCAATACTGACTCTGGTACAAATTTCCGAAAATGACGTGTAACAATCCCAGGCTAGATCTTGTCAATATGAATGCATATATAACATTTTGTGAAAATATGTCAAATAGCTCTCAAGATATTGCGCGGAAACGAACTTTCGGCGTAAATCAAGGGCCATAACTCTGGTACAAATGCGCGAAAAATTATGGATAACAATCCAATGGTATATCATGTCAATATACATGCACATACAAAATGTAGTTAGATTTTATAAAGTATTTCTCAAGATATTGAGCGGAAACAAAGTTATGACTGACGGACGGAATAACAGACAACCCATATCCAATATAGCCCCCATTTTTTAAAAGCGGGGCTATAAAAAGACCTACCTACCTACACCCATACTGAAATTGATGGGTAGGAGCACGGCAAACAAATGTATTTTTAAGGATGGCCTTAGTATACCAATTCCATAGGAGCACGGATGTTGCGTTCTTACTATCACATGGCACTAAAAAGTACTTTGAACGTGCAAAGCTAAATATTCACCATATAATTATAAGCTATGTTGGTATGCTCATCAATACATCATAACGTTACTAATTTTGTAAACCATTGGTGGGCTATCAATTTTAATACACGGCGTTATATCACTCTCAAGCCTCGTTCATATGCACAATATACACCCCGATGCAAATATACACCCGGGGTGTAAATTGCTCCACCTTTGTAGGTGGTGCAAATTCGGTGGAGCAAATTAGCACCCGGGTGCAGATTTGCCCCTAAGTGCAAATTGCGCACATGAACGCAACTTGTTATCGCATATATACAATTTAAGCTTAGATTTTGATAAATTACCCATCTTTTCTATATGAACATGTACATGTGTATGAAAATAAACTATATAAATAGTCCCTTTATCAAACTTAAGGTCATGGCTTCTTTCTGTCGTCACTACTTCATCGGCTATGCCGGGTTGCCATGCGGCAGAACAACTGGAATATCTGGTCTACAGGCTTCGATTAGCACGATTCTATTTCCGAACATTATCTTTTCCTAACCTCAACAATGGAAATCAGAGTTTGCCAGAACCCTGGCGCCATGCACGAGTCCATGCTATCCAATGTACACATCGGTGAAAATGTCCCCACCCCCTGCATAATAACGGAGTGACCACCCTTTACGATTCATGTAATCAACGTGATGTTCAGACAGAGCAATAATTTAAATATGTCTACCCTCGATCTTACCCCCCCCCCCCCTATTTATTTCCCTTCGGAAACTTAACAGAGATTTAGAAGGGTTTGTCAACAATTACAAATATGAACGCTACAAAAGGGGTAGCAAATTTACTCCGGGTGCAATTTTGCACCCGGGAGTAAATTTGCACCAGGGTGCAAATTGTGCATATAAACGAGGCTTCAGATGCGATGCCATGTAATAAAGGAATAAACCTCTTAGACTGATGGTGCATATACTATCGGTCTGCTGTGTTTGCTACACTCGCGGGAAAAGTAAAAATATGAATCCTGTGCAAAATGGCACAGGTTTCATGTTTTGAAAATTTCCCTCGTTTGTAAACGTTTTGAGGATTCAAAACATCAACGAGAATATCACTTACTTAACCCACTGTCCATTAAAGCATTTTCTTTCCTGGTACCCGGATACTGTACTGTTCTCTAAATCTTTTGCTGGTATCTTCTTAACAACTAAGGGTTTGTGTCGTTTTCTCATGTAAGTCGGGGAACCCGTGGATTTGTTGGTACTTTCATCCATGTCCTTTGACCCTGTATTGAATGACCTTGACCTTCTGACCTCTCGGGATCCCTGAAAAGATAGAAAACAAGGTCAACAATTCAACCAGACATGAACACACTGAAAGCAATCGGTATGACGGTTATTGCCCTTTTATGTAGAGTGTCAGGTAAAGACGTTTTCGTTCTCAGCAACAACTGAGCATGGTATTTCAACTACAGTAAATGTCGTAGGCGGCCACACAAAAATAGACGAAACAAAGATCTGAATGGCAGATGGTGGCTTCATGAAGGTCAACAGTATTGCAGAATGCTCCCCTTGGAGCATTCTGCAACACCTTTGACCTGCATTAAGCGATAATTGGTCTTGAAACGCCATTTTTGGTCTTCTTCATGAGTTGCCGCTTAAGACAGGCTTTACTGTATCCATTAAGGGAAACTGGTGAAAAAATAAAGACTTTTCTATTGCTTTAAAAGTCTCATATGGTGCATTTATCCTGCAATTAAATGTTCAAATGCCAACAACTGTTGGCATTTTAACATTTAAGAGCAAGATATAAGTTCATGTTTGGTTGTAATGAGCATTAAAAAAGCTTGATAACCTCTAGACCAGGCTTTTTACAACGAGGCCCACTTTATTCTTCCCAAAGAAAGAATATATTGTCGCAACAATAAGCCTTTCAAGCAACATGGCACAAAGTAAGTAAGGGTGCAAAGATCAGGAATCGATACAATCAAGTACCACACCTGACCCAGGCCAATGGACATGATACTTATTTAGTGTATATTTCAAAATAGGTTTCCTTAATTTCAGTAACATATGTTGTTGGTACACATTCGAATTGTGCATCTACAACATATGTCTTTTCAATAAAAGAGTTTTTCACCAGAAGCTTTCTCAACCACCCATCATTAATTCAAAGAAATGAGCATGTAGAAATGAACAACTTTTTATGTAGTTTGCCATGCACCTGGATGTCTATTTTATGCTTCTGGCAGCTTATCTTGAGATGGTTTATGGGAGTATATTGCTAAATTGCTAGGTTGTAAGTGCTGGCCCTCTGAATGAAAAATAAAAATTACCGATGTTTCGTTTCCCTGTCGAGAGCATAGTAAATCCAGAAATTTCATTGTCTTTCCAATTTAGCCTAAGATTGATATTTCCGTTAGAGTCCGCGAAAGATTAATTTCATCTCAAGTACTTTGCAGGTTGATAAATGATATACTCTTGATTTAATTTTTAGTCTTTTTTACTGGTGACCTATTTGTTTCATAACTGATCAGAACAAGCAGTCGACCAATTTTATCATAGCATACACATCGGGCCAGTTAAGCAAAAAAAAAAAAAAAATCGTAAAAATGCGATAATTGTCTTACCCATCAGTTTAAACAAGTGTTCTGTGTGCTCAAAGGAACCGTCTCATCGAGACGGTTCTTTTGAGTACCCATAACATACATTTTGGTTTAAAAATAAGAAAAATAATTTTCTGTTACGCAGTCTTATCTGGAGGCCTGATACATTGAATTTATGAGACTATGGCCTGATCAGCATATATGTGCAGCATTTTTCGTTCACAATATTCGACAATATAATCACAGAAATGATGAACCAAATATGAAAGAATGTGTCCTCAGTTGAAAGACAGCTTAAGGGTGAACGTGATAAGTACATGCATACTAATTATAATATAATTAACATCATTATAATTTCATTGTAAAACCAGTTCAATGATCTTAAACAAATGATCGAATCCGGAAGTCAATAACTTAAACCGTATTTCATCATCACTAGTTACTTAATGCACTGAGTTATATTAATGCAAGCATTGGAATAACGTCGAAAATGAATATCCACAAAGTATATGTCGAGAATGAATATCCACAAAGTTTATTATCTATTTTGAGCAAACGTTATAACACTGAAATTTCACATTGTTTATAAAATCATAATGGAATTATAATATTTTTCGTATATTATTTTTGTTAATAAAATTATAACGGAGTTATATTAATGCAAGCATTGGAATAACGTCGAAAAGAATTTCCACAAAGCATATCATCTATTTTGGGCAAACGTTATAACACTGAAATTTCACATTGTTTCTAAAATCGCGCAAACTTAAAATGCTCAATATGCTATAACTGTCAAATAAACAGGTATGGAATGAAAATGTTAAGTTTTCGCCTGGTTTCGCAACTATTTAGAATACTTATTAAGCATATGTAACATCCGAGGTCAGGTAAACAAAATGGTGTACACGTCCCAAGGCGGATCAGCGATATGACAATCTTTAAAAAAAATATTTTCTTAAAATTCAGTAAATGAGGGCCAGCGCCGTTTGACGTCTTGTTATATCAATGGATCAGAATATAAACGTACATTTACCTTAACTTCCAAAGGGAGTTCCAACAAGTACATTTATTCCCTCCAAAGTCATATGGTAAAACAAAGCAACACGACAGAAAACGATAACTAGACCAGGCCCGAGGTTATAAAACTTTTTTATGCTCAATTCAACTGACCACGAAATTTCAACTGCTCATAAAACATAAAATACCCACAAATTAAGAAGTTTCTTGCTTTAAGTCTCTCAGAGGTTGTATTCATCATGCTTATAAATTGCATTTTAACATTTATGAGCAGGATAAATTTTGTGCTCAGCTGAGTTGAGCAAGGAAGAAGCTTTATAACCGCGGGGCCTCCTGCTCGAATGACAGAAAGAACCAACCACCCAAACTGCAAAAACAACTGGATTTTCACATTCAGAAACACAAACATAAAATTGAATGTTCACAGAATAGCAATCTTACCTTTCTAATAGGTGGTTACACGTATAATATCAAATGTGCTTATTACTGGAGTTTTGCGATTAAAGATTTTTTTTTTTACATCCGGTTGAAAATTTCCCAATTCAGAATGTAACGAAAATAGTAAAACGTATCCGTAATCAGATACGCATAATATCTCAGAAAGACAATGAACTTTTTGGGGAGAAAATAAAAAGCATATTTTAAAGAAAAAAAATGCCAATGAGCTTTTTGGGGAGAAAATAAAAAGCATATTTTAAAGAAAAAATATTAAGTCTGTAATCCAACACGTGTCTCATCAGGTTTGCCTTATTTTGTACGACTTGATGTTTTAGGTCCCAGTCCTGCTCAAGGAGACAACACAATGCCCCGAGTAAGGCTCGAACCAGCAGCCTCTCGATCTCGCCGAGCACTCTTACATCGTCGCAAAAACACTCGCCATTTACAACAAGTACAATTATTTCAGTTTGCAGATTTTCCACCACTCCAGACTTTTAACCCTTAAAGCGCCAAGAAAAAAAATGCATCTGAAAATATCGTCTGCTGAAGTCGTCTGCTGCAAATAATTGCCTAACATTACTGACGAATTAAGTATAGAAGCAAACAGCGTGGACCCAGAACAGACTGCTCCTATAGGAGCAGTCTGATCTGGGTCCACACTGTTTGCCATAGAGGCTTCTTAAACATTTTAGCAGACGAGAAAAGCAGACGACTTTTGTTGCGATTTGTGTTAATCACTAAACTATTTCCCTGCTAGAGCCAACTGTTTGCCAGATATTAATATTTGCAAACATATTAGATACAGATTGTTGGGCCGAATCTGGATCCAAACTGTTTGACACTCTAATGGTAATCCTGTTCTTTTAACAGTTGATTTTTAAAAAAAAATATCCTTGGGCAATCCAAGCTGGGAAACTGATCTACAAAGGTCAATAGACTTTCTTCTGAATCCCTGTTTTTATTTCGAAATGATCTGTATGTGAACTTCTTGTATTATATGTACACATGTTGTTTAACAAAAATAAAATAAAAGTTTAAACTAATCCAAAGTTTTTGACACTCTAGTGGTATTCCTTTTTAAGTTGATTTAGAAAAATCCACAGGCGACAAAGAGACCTGGGCCCGGAATTACAATGCCTCCTTAAATTTAATAAAAGATTTAAGTTAAGTATTGATTTTTCAAGATGTGAAAAATAACGTTTAAAACTGATTAAAATAAAAATAGTTTCATTTTTTCTGAAGATCACAATGATATCTCTGACCACAAGTACCACATCGATCCAGGCAACTTATTTAGCATTTAATATAGCATGTTGAAATATCAATACTTAACTTAAGTCTTGCTATCTTTAAGGATGCATTGTATTTCCGGGCCCTGCAAAATTACCCAGCATCAAGAGTTATCCAAATGGTCAAACGTGTGTTATGATCCTTTCGGATTGTTGACAAACAACGCAAAAAGACAGACCTACATCACGAGCAAGCAAAAATATCGCCAAGTGGCACGCGAACATTCATAAATGTCAATATAACTGCATTCTTGCATATATTTTTTTCTAGCCATTTATGTTTCTAACATGAATCGAACAGAATATGAGTGGGCGGAGGGGAACACGGTTCAGATGTAGAGTACGTTCAAAATAGACACCCGAGTCACTTTTTAGACATGTCGGGACGTAACTGAAGTGTCTCCGACGAGGCTTAATGAAACGAATCTGACTGTAATCGGATCGTAGCAGCTCATGCGGCTACGATAGTCGTCATTCTTGTTTACAATACAGGAATATGGCAAAATGGAATAAACTGGGTTCAGCAGAACATAATGCCTGGCCACTATCGGGCCGAAATCTTTACAGCAATAAAATGGCGTATCGACTGTGGCCCAAGTATACAACCACACAACCACCAAGTTAGCTTTTCATTCCATTGAAACATCTAAAGATTAACTGTCAATAATATAAAATTGGCCATCGATTATTGTCATCTAGGTGCATGCCAAACTCTCAAAAACTTGTTCATTTCTACATGCTCATTACACTGAAACATGAGAAGTTTGTGAAAACCCTGTTTTAATGATGAAAAAAAACTTATTTAATGAATGGACATATGTTGTAGGTGCACATTGGAATTGCCTCTATGAGGCAATTGCAATATGTACCTACAACATATGTTACTGAAATTAACGATACCTATTTTAAAATATACACTAAATAAGTATCATGTCCATTGGCTTTCCTCTTTTAAACATCTCAAACTGCCAACCAGTATTAAAATACGTGTCACTATTATGGCAACTTTTTTATAGTTACATGACAGCTATATCACTAAATTCGATTTCATGAACTATGCTTTTGCTAAGGCTGGTAGTTGCATGGTAGTAAAAAACATGTCACATTCACATTTGCTTACCCTGCCATATAGCTCCCGCCCGTATACAATTTATTTATTAGAACAAAAATGAATTTCAACATAAACTGTAAAAATGAAATTCAATCAAATTCCAAAGTTTCCCAGATGGTACTGAAACCCCAACTTTTTGAATGCATATTTATCACTCAAACAGGAAGAAGAGTTACCTTTTGAATGTCCACTGGAAAAAAATATGAATTTTTGTCATCTACTGATCTATTTCAAAATCAATTTTTTCGAAAAAAAATCTTATAGGAATACAATCAGAGTGTCCAACAGTTTGGATCCAGATCAGGCCCGACATTTTGTCGGGCCTGATCAGGGTCCAAATTGTTTGCAAAGTTTATAAGTAGGTAAAGAGTTTGAGTTCATCTCCTCGGTTCGTTCCCTGGCAAAATGGAGTTTTTCAAGCATTTCATTATGAAAAGCTAAGACAATAAACCAAAGATGGCAGCTGATTAGGCTGGTTATTAAACCTTTAATGAGGTTTAAAAGGTCACACGGTCATACCTTTACCTGTTTACCCGAAAGAAGACTGGCTCAGGTCTTTTAAAAATATACCGTCTACCGTATTCCACCTTATAAGCGCGCCTGCTCTGATAAGCGCACACTATGTACATGATTCCAGGTTTCATTTCATTACTACTACTACTACTACTACTACTACTACTACTACTACTACTACTACTACTACCGATAATAATATTAATAAGAAGAAGAAGAAGAAGAAAAAGAAGAAGAAGAAGAAGAAAAAAAAAGGTACGCTTAATCGTAGAATACGATATTTCATTATCTTGTATTGGTTTTGCATACATTTATATGATACAGTGACCCGCCGGATTGCGATTTTGATCTCGAAGGGATTTTTGGGAACAGTAAAAAAAGACTTTTATATCAGGGGAATAAGGCAGCATAGGTCAAATTTGAAGGAACGAAGACACTATTAGAAAACATGGAAAATACGAAAACATTTGTAGTGTTAACGGGAGAACAGGCCAATTTGATTTCAAGGTAACCCAACCCTGCAAGGACATCACTTAGACTGGCTCCAGTCCTTAAAACAATTTTTCATCAATGTGTCATTTCATATACTTGTAGCCAGTCTAACTCTGATAGCTCTGGGGTTTTTTCACCAATGCGTCAATTCATATACTTGTAGCCAGTCTAACTCTGATGGCTCTGTTTTAAAACAGAGCCATCAGAGTTAGACTGGCTACAAGTATATGAAATGACACATTGATGAAAAAATGTTTTAAGGACTGGAGCCAGTCTAGGCATCACTATACAAACTGCGAATAAGCATGTGCAATGACAGAAAGTCCTTCTTTAGATTTGTGTGCCTAACTTTACATTATTATTTGTACAAATTACACAAACTTTAATTCTGCAATAATGACTTCTGTACCAATATTTGCTCTTTTAATATTTGTAAGTTTTCCAACTAGACACTTCAACAATAAATTTAATTCTGCGAGATAAAGTATAAATGAAAACAGATTTGGATTATGATCTCTTATTAACTGACGTCTCTAGCCCTTTCAAATGCAAAAGTACAAGTTTCATGCGCGGACCCCACCTCCCTCCCTGTAAAATCACAAAGCAATTAGGCTTCCTTACCGGTGTTCGTCCGCATCCCCTAGCAAATCACAAAGCTACCAAGCCAGCATGCAATGTTGGAACATTATCGACCCGCCAGCGAAACACCATTTAAATGGCGTTTCGCTGGCGGGCCGATGATGGCCCGCTTTTAATGGTATTAGGATCCTCTTTCCCTCGTCAAAAAAAGTTGAGAGAGTTGAGTTTGACCCTCTCTGACAAAACTTTCTGGATCCGGGCATGAGTTTAGCAAAATGGTAGCTGGGTGATACAGCTGTCATGTAAATATACGTATTTGCCATTTAACGACAGGTATTTTAACATTGATTGACATGTTGTAAAAAAGCAAATACAATGGGCATGATTCTAGATAAATCTGAAATTGGTTCTCTTATTCTTTTTCAGCATCATATGATGTTGGTACACGTTGGAACCACTTTCTTTGTTCTGACCAATCCGGGGCATTTTGACTTTGGGACATCTCTGCTTCATACCACGGCCGGACGTCCAGCAACGGCGGAACTTTACATCAGAAGCTCACGAACCAAACCTTAGTTAGTACTGTTCTTCACGATTTAAGTCATACATGAGTTAGAACAAATCTATACGGTTGTGTATTATAAAGACAATTTCCTCATAAATGACCGACGACACCACAAAAAATAATGTTTCTTTTTTCACCTATCCAGACCTAAAAATAAGTTTCATATTTTATACCTAAAGCGTTGACATGTAGATAGCCTTAATTGATAGTTTATGACAACATACTCATTCTCGGTGATGTTTATATCAACCAAATGACCCAAAACCCAAGGAGATATTAAGGAGAATGGCTGCGCAAACTCATGGGCGACGACTCCTATAATTAGTATTTCCACTCTGCTATTGTGTATGATTTCTTCTCTTCTACTTTTTATGGCAGCAAACTCCAGTAGTGTCTCTTTGAATTTGATTATGTATGATCCAGCGGCAAACTAATAGCAATGGAGGTTCACTGAGGTTCTCTCTCTCTCTCTCTCTCATCAGTTCTTCTTGACACATGTAATATTTACGATACTTCATATTATAAGCATACAATCTGTTGAGCAAACATGCAACATAATACAATTTCTGAGCTGGCATACTTCGTTGTATGTATATTCGTCTTATTTTTGTAGCGTCTGGGCATTCCAGATTGAAACTGGGACGCTCAGACGTTTCCAAAACGAAGCTACTCTAGTCTTGTACGCTGTTCAGTGCCGTTCACAGTACTCATTGTATGCAGGAGATGATTGCTATAAGCAGTGATGCTTGTTATCAGATCCAGTCATGCATGTGCTCATGTATACTAATTGTATTATTTACTCATGCTATGTATTTTCGAAATAAAATATTGTTTAAACTAACTCTTAAGATATATTGATACATCACATCATATTTGACGTCACAGACGGACTCGTCGCTGCATCCAACACAATTTCGCATTGTATCGAGTGGGGTTTGGCCTAAAGGAATAGTATTCTACCTAAGGTCGTTTGTACCCAGAGTGATCTGACCCTAACTGGGTATCTTAAAATTTCAATGTGGGAAGAATTCTGATCCTATAATCCATCATTAAATATATATGTTTCGCTTTAAGGCATTTCGGGTATTATCCTTAAGACACAGGACACGAACAATGTTGATAGTGGGATGATAAATGGGGGTGTGTATCTAGTCTTAAGCCATGTCAGGAAAAATGCGCCTAAAAGTTTATGGATTAGAACAAATACAACCACGCAACTAGCAGGTTAGCAAAGAGCTCGAGGTAGTTCATGAACTCGAATTTGAAGATATAGCTGTCATGCAAATATAAACAATTTGAAGTAGTGACAGGAATTTAAATACTGAATGGCAGTTTGGGATGTTTAAAAGAGGAAAAGACAATGGACATGATACTTGGAAAATGTAAATTTCCATATAGTTTTCCTCCTTATTTTCAGTACAATATGTTGTAGGTACACATTGGAATTGCCTCTATGAGGCAATCCAATGTGTACCTACAACATATGTCTTTTCAATAAATGAGTTTTTCACCATTAGCTTTTTTAATAAATTCTCAATCACTTTTATTTATTCAAAGAAATGAGCATGTAGAAATGAAATACTTTTCATGTAGTTTGTCATGCACCTGGATGACAATAATAGACTGTCTATTCTGTGCTTGTGATAGTTTATCTTGAGATGTTTCATGGGAGTTTATTGCTGAATTGCTCGTTGCGTGGTTGTATATGATTTCACGTCACAGTAGTCAAACTAGAAATTGTGTCCAGTTCGTATAGTTGCTACTATGAGATGCATGTGTATACATACTACAGTAAAACCTGTGTAAAACGGCCACTCAAAGATAGACAAAACCAAGGTCTTAATGACAAACGGTAGCTTAATGAAGGTCGAAATTATTGCAGAATGCTCCTGGAGCATTCTGCAATACTTTTGACCTGCATTAAGCGATAATCGGTCTTGAAAACCATTTTTTTGTCTTTTTTGAGAGTGGCCGTTTTACACAGGTTTTACTGTACACTTAGCGATCATGTGCCACTATGCCTGATATTATTTGCATGTATGTATGACAAGAAACTGTATAGTTTACGTCAATAAAATAAATGTTCTGTTCTGTTCATCGAATGTAACAAAATGTATAGCTAAGTCTGTATGAACTAGAAAATGTCAAATTCACAGACTGTAGACCAACCCAGAACAGCCGCGTGACACCAAGAAGTACTAATCTTTCTTGTTTTACATGTGACAGTAATGCGGCGCGCAACAATCTATATACAACCACGCAACTACCAATTTAGCAATATACTCCAATGCAACATCTCAAGATAAGCTGTCAGAAGCATAAAAAAGACAATCTAATCTGTCAGAAGCATAAATAGACAATCTTTAATTGCCACCCAGGTGCATGTGATCTACATGAAAACATTTTACTTTCTACATGCTAATTCCACTGAAACAATGAAAGTGGTTGAAAATCTGTTTAAAAAAGCCTTTGGCGAAAAACTCATTTATTGAAAGGACATATGTTGTAAGTACACATTGGAACATGTTAATGGAAATAAGGAAAACTATTTGGAAATTTACACTTGTCAAGTATCATGTCCATTGTCTCCTAATTTGAGTTCATGAACTACCTCTTTACTTACCTGCTACATGTAGTTGCCCGGTTGTAAAGAACATACAAACACGAAGCGAACCCGACTATACTGCTCGGATAGCCGTTTTATGAAGTTACTCCTGCACAGTCCACAAAAGTATATGGTCAGTTTTCGCCATGGTCTTGCACATTGTTTGCAATGGCTAAGTCGTACATCTGATTAGATTCAGAATTCGTTTGAAGTCTTGCGAAAGTAATCTCATCTGCGAATATGTTATTTTGTGGCCTGGTCATGAGATTATAAAACGTTTTTCATGAACAACTACACTGAGCACGGAATTTCAACTGCCCATCAAAACTAATATGCTGAAAAATAAAGACTTCTTGCTTTCAGACTCTATGAGGTTTGTGTTTATCCTGCTAATAACTGTTAAAATGTCACGAATTTTTGGAGGCTTGTCAGACACTCAGTGATGATACTCTTGTAGTGATGATTTTTTGGAGGAGAGCAAGTGATCGATAGGCCTTAGTTTTTCTGTTATCAAGATACATGCGCGGATCCAGAGGGGGGGGGGGGACAGGGGGTCCGGACCCCCTCCCTGAAAAATCACAAAAGTAGGGTTTCTTAGCAATACTGGTCCGGATTCCCTGAAGAATCACAAAGCTACATGTACCAAGCCAGCATTCAATGTTGGGCCATCATTGGCACGCCAGCGAAACGCCATTAAAATGGCGTTTCGCTGGCGGGCCGATGGCAGCCCGCTCATAGTGGTATTGAGATCTTTTCCCCCCTCATCAAACTAAACAAAAAAAGTTATCAAAGTTGGACCCTCTCTGACAAAACTTTCTGGACCCGCGCATGAGATATACCTCTTCATTGAGAAGTAACGTAATATCTTATGTCAAAGATCATATTCATGGTTTGACCGCACAATCAAAAAGAGGTGTTCACGCCTTTTTAACCTTTACGATCCAGAGATGTTACCCTGAATGGATTTGTTTTATAAGTCTCCACCAAATAAAGTTTTAGATTCTCATCAAACTTGATTTTGTGAAAAATTGAGGTGGGTGGGAGGTTTATATCTTCTATTTTTCCGACTGCTTTAATGAACAGAATAGTCTTGAAAGAAACATTTAGTACTTTGAATTTAAAATGTCAAAATGAGTGTCTAAATAAAAAACAGGTTTTTTCAATGGCAAGGAAAATTGCACCAAGAATGTTCAGCCTTTTTCTAAGTAAGTAAGGGTGCAAAGATCAGGAATCGATACAATCAAGTACCACACCTGACCCAGGATAGCAATGGGAAAGTGACAAAGTCACAGTCGGACACCACAAACGAGAGCCAAGAGGTCAGCCCTTCCCCAATGCACATATAAACAGGCGCACAAAGGCATAGCAAACACAAGACAGAAAAAACATAAAAGATCCACAAAAGAAGTACCACCTTGGAACGGTCAGTAAAACAGTTTACTGGAGGGCTTAAACCGGTTTAACGGCGCCAACCTCACCCTTAATTCAGATGTGAATCAAGACACATAGATATTTGGTTTGCATGTAAGACCCATAACTTATCAATGCATTATCTCCCAGAACATATAAATCAAGATATAACAAGGAGATTAAGCAAAGATAAGGACTCAACAGTAAATAAAACTGAATACCGGAGCAAAAGAAATCCAACAGGTAAGCCCCACAGCCAAAGCATCTACCATCTCATCAATAGATACGTCTTTAAGGACATATGCTACTAAATACTTTCCATATTGAAATATTTTCAATACTTTGCATACAGTTTGTTTTATGCATGGGCTATCCATTTATGAAATAAAAAGGATATGTCACCGTGCTTATTTTTTCAGAATCTCATATTGAAGTTTACAGCATTTGACCAATTTTCTAGAAATATAAAATAATAACACTAGTCCAAATTATCGAGCTAAAACGGTTGTAATCTTCAGCCAGCTTCTTTTTTTAACTTAAATTACTGCCCATGACCTCAAACTTTTAAGAAAATGTGCATGTTTACTTGTTATCCCATGCTGTGACAAGATACTGCATGATATATTTTGGCAATTCGTCGAAAAATGGAATTTGTTTTTTAGAATAAATCATGTATCACAAAATCTGATATTGAAAATTTATTTTTAATTCATGGACTATCATAATACCTTTCAGAAAAAAGAATAAAAATCTGGGGTCACCGAACTAATTCTCTTTCTAGAGGGCCAAATTTAACCCCACCCCCATAGGTTTCATGCGTAATTCAATATAAAAAGTTCGGGGATTACCATTTCGGTCGTTTTAATGATGCCATATTACTAGTATATGAAGTAATTTAGCATTAAAATGTTAAAAAAGAAAGAAAAAACACACTGAAAATATGTGCGCATCCGGGAATCGATCCTGGTCCTCTGGCTCTGTAGCCAGACACGCTAACCACTAGACCACGAGGTCAGGTCGTGCGCCGCTCTAAATAACCATACAAATAGTATAGACTCGGCCACTATCGTATTCGTAACCAGGGTTATTGTGTACGTCGTTTGATTTCGACTGAGCTACATTTATCTGTCTTTAGTGCTGAGACGATCAGTTCTGAAAAGATGTCAATAGATATTTCGAACACACTTTAATTAGTTATTTTGTGTAGAAAATGTCGGAACACCGATATGACATAAGAATATCGGAAGCTGTGTTGATCCGAATCCGTTAAGGGTCGAAAGACAGGACCCAAACAACTTTCCCCGTTTGCAGACGCGGGAAAGGTGCGCATTGGAAATAGCCGCATATGTCTTTAAGTCGGAACCTTTTTTTCTTTCATAAGCAGATAAAAACCGGGTGGAAGGTTTTTTTCTGAGAAACCTTCCATCCCATTTTTTTTATTTCCTTATATTTCATAGGGGCGGGTGGGGATGAGAAAAAAAACATTTGGCATGGCCTAATCGCATAGCACTTTTGTACCGATCGCATCTGCGACCAGTCAATACATGCACGTCTCAAATTCGAGTTTTTTCGTCGAATATGTTTGTGATAACGAAGAAAGATTAAAAACACACCAAAACAGTACACTTATTAGCATTCTCAAAGTTGTTCTGCTAGTGTCCCTTTTCCTGTGGCGTTTCATGCGCGGATCGAAGAGTGGTGGTGGTGGTGGTGGTGTGTGTGTGTGTGTGTGTGGGGGGGGGGGGGGGGTGGGGCTTGAATATTACAACGCTGAAGGTTTACTTAGGTGTTTGGCTAGCCACCCAGCATTCATTTTCGAGCACTCGTCGGCTCGCTTTATTTACTGGGTATAGGATTTCTTAGTCCGGAATACAGGTACGGACCCCCTCTGTAAAAAAGTTGATCAACAAACTCGTCAAAACTTTGGACATTGACTCCCCCCCCCCCCCGAAACTCTCTGGATCCACACTAGACTTATTAAGTCTGATGAGATATGATATTTATTCATAGATGTTTTTCTATTATTAATATTGACAGATGTCTTTTAACTAAATCTATCATTCCTCTCAAATACTTTTTCTTCTCGGTAACTGCTATTTTATCAGATGTTTGAGCAAGCATAAAAAATAAAAGTCTGGACCGGAATATGTTAGCAAAATACAAGATGTGGAAAGCTAGGGGTTGATGTGGATTCATATAAGTAATATCTACGACTGATAGATCCGCACATGCATTTTATTTTGTTTCTATATCTTTATATTCCAGTTGTATTTTCTCGTATGTTATTGCCATTTTCACCAGTATGCACATGTATTTAACCAAGGAAGTGCCAAGTTACATATTATGCACATGTAACAATCATAATTAGTATTGCTAATTGATATAAATCATTAGTAAATGGCCCTTATTGCAACTTTCGTTGATATTCCAATGTTTAACGTCAATTCTAGAATCTATGTGGCTCAGTGGTAGAGTGCTTGACTCGAGACCGAAGGGCCGCGGGTTCGAGCCTCACCGGCGTCACTGCGTTGTGTCCTTGAGCAAGATCATTAATCCTAGCTTAGTACTGGTTCAACCCAGGAAGACCCGTCCCTTTATAACTGAAAGATTGTTGATGGGACGTAAAGAATCAAATCAAACAAACAAAAATCTTAACACATATAAGTCTAATATCCTTTTTGTGGGACATAGAAAAACAGTGCGGACCCAGATCAGACGCCGCAGATCGCGGTGTCTGATCAGGGTCTTCACTGTTTGCTTACAGGTTGTTCTATTTAAATTTGATACCCTCCAACAGCCATTAAAACAGAAATGGACTGGTCTAATAGATAAGAGTAGGAAATTCCATTTGGCCAAAGTGTAAAGCATGTTGTGCAACATGTGCAATAAGCATGTTAACGTCTCCACTGGATTATCTTCTCGTATGGACGCACAAACCATACAACTACTCACACGTGTAGCATATCTGTTATATTTTCCTGGGAAATTTTTCATGTGTTTTGTTGTCTGCTAATTTGCTTTTATCTTGAGGCATGGCTCCGAGGTTATAATACTGTTTTCATGCTCAACTCAACTGGGCATGAAATTTCAACTGCTCTTATAAACTTTTTTTTTTACTTTTGCTTAAAGCCTCTCAGGTGTTGTATTTATCGTGCTATTGTTGGCATTTTAACATGTATGAGCATGATAAATTTCGAGCTCAGCTGAGTTGAGCATGGAAAAAAATTTATAACCTCGGGGACTATTTACTATGATTGCTTGGCCGTGTTTACCAAGTAATGCAAAGTTGATTATTAATGGATTTATTAAGGCAGCTTGAAAAATCAGTCAAAAAGAAGAAAAAACCATGACTTGCATATTTCATATTCTCGACATGGTTCGAATCAAAATATTCAAAAGTGCATTCTTAATAATATCATAGAGTCGTGCATAAAATATAGCGGAATTGTATCATTAAAACCATGGTGCACATGCGCTGATCCAGAAAGATATGTCAAAGGGGGTCAAACTTGACAACCTGTTTTTTAGTTGGTGAGGAGAGAGAGGATCCAAATACCACTAAAAGTGGACCATCGTCGGTGTTTCCTTGGCGCACCGATGGTGGCCAAACATTGAATGCTGGCTTAGTAACTTTGTGATTTTCAATGGGATCCGGACTAGTATTGCTAAGGAACCCTATAGCTTTGTGACTTTCACGGGGAGGTCCGGAACCCCGTCCCCCCTTCTGGATCTGCGCATGGTGTACAATCACGGGATTCCGCTATGCGTTTTGTTTTCGAAAACCGGGTTCATAAAACCTGGCATCATGTTATTTTCGTTTGATTGAAAAGAATCAGCCGAAAATCACTTTCCGTTGGTAAGAGCCACTATGATGGTGGCGCTGTTGTCAAGTGTGCGGAGGTGTCAAATAAGTATACAGACCACGTTTTCCAAAATGTGTTTTGCCTTGAATATTTTCAATTCTGTGAATGGCAGCATATCAATAGCTCACAGGGTACTGGATTGCCACCCACCTCGTAGAGATATATTGCAATATAGGCAATCCAAGTTTATCCCCTCATGCACAGGAGTGGGTTTATTATTTTTCAGTAAAATGCGTTTTTTGCTTCCGATGTGATTTAGAGAACATGGAACGGCTGACATTAAACGGATACCAATGTTTAGCTTGCGGACTATTCTGAACATTGTACTTGAAGAAAAAATGCAGTCAAACGGCCAGCGTTTCACATACCACTCACCTTCCTTCCGCTGAATCCGGGCACTTTTATCCATTTTACAGGAACTATCGACAACATATTATCTTCCTTAATTTTCATTATTTTTCTTGAAGTTTCTTCTCAATTGAACTGCTTCAATACTACATCTAATTTACCAAAATGCAGGGTGCTAATCTATGACTTGTTCTTAATACACAAGTAAAAGTTTTTCAAAAAAGCTAGCCATCTTTTAGATTGTTGAAAATATAGTTTAATTTACCGAAATGCAGGGTGCTGATCTATGACCCGTTCTAAATACACAAGTATAAGCTTTTTAAGAAAGCTTGTCATCTTTCAACACTTGAAAGTACAGTAGCCATTTTAAAGCGAAATTTCAGTAGCTTTTTTTTTCAAACGGAAGTGATGAGCTATTAAACGACACACCCACCTCATCGCCATCTCCGCTCGCGGAGATGGCGATGAGCTGGATGTGTCATTTATTGTTGTGACACCATGATGATATGCAAAAAATTCATTTGAATTTATAAACTAAATTATCATAAAATATAGGTTCTGATATGCCCTGTTGCAGAAGAGTTTTAAACCCAATGCTGTATTAAACAATTAACTCTGACATGATGGAAAGGGCTATCTCATGCTACACCACTTAGCCGGTGCTACCACACAGGTTGCAAACTTAGTCAATTATAATTGCCATCTACTTGAGGATGGCAATAATTGAAATTCCCATCCTAATATGTATGGCTGACAGAATTAAAAATTATTGGAAAACACACATTTGCTGCCACATACATGTAAAGAAAGAACAAACAAAGTCATGCGCTGTAGCTACGATTCTAGATGAAACACGTTAAACATTTAGAAAACATCTATTTGATAAAATCCGTTTATGAGCAGTTTTATCCAATAACACTCAAAACGCACACTGTATAATGACTTTACTGCAAGCACCTCGCATGACAATGCTACATTTAACTGTATAATAAGAGATTAAAATTCTTAAACTACTTACGAAATTAGTGCGACCTTGCTATTTGTTACACGAAATGTAATCCGCCTCTCTACTGCGCCCATTTTCGTCCTTGCGCATATGCGTAAAATGCCTCCTTTAAACGCCTATGTGGGCTGGAGGTCTAAACTTTGGCCCTAGTCTTTATATAAGTCAAAATTTTGTGTATGCGACGGCCCTGTTCAGTCTGCACATTTGCTGAGTCAGCACATTTGCGCAGGCACAACTGTCCTCTGGTATAATTCAATTACAGGGAAACCCCTTCTAATCTTTATAATTGGCGGCTTATCCCATTTAAGCCGAATAGAATATTCCACTTTATCAATTGGACCAGTCCATTTCTGTGTAAAGTTTTTTTTTAAATTTGTATTCAAATCTTAACTTTACATTCTGCAAGCAAACAGTGGCGACCCAGATCAGACGCCACTTTATGTGTCGTCTGATCTGGGTGTGAAACGTTTGCCTGTCACAAAAGGACGCTAGACTTTAATGAAATGCAATGAGACATGTGTACCAAAGCTAAAATCAACATAGACTTCGGACCAGACAGCGCAGTACTTTTCTTTTGAATCTATTGTACCAGAACAGTCTGATCAGGTTCTGCATTGTTTGCTTTGGTCCGTTTGACAGGCATCTATCGCAATCGGTTTACTGTTAATGTCATGGCGAGCACGAGATTTTGGTTCGACGCATAGTGTCGAGCAACGAATATTCAGGTGAGTCTGTGCAATCTGCAGCGTCTTACATGTATCTGTGGCTGCAGTCCCACAAAATGGACGCTGAATGTAGGCGTTATACCACGGGCGTACAGTACAGCTGCTGCCACTCGCGCAAACGTATGACAAGTAATAGTTATACCATGGGTTGTCCGCCTGTACGTGGAGATAATACAAGAGCTTTAGCGAGTGGATTATCTTACGTACAGGTGGACAAACATGGTATAACTATTTTATATCACCTACATCAGCGTAGACATTGCAAATCACGAGATATATCGTGCTAAAGTTGGTAAGGGTGGTATAAAATAATGTACGCCGACAGGCGCACATATATCTATAATTGGACACCTGTCAACAAAAAAGCGAACTTAATTCCGTATGCCATACTTTATACCACCTTTACCATGAAATATCTCGTGATGTGCAAGGTCCACACTGATGTAGGAGGTATAAAATAGTTATACCATGTTTGTCCACCTCTACGTAAGACAATCCACTCGCTAAAGCTCGTGGATTATCTCCACGTACAGGCAGACAACCCATGGTATAACTATTACGTAAACAATAGAAGCGTAGAGTATGCGCGCAGGCTGATCTACGCGATTATTATTTTCGGCCTGCATATTGTTGAAATTATAGCTAGTACATGTATGTGTTCCATTTAGCCATACCTTGTCGCAAATACTAAAAACCGGGACTCTGGTAATGTTTTTGTTACTTACATGACCAGTATTGACCCTAAAAATCGTGATGTCTGATTAGCGACTTTAGTTGTCAGAGTTATTATTGTAGCCACACGTTTAAAGAAGCACTTTACTGGCCTGGATGTCAAAACTGATCGTGGTTGGTTTTCTGGCGACCATCAACAATAAATAATAAAAAGAAATGTGACATTATCTGGCAGCAGCCCACAAATGGACCGCAGATAGCGCAAGTGGACCGCAAGCAGTGAAAGTCGCGTCAAATGAAACAAAGAACAAAGTTTCTTCGTTTTGATTTTACGATCTGACCTGACTTCATCAGGGATTTTGCTTCCTTGACTCGATAATACGCATTTAAAGTAAGAAAGAGGGCAAAGATCATGAATCGATAAAATCAAGCACCACACCTGACCCAGGATACCAATGGGAAAGTGACAACGTCATAATTAGACATCACTAACGAGAGCCAAGAAGTCAGTCCTTTCCCAGCAGGTGACCACAAGGCATCAACAAACAGACGTGCATGAAAGCAAAACAAAAAAGACAGAAATAGCATATTTAATCCACAAAAGAAGCACCGCCTTGGAACCGTCAGTAAAAATATACTACTGGAGGACTTAAACCGGTTTAACGGTGCACCAACCTCACCATAAGTTCAGATGTGGATCAAGACACATAGTTTGGTTTGCATGAACGACCCCTAACTTATCAATGCATCATCTCCTAGAACATATAAATCAAGAAATTTGTGAACTCCTATATTATTGAGAACAACAGATCATGTTTTGTAAAGGGGAACGTAGACAGTCTAACGTCATAATGTTATTCTTGACTTAAAACTTAAAAAATGTTTTTTCCACTCCATTCCACCCCGTCGAGTTTATTAACCCATATAACCTTAGCGTCCTTTTTTGGACATAGGCAAACAGTGCAGATCCAAACCAGACGCCGCAGAACGCGGCGTCTGATCAGGGTCTCCATTGTTTGCATACAAAATGTTCTGTTAAAATTTGAACAAAAATGAAAAATACCACCAAACAACCCTTAAAATGGGAATAGACTGGTTCACTTGATAGAAATGGGAAAATCCATTCGGCTTAAATTGGTTATTATAACACTCTGTCGTATCTTTTCTTGTTCTACTTTCTTACGGTGTCAAACGGGTGCCATATTGTCTAACGTTGCGCTGTCCCCAAAGTCCATGATACGCGAAAAACCCCAAAAAGCCCACATTTTTGCCCAGTATTTTTTCTGTGATGTGTCTCAGGATGTTTATCATTCTACTTGTTTATTACCAGAAAAATGAATATTTTGTCCTGGTGTGGTTTTTATATACTTGATCTGTTTTCTTTTCTTTCCTAGCTATTTCGTCTTTTTTGTATGGGCAAGCCCGCGTGAAATTGTCCTCTGTGTTAAAAACGTCATGGTAACATATAACAAGAATGAACTAGCTATGCATGTATGTTATTATTATTATCGTAGGTGCAACTCCCATTACGAAGTTACGCACGTGCGTAATGAAAAGTGTACACGCTGTGGAAATAGAGCTTTTCCATACCTTAATCGTCTACTCTTAAAGAAAACTCTCCAAGCGCAAATTATTTCCTTGTAAGAGTCAGGGATTTTTGTGTTCTCAGGCGGCCCCATTCCCAATGGAATTTAGGTGACATTTTTGCCAATTTTGAAAAAAAATCCCAATCTTAAAAAAATCGCTTTTTACCAAATTCTTCTTATTACCTTATTAGAACAATAGCCCAAGTGTAAAAGTCTGGTATCAATTTTGCTTTTATCGTTGCTATAGTAACAAAAATGGCCGCAAAAATAGACTGAAAATAGGAAATCGGCCATTTTGGAACAAATTTGAGACATTTGACAAAGAAATTAACATAGAGCACAAGCAAATACCAAAAAGGTATGTTAACAGACGAATGACCAAGGCACACAGCATATTAAAAGGGTTTTTGGTATTTAGCTGTGCTGATATATAATTCTTAAAATCCGTTTCACAAAGCCATACATTTGGTCCAAAATGGCAATTTCTCTTTTATACCCTATTTTGGCAGCCATTTTGTTACTATGGCAACTGTAAAAGTTGAATAAATGCCAGTCTTTTACACTTGCGTTAATCTTCTAAACAACCAATCATAGGAAATTGGTGAATAACAACTTTGTTATTTTGCTCCAGAGGGGACCAAAATAAGCCCCTTAATGCGCGTAGCTCCTTTAGCATCAATTATAGCACTTGCGGCAAGTGCTGGCATCCAACCAAATACTATGCCTCCGAAATATTAATATTTCAATACTCTAATGGTCAATGATGACAATTTTCAGCATTGTATACCTGAATTCAAGATTTTGAGTTTGGCTTGTTATTTATCGAAAAAGCAAGTGATTCCTTTGTTATACGACCATATTGAATGAATGCTGCTCTCCGGAAGTCAATTGAATTATGAGATATTTCAAGGGAGATAATTTGCGAAGGGAAGTAACAACCGTTATTGGACAGGGCTATAACCAAGTATGCACAAGCACAGACCAACCCATGGCACCAAAAGGATGAGATACGATAACTCGCACAAGCCAATAACACATAAAAAGAAAAGAACACAGTTTAGCCATGACACGTGATTTCCAACAATGTGGCATTTTGACTTGTGTAGACTCAGATGAGCCTGTGCAACCTCCTTTTAAGCCTAGAAACTCCAAATGATGTTCGGTCAGTAGCTTAACAGCCATAGATTATTCAAGCGACTAGCAAAGACTGATCAGTCTGCGCGTATGCGCAGGCTGGTCTGAGCCTTTGCTGGTCGCAAATACCACATTGTTGGAAATCTCATAACAAGGCTCATATATAGTGAGCAATGCACTTTCTTCAGATATGAACATTGCTGCTTAGTTTCCAGGCGCCTAACAAATGTTGGTATGTTTCGATGCATTGGAATGCAATATGTAAGCTCAATAACTCCCGTAGGTTGAGCAACAATCTAAAAATGGGCAAAATCAAACTTAGGTATTTCTGCTCTCGCTTGCGTAGGAGCAGTACCTTTTCCTTCAATTTTTCTGACTTACATATGTTACACACATATCATCTGATTTTCAGCTGAACGACTTTCTTTAAAAAATTAAATAAATGCAATCAAAGAAAAAGGGCACATTTATATTTTGCCATCAATAGCCACACTTTACTAGGCTCTTTAACGGCCGCCAATCTACTTTAAAGTGAAATATATAAGTTCATTGACAAGAACGTGCAAATGTGCAAACTTGTTTAGCCATTGGCAGTAAATATAGCATGTACAGTAAAACCTGTCTTAAGCAGCCACCCAAAAAGAAGACCAAAACCGATTATCGCTTAATGTAGGTCAAAAGTATTGCAGAATGCTCCAAGAGAGCATTCAGTAATACTTTCGACCTTCATTAAGCTACCATTTGTCTTTACGACCTTTGTTTTGTCTATTTTTGAGTGGCCGCTTAAGACAGGTTTTACTGTATACTCATTTTGCATGCACTAGAAGGGTCCTTGTATTCGATTTCTGTGACCAAATGAGATAAAATGTAACCCGTTTACCGATACAGCCACAATTCCAGGATTTCGCGAGGATATTGATTAAACTAGCAAAAAGTTGAATATGCGCAGTCAGATTTGTGTCGTTGTTGTCCGCATATAATAAAATAGATTTTCTAATGGCGTGGTTCATACGGACTAAAATTAGGTTAAATCACCCTGTAGGTATATATAAGGCTGGATTTGAATGACGAGGATTTTAAAATTTCTTCAATGGAATAATTTAACGACTAAATGAATAAGAAAAATGTTTCAAGTATATGACATCACATAAACGACTTGTACTCAGTTATCCGTTTCGCTTCCATTTCATTGAAGTTATTCAGTGAAGATAATCACGTATGTCAAAAGTTAATACTTATAAATGGTCAATATCTAGATATAAGTTAACAGTCTGATCAGGGGTTTTCCTGGCAACATATGAAAATTCTCGTCCACGCAGCTGCATCGCAAAGCAGGTATAACCCATCACCATCGTTGAGGCGTTCGCGTCAGAATCTCCATTCCTTTTGCAGTACAACTGGTATGATAGAAAAAAAAATAAGTGTTTCAAAATTATCCAAGTTGCGAAGAAATCGTACCCAGGGAAACCTGCCATTATTTTGACCCCCGATTGAAATGTAAAAAAAAAGTTCATGCGCTCTTTAAACAATGACTGCGAAATATGCTGATCAGACTGCATGGGTGCGCAGACTGGTCTGCATAATTGTGGTTCGCATTCAGTGCGAAATAAAAGAAGAAAATATATTTTTTAAAAAAACTTTCTCGTGAATTTGGTTAAAATGATAGCTTAGTCATTTGAATAATCACATTAATAGTTTGGATGCCAGATTAATAAGTCAACAAAAAGTACATGTGCGACAAATTTGACATTTTTTGATCGTCTTCACGGTTAAACTTGCAAAACCAAAAAAGTTCAGTAATATTTATTTCATGATCAATATATATTTTAAAATCCACAGGTTCAAATAAGCCAATTCAAAAGCTGTTTTATCCTACGCGAAGTATAAACATAGATGAAGGTTCAGAAAGGCCTCAAGCTCACCCGGGCACAGGGTTATAAAACTTTTTCCATGCTCAACTCAGCTGAGCACGATATTTAACATTTAGATACAACATCTTAGAGGCTTAAAGCAAGAAACTTCTTTCATTTGTCGGTATTTCAGCTCATTTGTGAGTTTTGATTCGCTGATATTGTAAGATTTGGATTATCTGTATATTTCCCCTTCTTTACAATCTGCACGGAAAATCTACGGATACCAGTGGTTATGCAATTTTGAAGATTGTATTTTTATGGTAAAATAATATACCAGCGATAAGGCAATTTTGAACATTGTATTTTTATAGAATGATAAGTTTGATTGTATTATTAAGATGGTAGAATAAGATACCAGCAATAAGGCAATTTTGAACATTGTATTTTTATGATAGAAAAAGATACCAGCGATAAGGCAATTGTATTTATGGTAGATACCAGCGACAAGGCAGTTTTATCAGTGTATTTTATGGAAGAGTAAGATACTAGTTATAAGGCAATTTTGAGCATTGTATTTTATGGTAGAAAAATCAGTTTTGGCGGGAAGAACATCTTTTTTTTACCTTTACTGAGAAGGGCGGGTAACCATATTGGCACACTTCTGAGTTGTTAACAAATGTGTTTACTAATATGTCAGAAGTGATATATTTACACGGTATATCACCACTAATAAACCGTTTAATGGTGACGGAGGCTTAATGGTGACTGAGATGTAAAGCAACAACACAAACTACTATACAAAAACGGAATACGACCATTTTTAGTTCCAGACTTAATCCTTTGCTTCATACTGGTTCAATCCATGAAGACAGAATAATCGTCCTGGCATGACTGAAAAAATGTTGCTTGGGGCGTAATGAGTAAACACAAACAAAACCATAGCAGGACATATAACACTTCAAAAACGGCCATTTTTCTTGTAAGTCAAGGTAATCTGTGTACAATACAACCCATAATATCTTTAGACATTTAGATAACAATAAAGAACAATGACCAGAGAAACCCATAATATCTTAAGATGACACTAAAGCGCAATGACCGAAACGCCCCTTTTGTTAAAATGAAACATTGACGAAATCAAGGATGGAGGCCAACACCTGACCATAAGAGGCCGTTGTTTTTCATCAGAAATATGGTGGTAATTGTCTAATTGTTCTATGAAAACGTTTGTTGCGGCTGCTGTTTGGAAGCGTCTCGCTTCCAAAAAGCACCCGCAACAAACGTTACATATATATAGAGACACACGAAAAATAGCGATAAATAAATCTGTTTATCTGTAGGTTTATCTGGAACTATTTTGGGTATTGTTGGGACTGATAGTTATTTGGTATTAAAATAACTCGGTAGGAGCAATTACGGACCAGAAGTTGAAAACAAATTAACCGAAGAAGTCCAGTGGACTAACATTGAAATTGCTGTGTTAGCCTTGAGGTTAACTCTTCTTTTATGGCGGGAAAGGTCGCGTTACATAGTGATACGCTTTAACTGACTTTGAACACTTTGGAGTGACATACATCAAGGATCGATTTCGGACATCGGGTGGGGTGGGGAGGGGAAGTGAGATATAGCCTAGATGAAACATTATAGATTTGACTTGTTTTTGAAAAGAAAAAAAGAAGCTCAAAATTAGCTAATCTCAGTGCTCCTTTGCCACCTTGTCTCAGAAAGGTCACGTGACGTTCACAAAGCACTGCATATACCTTCGGAGTGGAGGACTTCTGCGCTGAACTTCATTTCGAGAAAACAATAAAAGGGATACAACCTGAATATCGCTTCTCATTGCACAAGAAGGGACGGGCTACTATTAAAATAATTAAGAGACGGTGCAAGTATGGTGACCTGTCCTGTCTTCATGTTGAAGCTGTAAAATTGCTGTAAAGATTTTCCAAAAAGCGGGCTACCATTCCCGCCAAAATTGTGATTTTTCTCCGATAGAAATACAAGGTACAAAATTGCCATATTGCTGAAATCTGTTATAGCTAGATTTGCCACTCTTTACAATTATTGTGCAGTCAAAATCAAGTCTACTTCAAGAGTTTTAGAAAATAAACTTCAAAACGCATAAGAAAAGTTCTATCATGGGAATTGTGTAAAATATGAAACCTGTGCGAAATTATTTTGCACATTTCATGCGGTTGTATCCCTTTATATCATGTCTGGCAGTGTTTGTTGTTTTCCCTTCAAATATTTAGAAGGTATTAGGTCCGGTCAAGTGTTGTTACATGTAATAATCTTAGTTGTTGAGAGGTCTCAAGAGGAAATTTACAAAACAAGCTTTAACACCCGTTTGTCTCATTAAGGAATAACTTCGTGTTAAGAAAGGATAGCAAGTGTCTGTATTGTATAATCTCGTCTTCAACCATTTAAACATCAAGAAAACTTCAAAGACGGTCATTTGGTACGGATTTGCGGCTCAACAGTCCAAACCCCATCGCATTAATAATACTGGTTTAGACATACCAATATAATAAATTTTGCAAAGGTTTCCTGTTTTTAATATAACCCATGAGCGTAAGAGGATAACAGAACGATCACGGTTATAGTATCAAGTTGTGGACCAGGTCCCGAGGTTGTAAAACTTATTTCATGCTCAACTCAACTGAGCACAAAAATTCAACTACTAAATCAGGTGAAAACTAAAATACTGAAAAATAAATTCCTTGCTTTCAAACACTCTGATGTTGTATTTATCATGCTATTAAATGTTAAAATGTCAACGATTGTTGGCATTTAAACATTTATGAGCATGATAAATTTTATGCTCAGTTGAGTTGAGCATGAAAAAAGTTTTTTGTACCTCGGAGCAAGGCCAAGGGATCAGTTTTGCAGCCCTTGGTATGACAAGATGTTATGTGCATAGTAACACGACACGTTTCAAAGTTTTATTTTCTCTAAGTAAATAAATAGTGAAAATAATTATAATATTCTAAAAAGGGAGCATTCAATGTTTAGTTAACCAGATACAAAAGAAATTCTAATTATTGAGTACACAGCTTAATGTCAGTTGAAAATGAGTTTATTTGATTTAAATATCAATTTTCGGACATGAAACCGAAAAGGCCACTTGCAAAAGAAAATATTTAATATCTTACAATTGAATTATTGAAATTTCTCCATTATCATATGCCAAATTAGTGTTTTAATTTACTTATCATTATTTTCAATGGCTGATCAAGTGTCTCAAATTTGAAGCCATTCATGGACTTCCTTGGCGGATCCAGAAATTCTGTCAGTGGGATGGGAAGGGTGGGGGGGGGGGGGGGCTGGCAACGTTTTTGTTTGTTTTTTTTAGTCATCAGGGCCGTACGACCCTCCTCCTTTCACACATTTGGTACGTGTGCAGGTGGCAAATATTTAGTCAGCCAAACACAGAAATGGCCCATGTGTATGACTACTATTCAGTCAGCCAAAAATACTAATGGTACATGTTCTGATCATCAATATTCTGTCAGCCAAACGCACGAATGGTTCATGTGCAGGTGACCAATATACAGTCAGCCCAACACCCAAATGGTCCATGTGCAGATGACTACTATTCAGTCAGCCAAACACACAAATGGCCAATGTGCAGGTGACCAATATACAGTCAGCCCAACACCCAAATGGTCCATGTGCAGATGACTACTATTCAGTCAGCCAAACACACAAATGGCCAATGTGCAGGTGACCAATATACAGTCAGCCCAACACCCAAATGGTCCATGTGCAGATGACTACTATTCAGTCAGCCAAACGCACAAATGGCCAATGTGCAGGTGACCAATATACAGTCAGCCCAACACCCAAATGGTCCATGTGCAGATGACTACTATTCAGTCAGCCAAACACACAAATGGCCAATGTGCAAGTGACCAATATACAGTCAGCCCAACACCCAAATGGTCCATGTGCAGATGACTACTATTCAGTCAGCCAAACGCACAAATGGCCAATGTGCAGGTGACCAATATACAGTCAGCCCAACACCCAAATGGTCCATGTGCAGATGACTACTATTCAGTCAGCCAAACGCACAAATGGCCAATGTGCAGGTGATTAATATACAGTCAGCCCAACACCCAAATGGTCCATGTGCAGATGACTACTATTCAGTCAGCCAAACACACAAATGGCCAATGTGCAGGTGACCAATATACAGTCAGCCCAACACCCAAATGGTCCATGTGCAGATGACTACTATTCAGTCAGCCAAACACACAAATGGCCAATGTGCAGGTGACCAATATACAGTCAGCCCAACACCCAAATGGTCCATGTGCAGATGACTACTATTCAGTCAGCCAAACGCACAAATGGCCAATGTGCAGGTGACCAATATACAGTCAGCCCAACACCCAAATGGTCCATGTGCAGATGACTACTATTCAGTCAGCCAAACACACAAATGGCCAATGTGCAGGTGACCAATATACAGTCAGCCCAACACCCAAATGGTCCATGTGCAGATGACTACTATTCAGTCAGCCAAACACACAAATGGCCAATGTGCAGGTGACCAATATACAGTCAGCCCAACACCCAAATGGTCCATGTGCAGATGACTACTATTCAGTCAGCCAAACGCACAAATGGCCAATGTGCAGGTGACCAATATACAGTCAGCCCAACACCCAAATGGTCCATGTGCAGATGACTACTATTCAGTCAGCCAAACACACAAATGGCCAATGTGCAGATGACCAATATTCAGTCAGCCAAACACACAAATGACCCATGTGCAGATGACCAATATTCAGTCAGCCAAACACACAAATGGCCCATGTGCAGATAATTAATACTAGTATTCAGTCAGCCAAACACACAAATGGTCCTTGTGCAGATGACTGATATTTAGTCAGCCAAACACACAAATTGCTCATGTGCAGATGTACAATATTCAGCCATTCAAACACGCGCATGAGCCTTGTGTAGATTACCAATATGCAGTCATCCTAACACAGAGATGGTCCTTGATCAGATGTACAATATTCAGCCACCTAAAACATACAAATGGTCCTTTACAGTTGATTATACGCAGCCATCCGAGCACATAAAAGGTCATCGTTCAGAATACCAATATTCAGCAACCAAACACATAAATGTCCCTTGTGCAGATGACCAATATTCAGCCAGTAAAACACACAAACATCCCATGAGAAGATGACAGATATCCAGCCAGTAAACACAAATGATCCATGTACAGATGTTTTAAATATTCAGCCAGCCAGACACACAAACCGTCCATGTACAGATGATCAATATTCCGCTAGCCAAACACGCAAGTGAGCTATGTGCAGATGATCTATATTCAGCCAATTAAATACAGATTACTAATATTCAAGCAGCCAAACACACAAATAGCCAGTGTGCAGATGACCTATATTCAGCAAGCCAAATACGTAACTGGTCCATGTGCAGATGACCTATATTCAACCAGTCGAACACAAAAGGACCAATATTCAGCCAACCAAACACAAATGGTACATGTGCAGATGATCAATATTCAGGCTGCCAAATACTCAGCCAGTCAAAAACACAAAGGGTCATTATGCAGAAGACAAATACTCAGTCAGCCAAACACAAAAATGGTCTATGTGCAGATGCCAAATTTTCAGCCATATAAATATTTGAATGAGAAATTTTCTGCCGTCTCTACATTAAAATGTCGAACGGTTAGCTTTCCAATATTCAGCCAGCTACATGTAACTTTTCGACTGAACATTCGTAAAGTCAAATATCGAGCCCGGTAAACATTCATATATTCATACCAATGTACCAGAGACAATAATGGGTGAAAGGTGTGAATGTTGTCCAACGCATTTGTTTTTATGTCGACTTATTTTGACTTAAGTTTGCTATATCTTAACAAAATGGATTTCATCGATGTAAGTGCCTTTTAAACGCTAATTTAGTCTGCTATGCTGAGCGATGTCATATATTTACGGACAAGCATATGATTTGCTTGTCCGTAAATGTATGGCATCGCTCAGTATGACTGAATCAGTCATTCAGCTGATACATGACGGATACCATCAATAAAGAAAATAACTTACCGCTTTCCATGAAGGATTTAGAGAAATCCGACGTCTTAATTTCACTTTTGGAGCACTCGTCTCCACAGTCGCACTGGCCGCTCCAACACTCTCAGACTTAGGTCTATATCTAGGCAAGGTATATGCCTGCTCGTGAACCGTGTCATTTTTATGCACGGTTCGATCCCTGAGCTGAACCGTCTCCACGTCCGTACTATCCACGTCTATATCATTAATCTGAATCATGATGTCACTAGCGTTTTTATACAGTTCGTGGATCGCTTTAACCGGTCCTGCAGTGACACTAGGTGGCGTTTCGTTTTCATGTTTATGTTTCGCATTGTTGGAGGTCTTAAGAGTAGTTTTAATTTTCTTCATATTGGAAGAAACGAAACCAAAGGCTATCGATGACATTATGCCCCACAACTGTCAATACAGATTCTCATCACAAATTCAAACAGTTTATAACATTATCCGGATCTGTATAATTCAAATGATCAACCTAAACTTTAAGCACAGTTTACCCTCGTAAACTCGAAATACGAGGGATTAGATATTTCATTCTGAGTTTTCTTTGAATTTAAACCCACAACATATGCTTTTGAGCTGAGAATTCTACACACAACTACTTTGTAGCGAAAAGTTTTCTAAGTATATGTTTGATATTATAGTGTTTAAGATGTACTCCATTTTTTTTCCTGTAAATATAAGATATGTTGCTGTACGTACGAGTGAAAACTATCCCTTTTTCATGGTACCCTGCACACACGGCCGATAATCTGAGATTATAATTATGTTGTATATAGTCAAACATATTACGCATGCAAATTGTATTTTAAATGAAATTTTATCCTGCCCAGTGATCCGTAATGTCAAATCGTATAATGTTGCTGATCCAAATGGCAAAACTTTTAAATGTTACACATTTATGACCATTTTTTCTATTCACCAAACATGCTAAATGGGCCTATGCAGGAAAGTTTGGTAATTATCGCCTCGGATCCAGTACCGAGTTATCGCACATCTAATAAATGCCCATTCTTACGAATGTAACGATGCTAGATGTCTGCATTTTGATATGTGCCTTCATCAGCATCCGTACATCGTACATGCGAGCAGAAAAGGCTCTGGCGAGTCATGTGCGCAGACTCGCCTGAGGCTTCGCTGCTCGTTTATGCGATAAGTACCCAAATCTACAGCACGGGGCCGTGTACATTTTATGCTGGATTTCTTAATTTTACGTTTTAAAATCTGGCTGCACGTTTCCCGTTTGTTTTTGGGACGATGGTGGTAATCGTTATGGTTACTCTAAGCCTGACAACAAGACCCTAAAAGGAGGCCGTTATCACATAGTAAAATATATTTTCTGAATATTTATGTAAGAACCATTTTAAAGTTGTGCATTTTCTTACATGTAAATTTGAGTGTGCTTGACCGAGTATTTAAGTTTGGAACGCTTTTAAAGCACGGTTCTGTGTGAATTAAGCATTTCTATTATCCATGCATCACGATAACTGAACATTTCCTTTTCACCTGGATAATACTCCTCACCGATTTTTCACTCCTTTACCATGTTTAATCATGTTTATATAAGTTTCATCCTCAGAAATTCTAAATATCCATTCGAAAAATAACTAAAAAACCAAACAGTTCTTGAACCATGTCGGTTCCTTTACCCGCTAGTGTCGAGTTATGCCATCTGATGAAATTACGTGCAAACAATTTGGATCCAGTCCAGGATCAACAAAATGTCGGGCCTGATATGGGTCCAAACTGTTTTACAATGTGATGGTATTCCTGAAATATTTTATGTGAAAAAAATGTTTTTTTTAACAGATCAAAATTACTCAGTATGCAAAGAGTTAGTAATCTAACCCAGTAAGGGCAATAAAGATAAAGTTTAGATTAACTTCTGATTATTAACAATTTTCACCTTCATTTATTATCACTGTCGTCCAAATGAGTCCAGAAAATGAAACTTGCCACTACTTTGTGAGCGTAAAAATGATATTATTTTCTTACCCATCAATCAAAACATGTGTTGTGGGTGCTCAAAAGAACCGTCTCAACGAGACGGTTCTTTTGAGCACCCACAACATATGTTTTGGTCGAGAAATGAGAAAATATTATTTTCTAATGACGCACTCTTATCTGGAGGCCTGAATTTCATATATATTCAAGCTATGAATATGTAATAGAAACCCCTACAGGTGCGAATAAAAAATCTCTAACAAGGCCTGTAGGTATAAAATAAATTATTTTCACCTAGCTATCATCGATCATTTTATTGCCACTCAACATATTGTCTTAGATTATAGAACCAACAAATCCGTCGTAAAACACCAGGAAAGTAGAATACCGAACAAATCGACCGATAGGTTAAATCTGAGTTGACAAAACCAAAGACCCTCGATAGATAGATGTTTATTACATTTTGAAGATAATCCGACGGTGAATGTGACTTCGAACTGTGAAGATAAATAGTCCGCCCACGAGAGAAGAGCCCTTTGACCTCGAAAGAAAATACAAACGGAACGGAAACTAGCGAATCATTTCCGTAATAACGTTCGAGGCGAGATTTAGCGAGACATGATAGGGCGCCATATTGTTTTATCGACGATAACCGAGTTCGATTGGTGTATATTGCTTCGAGTTTTGACGTCAGAAAGCCTTCTTTGGGGTTTAGCGGTCAGGTAGGGCTCATTCCGCTCTGCTACATGTATTAGCTACAGAGACTAGCTAGCATATTGAAAATATAAGCGTAGCAATTTCAGATAACCTTCTTTCCAGAGAGCGAAAAATCAAGGCGCTGATCAGACTTTGCGAATTCGCAGGCTGGCCTGTGCCATTTTATTCGCATGCAACAGAATCTTTCTTTTTTTCGCAAGAAGGACGAATGTCATACATGTAGCTGGCCAGCGATGGCTCAGACGAGCCTGCGCATTCGTTCAGCCTCGCAGGAACCTTGGTTGTCAGAAAATTTGGAATAACTTTAACCTGATCAGACCATTACACAGATATTTGGCCCCGCTAGGTAGCTGCACATGTGTATGTATGGTTGAAGCGTAGGGGTAAAATAATTTATAGCATTATCGCATGAGGCCACCGCGAGAAAACCTGACTTTATTGCATTCGACTAACAAAGACGCAGATCAGCCTGCACATGTGCGCAGTCTGATCAGCGCCTTTGTTATTCGATTTCTAGAAAGCATGATATCAAAACTTCCAACAGGCAAGATTTCAATAGTCTGACTAGCCTCTGTAGCTGAGCAAGCTGGTTTGACACCCACCTGGTTGCAAACCCCGAAGACATGGTTTTTCGCGAGCTGACCCAATACGTTCAGATCTGTGTATGGGCAACAGGACAAGACATTCCTTTGCTGCGGTTACGAGCAGGCAATACAATAACTCAGCTGCACAGGGTAGCTACATTCTTGAAATTTTGGATTATCACTAGGCAACGCGTAACAGGGTGCGCTGACATATCTAAAAGAAACATAACGCATGCGCTACTAAGCCCTCACTTGATCTGTACTGTGCATAGGCTGTATTTAATGCGTTATGCTGTATGAAAGAAACAGCTTTAACACAAAAGAACCAGCTTGATGCCGAACTTTAGCTTGTGACCGAACTATTCATTAAAAGAAAGAAAAAAAAAGCAGAAATCAAAAAAAGCTTCGACTCGGGTTGGATTAGTGGGAATAGGTCTTTCTACGCAAAGTCCCTGCTAAAACGTAGAAAAGTATGGATACATTCAAATCACTATCCATCCATGTTCGTAATATGTGTTGTTCATGCCACATTTTGTGACAGATAAGTCTGTTGGTACAAGGATCGTGTCACAGAAAAAATCATAATATATGCACGACTGAAACAGCAATTCCAAGTTTTCATACTATTTTTTTTCTTTCTCTATATACTGCCAGACCCTCTTTCGAGTATTATCGGCAGGTGTACTTTTTACACTCCGTGTTGCAGGATGAAAGCCTACAAGTAACCATATCTAAATTACCGTAGGGTTCTTTAACCTGCACAGGGGGTGACTTTTCCTGCACAGGGGACATCCAGTTAACGTCATCGATCCGAAGGACGATGCACTTATCTAGTGTCATCCCTGCAAATGACACTAGAGAAAGCGTGTTTGGACACCGAAATTTTTCTCGCCGCGAGCGGGAATCGAACCTGGGACCTCAAGCATCAGAGGCAAGTGCCTAACCACTGAGCTATTGCCCTTATAGAACAAAGCATTCTCACGAGTACCACAATCTATGCTTCTAAACATAAGAAAGAACTGGTCTTGACTCTAGTAAACTTTGTGACAGCCTTTTCGAAGGGAGGAGGGGGGCGATGCGTAAATACGGTGCAACTAACCGCCTGTCCTGGTACACAAATCGTTGCCATTCAAATATGTCGAATACTATTCCCACTTTTTTTCAAATTTGGCAGAACACAGTAAGAGTGCGGTTGCCAAAAATGTCTGCATCGGATTCCTTCTAAAATATCGAAATCAAGAATGTGAACTATTAGATTTTTAAATGATGTCACACGATTTACATATCGCCAAAATTCAAAGTGCACTGCATTTTACAGCTCTTTAAAAGTTTCTATTCATACCATCAATATATTCCAGTTTCTAATACCTCCAGCACGCTAACAAATTCTATTCATACCGATTTGCATTCCATTAGAATTTAATATATTCCAGTATATAATAATAAAATGATTGAAATTAAGTATGTATCATTACAAAAATAAAGGTAAGAATAAGTACAGTATAAATAATTGTCCTTATTACAGTGAATATAAATGTATATGACAATTGAAGAACACTGAACGCCATGCAAAAAAAACCCGTTGTATTGTATGCGAACAACACAGGCGCAGATCAGCCTGCGCATGCGCGCAGTCTGATCAACACTTTTGTAATTCGCACCCTAAAATGAATAATGGTATTTTATGATAATTGGTAATTTCATGGATTTTGGCAAGTCTCTGTAGCTGAGAAGACTGGTTTATGTCTTGCCTATCGCAAAAATCAAGAAGGTTCTTTTCACGTGACAAGGCTCGTACGACAGCTGATGCTGAATGGAGAAAAGGGCCCTTTTGGTATTGCCTAAAACTGCCAAAGGCCAATGTCGGCCTACTTATTCAAGCAACCTGATTTATTTTACCATTGACCAAACAAATTGATTTTGAAAATTCTATCCCCGCCCCTTACAATAAAAAATAGATATGCTACATCCAACATGGTAAAATACAAAGAATTGGAAGGGGGGTTATTAGGCATATAAATGGGTTCAATTTCATTTTGTGATAGGCATCAAAATTCACTACCAATAAGATTATTATCAATAGTAAGCAACATTGAATATTAAGCCGTAGTTTGCTAACAAAATATTTAGACTAGCCTGCGTAACCGCGTCTGATCAGAACATTAGAAGTATAATAGCAAAACTTCCCGAATGTAAAATTTCAAACATCTAACTGGTCTTTGTAGCTAAGCAGATGTACTCGAGTGCGACTTTTCCACAAACGCTAAGGACATGCACGAGGCTTAAGCTATACAAAGAATCTAAACATACAAAAAGGTTGCCCAATTCGGGTATTAAGACCTTAAATGTAAGACCTGGCTCGAACTTCTCTTTTCATGTGCTAAGTGTCACAGTATATGAGAAACTCGCACACAAATAAAATATGTCACATTAGCCAGTTGCCTGCTAACGTCGTTTGTTGATTGCCTTTGCAAACAGTTTTAACCCAGATCAGGCCCGACGTTTGAAAACGTCGGACCTGATCTGGATCAAAATTGTTTGACACCCTGATAGTAATCCCAAAATATTTTAAGAAGAAAAGAATACTTCGGAGAAAAAATTGTAGATAAAAATCAAGAAAAATATTAAGCATGCAAAGGATTTAATAACGAGGGTATGAATTATTATGCATCCTCTTGCGTGGAATGCGAACAGGATTGTTTTATTATTTTTCTTATTTACCTGTTTACAGTATCTTAACTCAACCACAGAATCCCCACAGTGATTTGAATTGTCAGAGGAAACTTACCGGCACCAAAACATGTTTAACCCATTTAAAACTAGCGTCCTTTTAAACAGCACATAACCAGATCAGACGCGGCGTCTGGTCAAGTTCTGCACTTTTTGCAGGAAAAAAAATTGACTAAGTTCTTTTTGTTAAAATAAAGTGACAAAAATAACCAGAGAAATATACCCAAACAATATGCACGTCTTCAGACCATGACCTAAACACGTGTAAAGTTTCAAAAGGAATCAGTATAAAACTGTAGGAGGAGTTGCACATACACGATACATAGTATCTATTCATTTTTGCCGAAAAATGAATAAGTTCATTTTTTGAAAAAAAGGAAAAATAATCTGAGTATTATATCCAACATTATGCACATCAACAGACCATTTTAAGTTTCAAGGGAATCGGCATAAAAACTGTAGGAGGAGTTGCATACACAGGATACCTAGTATCTATTCATTTTGCAGGAAAAATGACTAAGTTCTTTTTGTTAAAAAAGTGACAAAAATAATCTGAGGATGATACCCAAACAATATGCACATCTTCAGACCATGACCTAAACACGTGTAAAGTTTTAAAAGGAATCTGTATAAAACAGTAGGACGAGTTGCATACACATGGTACCTGATCGAAGGTAGGATGAAATGCTATGTCCCCTCACGGGAGACATAAAAAATAGCAAAATAGTTCTAGATACCGCGTAAAATCACGGCCCCTATATTAATAAAGGATCCGTAGTGAAATGGAGGCCACCAAAATATAGACCAATTCTATAGAAAGTAAGTAAGGGTGCAAAGATTAGGAATCGATACAATTAAGTACCACACCTGACTTTAGAACTTCGTTTTGTCAAGAAAAATGTCGGAACGTCGATCATAAGAAGCATCTAAAAACGAATGAATAATGATCCGAACTTTACAATGGCCAAAAAACAGGAGGAGTTAAGATTCATAAGGGAGTTCCCAGTTTCCCGACGCTGGATTTGATTTTTTCCGGATATTCCCGACATACGCAGTTCACGATCACGAGGTCATAACAAAATTACGCTGTACGTCAACAAACACATTGGACACCTGCTCCAAACTAAATGGCAGCCATAAATTATAATTAATATGTGGATAAATGATGCAGATGAACACCGTAAGGTGAGAAGAGGGACATTTTTTTTTACATTGGAACAAAGAAGTTGATTTGCACATGCAACGGGAACTTCTTTATCCGTCCGTATGTCTACACTGTAAAATACTTTTATTTGGCGAGTATTTTTATTTGGCGCCATTGGCGCTAAAAACAAAAATCGCCACAATATGACTGAGAACGCGAAAAACAGTTTCGAATACAGTTACACAATAAGTAATAAATGGACACACTTAGTATGGTCAAAAACCAACTTAGAGTGGTATAGTATGTTTCAATGCAGAGGAAACCCGTCTCAGAATGGGCTATTATTAAGGGAAATAATATGCTCCCCAAAGGGAGCATATTCTTTTCTTTAAAAGTACCCACCCCAAACGAGAATAGAATATAACTTAAAACACAGACATTTGGGATCAGTAAAGAAAAAAAAAGCCCCCAATTGTTGGCATTTTAACATTTATTAGCTGGATTAATACAACATCTGAAAGTTTTTAAGCGAGAAATATCTTTATTTTTCAGCATCTTAGTTTATGAGCAGCTAAAATTTCATGCTCATTTGAGCTGAGCATGGAAAAAAAGTTTTACAACCTCAGGCCCCGGTTAGACTCAAACCGGACTGCTATGTTACAGAGACAAGCTCTTATCATGAAAAGTTGGATGATATACGTTTATATAAACAGCAATAAGATTTTTCAGACAATGAACAGTAAAAACACTGATCAGGCTGCGTGGATGTGTAGGCTGACCTGTGCCTTTGCTTTTTGCATGCAAATTAGGAGACACGGATGACATGGATTGCGCCCCCTTCTCAATTTATAGGAAAGCATTTGCTTTCTGAGCATGCTGAGGAAGCGGATACGTTCCTTTAATCATCGATCACTAAACTTTATATTTTTATACACATGTTTATTTTTTGCGATCCAAAACGCTGTGTTTGGCAATCGTTAACACATATTTGTTTAAAATTTACGTTCAGGAGTGCCCGATAAATGTTTAATGAAGTTTATTGCGATGAATATTAAGGATATCAGGAATGTTATAAATCTTTAATTTCAGCAATGTAAGAGATATAATCAGGGACACACTTATCAGCTAATAAGAAAGCGTAAGTCTATAAATTCATAAAGTTATCTCCATAATAAATTAAAATTAACTTAAATGTTCCGATATGATCTGACTTTCAGATATGTTATTATAGTTGTATAGGTTACTTTCTTACTTTATATTACAATGAGAGAATGATGAGATACAACAAGCACCTATGAATAAACTCCAATAAAGCTTTTTGGTTAAAAGGAAGAAATGTGAACCTAAATTACACAAAACGCCATTTCAAGTCAGAGTGTTTAATCAAATATAGAAACTTCTTATTTTTATGATCAAATTATGTTTCTTAAATGCTTATATGATGTTTTCCATCTCCCTGAAACGCATGTGTTTGTTTCTTTTATATATAGAGTGATATATACAAGACAGTTTTCACTGACTACAGCTCAATTTAGTTGAAACATTGTTTTAAACACTTGTAGTTGATTCGTAAGATCTATCACCCATTGTGCATATTGTGTAAGCCACCAAAATACATATAACTATAGCTCATCAGTTATTGACTAAAACAACTATATTGATATTTTTCGGGGACAAAGGCTAACCCATAACTCCTAAAATTACCTTTGTGACTTCAAACAAAGGTCGAAATCGAGAATTGAAGCATTATAGCAAACGTTAATCCTTGTTATTTGAAAAAATAACTGTTTTGTATTGTAACGGTTTCTGCCCCACACATGGCACATTTCATGCCTATCCATATAGTTATAATCGCTTTATATCCAAAGCCTATCAACTTTGGTGAAGAAAGAACACAATTTATGTCAGTAACATATACAACAAGAGTATTTACATATTATATGCTTTGTCTGGTTCTACAATGTTATGAAGCATTTAATCAGGACATATTTAGTTCTAAAGGTTCTTTTTTAAGTAATACATTTGAAAGATCTAGGCTTATTACTTAAATAAGCTCTCTTACAAAGATAGTATTTTTATTGCAAAATGAAAGGACTCCAAAAATTGTTGGTAATTTTGATTTGCATTATTATGATAAACAAGTACAAAACGGTGGAACAGTGACTATATAGTTGATATCAAAGTGCATGTTACCCGAGTTAACAATTCATTCTAATGTTTTATATACATATAACGCTTTGTTATCAAGGATTCCATTTACAAGATTCCTGTAATAATTTGGCCATACCACAGTCTTTATATTGGAAATTAGCATCTGCTATATACACATTGCTTGCTAAAACTGAGTAAGATCTCATGGCTGCACATTTTTAAACATTTTAAAACTTTTCTATCCAGCATAGAAGAACATTGTAAATTCTGTTTTACATTAACTACTTGAATGTCATTAGGTCTAATTTTGCCTAAGAGTTCTGACTGATAAGGTTTAAATTTGTTTGGTAAGTAACACCTGACCCGTTTCCTTGGATATGATCATATCACACGAGACCATTGCCATTAAGTAAAAAACAGTGAGTATGATCAGGAAATACCACAATCACAAACTGCAGACAAACCCGTGGCATTGCGAGGAAAAGCCACACAACAATCACGAGACACCAGGAAGACAAAGCAAAGAAACCAGCTCTCTTCCCCATCGAGATGTTTGCAAAACTAGAATGGACACAAAGCAACGCAAAACATAGAACAATTACAGAATCCCACAGTGGGAGTAACGATCAACAACGAATCAACAACAACCGGACCACCATTATAACTGATTTCCCCATTTTCAGGGAAACGGTTTCATCTAAATGAAACATCTCCTTAGTACAACATAGAGTGTTATTTGTTAAGCCAATGATCAGAAGTACTAAGTTGATGTGATTGACAGTTTCATAAATTAAACACTAAAAGTTTTTCTGAAAATAAACTAAAATCAATTTAAAAGTTAAAAAGAAGTAATATGTCACCACCTGCAAATATTGTTTGCAGTTTTGAAATAGTCTAGGAACATGGTATTTAAACCTAAACAATTTGTTCAGGCCCCATACGAGCTGTTGGCAGTAGAAAAAAGACTGTATGGACATCTGAATACCACTTGGACACCATTTCGTATTCAAATGTTGCAATTTTGTGTTAATAGTAAAAATGTGGTTGTTGTATATAACGCCTTCTGAAAACTGCTACCACGATCTCGTGTCTCGTGTGGTTGAGCGGCTCTTCCTCACGGTGCCACGGGGTTGTCTGCAGTTTGTGATTGTGGTATTTCCTGATCATACTCATTTACTATTTTTGACCATACAACATGCCTAGAAATGTTGTAGAAGGCTAGTCTCAACTCATTATGAAGTCAAACCTTTTCTAATACTAAGTTCAGTTCCTTGACTATGATGTGACTTTGGCGACGTTTTGACGTCAGCTAGTGCTCAATGACATAAATCTTTCGTATTTATGATCTTCAGTCTCCTATAAAAAGTGGACACATTGTTTTATAGCAAAGGCAGATACAGTATTTTTATGTTTAAATACATGGAGGATATTTGCTTTTTTGAGGTGAATACCAAATATATTTCATCGAGTGAGTTGAAAACATCAGAATTTCACGAGTGCGCAGCATGAGTGGAAATTATGTTTCCAACACACGAAATGAAGTATATTTGATATTTACCGAAAAAAAGTAAGTTTTCTTTTTATTTTATACTTTTATAGGTTATATGCAATGTCTCACCACTGAAAAAGTAGGTGGTGAAAATGCAAAAACGAGAAACCAAAATATTTCTAACGTTCTAGCTAAGAAATTGCATACTCACACTTCATGTTTTCGTTCAAAAATAAGAAAGTTATGGGCGTTTGCAGTTCTGAAGGGAAATGCATTAAGTGAATGGAAAAGTCAGAGGTAATAAAAAACGCTACAGTGAAAGTATAGGCTGATATCACTTTTGTTTGTTTTTTGATATGCATTGATTTCACTGCTAAGTATAAAATAGACTGTAAAATTCAACCCTTATATATTAGGCCACCATCACCATGATCATAAGCGAACTTGTTTCGACGGGAGAGTTAATCGTTACCCCTTGGCAAGACAAGATGATAATTGAGCAGTGACATGTGATTTCCATCAATGTGGCAATTCGACAAGTGTAGACTCATACAAGCCTGTGCAGCCTCCTTTTAATCTTAGAAACTGAAAATGATGTTTGGTCAGTAGCTTAACAGTCATAGAATACTCAAGCAACTAGCAAAGGTTCTGATCAGACTGTGCGTATGCACAGGCTGATCTGAGGCTTTGCTGGTCGCATCTACCACATTGTTTGAAATCCCATGTCGCGGCTCAATTATTAGGCATGGCAAGAAATGAGGATCAGGTAGTATAACCTTCTATATTTTGGCCTGACTGCAGGCAAAATCCACTGGAATTAGCACCCGTGATCTTGTTGACCCGAATATACATGAAACCCATCATTTCTGTGTGTCACAAGGTGAAACAGCATTGGTTTATGGTCATGCTACGTGTCTACCGAAACTGCACAGCAACAGCAAATATGAGGCATAGAAAAATATACATGTATATGTTTCGATAGCCGCTTGAATGTTGAAAAAATGAAACCAAGTTATGAATGTTGATTTTGAAGTGCTCCTATGTATATAACCCTTTAGGCCGAATGGAAGTACCCATTCTTATCTATTGGACCAGTCCTTTTCAGTCGAAGGATTGTTTGGTGGTATTTTTATTTTTTACTCATTTTGTAGCTAGAAAGATACGGAATATGTCCTATGGCGTCTCATCTGGTTCTGCACTGTTTGTAGATGTCCCACAAAAAGGACGCTATACTTTTGGGGGTTAGGGACCACTAGCTTCGATGTTTAAATTAGACAATTAGTAGTATTGTGACAGTTTGCGTGCATGTTATGGTATATATTAGGGTCATGAACTATTTAGGCTTCGTCATGAGAAAAATTGCCTTCCAGGATTGCGATCAGAGCCAGTTACACAGACAAGCTAGAATCATAAGTATATGGATGCACATGTGCATGTAGCTAGTAAAGCCCATTATACAATATAGAGAGCAAACACGAATGATGCAGATTCGCGCAGGCTGGTCAACGTCATTCTTGTTTGTTTACAGCAAAAGTAGATTTTGCAATGGTGCGACTCATTTCATTTAAACAATAAAATTGACCGCAGAAGATAATGGCCAATTATCTACAATTACAGGTATAGTCTGATCCGGTGAGGTGACGCAGAAGGTGGGTGACTTACGGTAAATGTCCTAAAACTTCGAACACTAAAAACTAGGTATTTCCAGTGTTCGAAATTTTAGAAATTATGCTTCAGAAATGATATTACAGTTCGAAATTTTATAATATGGTCTTTACCGTGTGCAAAGATTAAAAGAATAGATGCGTTGTCAGAGTTTGGACCCTCTCTGACAAAACTTTCTGGATCCGCACATGCAAAGAAAAATGCATTTTTATACAAGCACACATCGTGTTCTGATAAGAAGCATATCTCAAATGGATTACATGATGATCACCGTATATAATTGCTTTGCTTCTGAAACATCATTCATTTTGGAACTAGTCTGCGTATGCATTCTTATTTTTGGGGCTGAAATGATGCACAGTCGTACCGTGACAGATAAAACTACATTGAAACAAATATGTAACTGTACCTAACCTATGTTCGATTTTTGCGTTCAGTATGGATTTACTTGGCGCTTCCTGAACTCGTTTGAATGATAAGGTTTGAATCATGATCATACAGTTCGTTCAAGTTACTCATCTCTTAGTTGTCTTATCTCAACTATTGCTCAATAAAATTTGATTTTTATTGTTACCGTAAATAATATATCTAACGAGACTAGGCAAGCGCACCCTCCTGAAAATGCTAGGGTTATGCGCACATTAATTGTTCTTCGAACTGCTAGTCAAAATTGATGGAAATCGCTTTTAGGAGGAGGCTCAATTAATTAAGTATTCACAACTTTAGTATGACCAGACGCTGTCGAGAAAACCTGTTTTACTGAGTAATAAAATCAAATGATATAATAGTATGGTACCAAATATGTTGGAGATATAAAGGTTTCATTTTTGGATAAAGGATATTTGTAGAGATTACTATTGAGATATGGGATATCGCATACGCCCTTTAAACAATCCATACGAGCTTTCTATATCTAGGTCAGAGTAGCAAAGACCGTCACAATTCGAGAATCGAATCTTGCCTCGGGTGTATACCAAAAAGCTCCACTTTGTTAACTGGAACTGGCGGTTCAGCTCTATCAAAATCGATAATTCTGATTATCCGAAATGTTTAATCAGCAGAATAAATGAAGTTTATGCATGTTTCAATAAAATATCGCTATTGCGATATTTTATTGAAAAAACATAAACATTTATAACCATTTGTTTGCTGCAGTCACACGTATTATTGTGTCAACATGGTTTCTGTGACATCAACGCCACGTAATATAACGTCAGCGTCACGTTATCACCCGTGTTATCATGTACATCCGTGGTCTGATTCCACAAAAATTCGCGGAATTGTCCGAGGCAGTTCCAATTGAGTAGCTTGAGTATGCCGCAAATACAGCAATACAGTCTAGTGAAATGTACAGGAAATTTACAAAACTTTGATATGAAACATGTGCAATTTCGCAAGTGTTACAGCACAAGAACGACACCATTGCGTGATCAAAAACAATTCTTTTAAATATGCTGTTAGTTCATTCTTGAATGTTTTGGTTAAGTGCATATTGAATCCGATTCACTCCACATTTGTTGAGATGTTCAAGTCTAGCCTCATAACGGATACCAGCGATATGTCACCTTGCAATTTCGGTGGGAAAGACGGTCTCAGTAAGACTGGCTCCAGTTCTTAAAACAATTTTTCATCAATGTGTCATAGCATATAATTTTGACCAGTCTAACTCTGATGGCTCTGTTTTAAAACAGAGCCATCAGAGGTAGACTAGTTACAAGTATATGCTATGACACATTGATGAAAATTGTTTTAAAAAACAGAGCCATCAGAATTAGACTGGCCAAAAGTATATGCTATGACACATTGATGAAAAATTGTTTTAAGGAATGGAGCAAAGCAGAGCAATCAGAGTTAAACTGGCTACAAGTATATGATAAGACACATTGATGAGAAACTGTTTTAAGGACTGGAACCAGTCTAGGTCTCAGTTTGATATTGCAGCTCAAGGACGTGTCCCCATACTAACAACAGCTGATTCATTTATCAGATTTCTAAAGACTACATGGATGTGCGGATCCAGAGAGGGGATAGGGGTAGGGACCCCCTGGAGAATCACAAGTTATATGGGTTTCTATAGAAATTAGCATTTGGGCCCCCATCCCCCCCCCCTGGAATAAGTTGGGCCCCTCTGGAAAATGTTGGGCTCCCTCTGAATCCTTGGAAAAGTATTGTTTTTTTTCTGTAATAAAAACATTGGACCCCCTCTGTAAACTGTAAAATAAGTTGACTAAAACAACAAACAACGTTGTCCAGACTGTTTTCTTGTCGTCGGGCCTGGACTTCACCCCATCCCCCATCCCTGAACAAAAATTCCTGGATCCGCGCATGACATGTAATTTTATTTAGTGTTTGCTTTTTTGTGAGAAGAGATACTAACGTGATAACTAAATTATCAATTTGATAAAACAGTTAGTACTAATTAAATTAAACCATAGTATCAGTGATCGCGTGAACTAATTACTCGTATGAGCACAAGAAGCGTCAGATATCTATTTGTTTGTGTCGATGCTTTACGTCCTATAGTGAACACTTTTTCAGCAACGCAGTGTTTCCAGAGGGGCCTTCAATATCAAGTCTAGTACATTCTACCGACAAAGCTCTGGTAAACTGTACTAGAAATCTTGTTGGTGAACACTTAGCCATGTACTCTCATCATATACGTGTTCATAATAAGAGGAGGAATCTTTCTTACTCAATGGCGATTATTCTAATAAAAATTTGGCTGGTGAACTTGTCCTTATTGTTATTGGGTTTTTCCCCTAAATTGCCTCTTAGTTGCCTCTTTAATCCAAGCTCAACTGTTAGTCTTTTCAGCCAGGGAACTTAAGGACATATGCTACTAAATACTTCCCATATTGAACTTTTTTCAATACTTTGCATACAGTTTGTTTTTGCATGGGCTATCAATTTATGAAATAAAACGGATATGTCACCGTGCTTATTTTTTCAGAATCTTATATTGAAGTTTACAGCATTTGACCAATTTTCTAGAAATATAGAATAATAACACTAGTCCTAATTATCGAGCTTAAACGGTTGTAATCTTCAGCCAGCTTCTTTCTTTTAACTTAAATTACTGCCCATGACATCAAACTTTTAAGAAAATGTGCATGTTTACTTGTTATCCCATGCTGTGACAAGATACTGCATGATATATTTTGGCAATTCGTCGAAAAATGGAATTTGTTTTTAGAATAAATCATGTATTAAAAAATCTGATATTGAAAATCTTGAAAAATTATTTTTAATTCATGGACTATCTTAATAGCTTTCAGAAAAAACAATAAAAATCTGGGGTCACCTAACTAATTCTCTTTCTAGAGGGCCAAATTTAACCCCACCCCCATAGGTTTCATGCGTAATTCAATATGAAAAGTTCGGGGATGACCATTTCGGTCGTTTTGATGATGCCATTTTACTAGTTTATGAAGTAATTTAGCATTAAAATGTTAAAAAAGAAAGAAAAAACACACTGAAAATATATGCGCACCCGGGAATCGATCCTGGTCCTCTGGCTTTGTAGCCAAACACGCTAACCACTAGGCCACGAGGTAAGGTCGCGCGCCGCTCTAAATAACCATACAAATAGTATAGACTCGGCCACTATCGTATTCGTAACCAGGGTTATTGTGTACGTCTGAGCTACATTTACCTGTCTTTAGTGCTGAGACGATCAGTTCTAAAAAGATGTCAATAGATATTTCGAACACACTTTAATTAGTTATTTTGTGAAGAAAATGTCGGAACACCGATATGACATAAGAATTTCGGAAGCTTTGTTGATCCGAATCCGTTAAGGGTCGAAAGACAGGACCCAGACAACTTTCCCCGTTTGCAGACGCGGGAAAGGTGCGCATTGGATATAGCCGCATATGTCTTTAAGCCTGTAAAATATTTAAAGCTGTTCAAGATTTGTGTCCCTTCATAAGGAGAATTAAACTTTTAAAGATAGGGTCTGAGGCCAAACTAATATATGCGGTAAATATGTTATGCATATGTTCATTATTTAACCCTTAATGCGCTAATCACAACAAAAGTCGTCTGCTTTTCTCGTCTGCTCAATGTTTAAGAAGCCTCAATGGCAAACAGTGTAGACCTAGTGTTCTGGGTCCCCGCTGTTTACTTCTATACTTAAATCGTCAGTAATGCTAGGCAATTATTTGCAGCAGACGACTTCAGCAGAAGACATTTTCAGATGATTTTTTTTTCTTTGCGCTTTAAGGGTTAAGCTTAGCATCCTTTTTGTGGGACATTGGCAAACAGTGCAGATCCAGAAGAGACGCCACAGAACGAGATGTCCGATCAAGGTCTCCACTCTTCTCTTGCTTATAGAATGTTTTATCAAAATTTATATAAAAATGAAAACTACCACCCAAAAACCCGTAAAATGGAAATGGACTGGTCCCATTGATAACAGTGGGAAATTCCATTAGGCATAAATGGGTAAAATGGTAAATTTGGTTTAGATAATCTGAAAATTAATCAGAGAAGCTATTATAATCTTCCTAATTCAAGATTTTGAGGCTGACTTTCTCATCCTGAATTCGGGATTAATCCTGAAATGTTTCACCAATGGCATTGGAATGCGGTTTCGCGCATATGCGATTAAAACCAATATCTTATGCAAAGCTCATTTATTTGAAGTTCCAATGCCGTGTAAAATATACAGAATGCGCACGTATATTTTAGGCTAAAAATTTGAACTTTCTTACCTTCTGAAAAATCCTGATGCCAAAATATCCAGCACTCCTGTTATCCTGTTACAACTCAAATCAATTTCACCTGTTTTTCACCAAATTACAAATTCTAGCCACAAGCCTTATTAACGGTTTAGATTAGATTATAAACATAGGCTTGAATGAAAGGGCACTACAGAATTACTTGATCTACCTCTTAAACAAATGCTTTTATGACCAACCAATCTTATCGATTGTTTAAGAGCGTCTGTCTACCGTAATACCGCTAATGAGCAGCTCCATATCGAAGTTCTAATGTGTTTCAGCCTGAGACAGATTCAAAAAGTAAGGGTGCAAAGATCTGGAATCAATATAATCAAGTGCCACACCTTACCCAGGATACCAATGGGAAACTGATACACTCACAGTTATACACCACAGACGAGAGCCAAGAGGTCAGCCCTTTCCCAGAAGGTGACCGCAAGGCAAAACTAAACAGACGCGCACAAAGGTAGCAAACCACTGATCGGATCAGCTGGGCCTGGGCAAATTTGATAATATAAGGGGGTACCCTTCAACTCTTGGCTCTAAATACACTTTGTTGTATTTTATACTGTAAAGTGCTGTTTCTGTGTGCCTGGGAATGTTTCATCATCAATAAAGAGCATTTTTTGGCAACTGAAAATACTAAATGTGGCTATCCGGCCAAATACGAATATGTGGCTCGGCCTGGAAATGCATCAGAATTCTACTTTCATTTTCATATACACAAACTCGAAGCTGATTATCAAAGAAACGAGGTGGGAGGCAGGTATTGAGTTGTAAATGTTGCACATGATCATAGAGATTTCTGCATGATTTAGCAAGATTTGAGTGGCTTGCTCGAGCACACTGTCCAGCAGGGGCATCGAATTTGGTACATTTTGTCGTAAAAATTGCCGTCGAAAAAGTGGGGTCCGAGAAGATTTCTATGCTATTGGCTCTCTTATGTAAGATCAATTTTAGTGTTTTATTTCTCTAGAATCCACAAAAACATCTCTAATCTTGATTTAGATAGAAGAGAATTGGCTTTTATATTTGAAACTGGTCGCAATCAGAATTTATCTTAGTGAGCCCTCCGGCACACTCTGGGGTCTCCGTTTGATGGTGGTTTGCTACCTTTAAGCACAAACAGTGATTTTTAAGTTTCCATTTCAGATGTAAATAGAGCAGGCTTTGCACACCTCATCAGCTGCCGGGTAAGGATATAGCATGCTTTGGATTCTTGTGCGCAAGTATTTTTCACAGGAGGGGAAATGGCACAGTTGGTGTCGGGGTAAAGAATTTGTGCCTGTGGCTCTTTTCGGAACAGGTTGATATTCTACAACAGCTGTCAAAAGGTCAGAGAGTATTTCAGCCAACTTTCCTATACACTGTATGCCTGCAAAAGCTCCAAATTTGTGATTTTTTTCAAAAATTCTCAAATTTGGAGCAAAAAAGTTTTCTTAAAGGTAGCAAACCACTGATCGGATCAGCTGGGCCTGGGCAAATTTGATAATATAAGGGGGTACCCTTCAACTCTTGGCTCTAAATACACTTTGTTGTATTTTATACTGTAAAGTGCTGTTTCTGTGTGTCTGGGAATGTTTGATCATCAATAAAGAGCATTTTTTGGCAACTGAAAATACTAAATGTGGCTATCCGGTCAAATACGAATATGTGGCTCGGCCTGGAAATGCATCAGAATTCTACTTTCATTTTCATATACACAAACTCGTAGCTGATTATCAAAGGAACGAGGTGGGAGGCCAGTATTGAGTTGTAAATGTTGCACATGATCATGGAGATTTCTGCATGATTTAGCAAGATTTGAGTGGCTTGCTCGAGCACACTATCCAGCAGGGGCATCGGATTTGGTACATTTTGTCATAAAAATTGCCGTCGAAAAAGTTGGGTCCGAGAAGATTTCTGTGCTATTGGCTCTCTTATGTAAGATCAATTTTAGTGTTTTATTTCTCTAGAATCCACAAAAAACATCTCTAATCTTGATTTAGATAGAAGAGAATTGGCTTTTATATTTGAAACTGGTCGCAATCAGAATTTATCTTAGTGAGCCCTCCGGCACACTCTGGGGTCTCCGTTTGATGGTGGTTTGCTACCAAAGGCATAACAAACACAAAACAGAAAAAAACATGAAAGATCCACAAGAGAAGTTCCGCCTTGGAACGGTCAGTAAAATATTTTACTGGAGGGCTTAAACCAGTTTCACGGCGCCAACCACGCCAAACCATCATTTTGACTTTCATCTGAATCCCTTTTGTACGATTGTATTATCATGTGTTGTAACATATGCACAATGAAAATAAAGTGTACACTCATTTTTAAACTAGAACAAAAATCAAAACATGTAGAGTAGAAGACACGAAGATATACGTAGGTGCAGTTAGTTAACACGTACAACCACGCAACTAGCAGGTTAGCATAGTGGTAGTTCATGAACTCGAATTTGGAGATATAGCTGTCATGCAAATATAAACAATTTTTTTGCAGTAGAGTGACAGGAATTTTCACACTGATTGGCAGTTTGGAACGTTTAAAAGAGGTAAAGACAACGGACATGATGCTTGGAAAATGTAAATTTCCAAATAGTTTTCTTCCTTATTTTCAGGAACATATGTTGCAGGTACACATTTGAATTGCCTCATAGAGGCAATTCAAATATGTACCTACAACATATGTATTTTCAATAAATGAGTTTTCACCATAAGCTTCTTTTAAACAACTTCTCAACCACTTTCATTTATTCAAAGAAATGAGCATGCAGAAATGAACAATATTTCATGTAATTTGGCATGCACCTGGATGACAATAATAGACTGTCTATTTTATGCTTCTGACAGCCTATCTTGAGATGTTTCATGTTTGCTAGTTGCGTAGATACATGGTCAATGTGACTAGGTGTATATAGTAAACATACTGAAAATTTGACAAGTGATGCTGGTACTTTGACTAGCGACTAAGACAGTGATTCTTGCATAATCGTTGTTTTGGACAATCAAATGTTATTTTGACTAGGTATTACTGTCAGTGTAATCACAATGTTTCCCTATATTTTCATTGGATTTAGGCACTGTTGTTTCCGCAATGGAAGTGAAAGATTCCATTTGATTGGAATGTGTGAGGACCATTTTACGATGGTTCGTGAAAAAATGAAATCATTTATGAATGATGAACAGTTTTGATGGCACGCGTTACATCAAAGTTGTAAACAACATTACCAAGATTCGTGCCATAATATGATTGTAATCTTTACCAATGAAAAGGTATTATCTTTTCATTTAGTGAGTTATTTACCGCCCTCTCAATAAATCTATATGAAAATCAAGGAAAATTGCTATATCTCTGTCTGCGTGCGATAACTTCCATTATTCAATTTTAATGTAACAAAACTAAAAGCTTGCACACATCCCTAATAGGTGCGCTTGTACTTTTCAGCGCATATTGTAATCCTTTTTTTTTACTCATCGACTTAAAATATGTTTTGGGTGCTCACAAGAACCTTCTTGTTGAGAAGGATTTTTAGTACCCCCATCATATGTTTTGATTTGGAAAAGGGGCCTGCAGTCATGTGAATACATGGCAGCAGCATGACACCAATTGCTTTAAAAAAGCATTCTTAGCGGCAAATATCGAAAACGTCGATATCGCCATTATAGGGGAGATAACAAGAATATCGAGAGGAGGCTGTTACATGTAACTTTTCAGATAACTCCCCTTTGCTGATTGAAGGGGATTTTATGCAGTTGATTAAGCAAAATGGAGCTCCAAAATGCCTTTAAAGATTATTTTTGAGCATTCTGACCGCTCATTCTTGTCTTTCCGCTTACAACTACGCAACTAGCAATTTAGCAGTATACCCCATGAAACATCTCAAGATAAGCTGTCAGAAGCATAAAATAGACAGTCTAGTATTGTCATCCAGGTGCATGACAAACAACTTGAAAGTTGTTCATTTCTACATGCTCATTTCTTTGAATAAATGAAAGTGGTTGAGAATTTGTTTAAAAAACCTTATGGTAAAAACTCATTTTTTCAAAAGACATAGAGGCAATTCAAATGTGTACCTACAACATATGTTACTGAAACTAAGGAAGAAAACTATTTGGAAATTTACATTTTCCAAGTATCATGTCCATTGTCTTTACCTCTTTTAAACATCCTAAACTGCCAATCAGTATTAAAATTACCTTCACTCTACTGCAAATTGTTTATATTTACATGACAGCTATATCCCAAAACTCGAGTTCATGAACTACCTCTTTGCTAACCAGCTAGTTGCGTGGTTGTATAACCGAATTTGGTTTTCTTCTCTGTGCCTGCTCACGAGACTATAGTACTTATCGCACATGCGCGAATGCCTCTTATAAACCTTCATGCTGACGTATCCAGCGAGGCAAGAATTCTAAATTTAGTCCTGCGCCTTCAGCTACATCCATACTTTGTGCATGCGAACAGCGATAGCTCTGGCGAGTCTGCGCATATACCACTTGCATTGACTATTCATGTATTGGCGATGGGCTCCGTGACAAAAACAAGGGCCCTGGTCAGAACGACGCGAAGCTGTACATTTTTCCATGGCTCTGCTAATCGTTCACCTGAATGATTGAATCAAGAATCCTGTAAGCAGAACTGATAGCATTGATAGCGATCAGTCTTGAAGAATTCGTATCGTCATTTTTCAAACTCAATGAGCCGTGACATTTACGTCGGAATCAGGATGTAAAACACGTGCATTAGGTTTGCTAGGTGCATTCAGTACGTCTGTGAGGGTTCTTTGCCTAGTAAATGACACAGACCCATGTCTGCAAGTTAAGTTTACAGTAAAACCTGTCTTAAGCTGCCACTCAAAAATAGACAAAACAATGATCTTAATGACAAATGGTAGCTTAATGAAGGTCGAAAGTATTGCAGAATGCCCCTTTGGAGCATTCTGCAATACTTTTGACCTGCATTATGCGATAACTGGTCTTGAAAACCAATTTTTGGTCTTTTTCATAGTGGCCGTTTTACACAGGTTTTACTGTGCTACTAAACACTGTCTGAAGCATTTACATCTTATCAATTTGACAGAAATCAGGAAAATGCAAACCTCCAAATAGGAGTGCGTAATCTAGAAATAGCATACATCCCAGCAGGTTCAAAACCTTAAAGCAACGTCGTATCAACGTCAGTGTGACGTCATGACGTCAAAACAACGGCGTATCAACGTCGATATGGCGTCATAACAGCGACGTTGATACAAGATTGTTTTGACGTCCCGTGCCTTCTGAGAATGACGTCACGTCGACGTTGATACGACGTTGTTTTGACGTCAGGTGCCTGCTGGGATTTATTTTGCAACACAAACACATGTTGTGGTTGCTCAAAAACGTATGAACAAGACTGTTCGAATCATTTGAGCACTCGAACCGTATTTCAACCGATGGATAAGAAAAATTTCACAAAGTTTACACTCAAAATAATTACTTATTGGAATCATTGAATTGGGAACCAAGTGCACCCTTTTAATGACTTATCACGACTGCAAAAGAAAATCAGATAACCTGAACGTGGCCTGCTCCATAAACGCACAGTGATACTCATCACTCCATGCATCTTCGCACGCCGAGAGTACTAAGTCCACTTCGTTCCTTGCGTAAGGAACGAAGTGGACTTAGTACCCTTCCTTGGGTTGCGAAGATGCACTTCATAAGAAAATATGTTCTTGTTGAATGCGAACAACACATGTGTAGATCAGCTTGTGCCTCCGCACAGTCTTACCTTCAGTACATGTACCTTTATGTTTCCGTGTCTGGATAACACATCTCGACCCATAAATTACAACCCCTCTTTAAAGTTAAGGACGACTTAAGTTAAGTATTGATTTTTACAGGATACGAATAATAGCATTATCAAAATCGTTTCATGTAATCTGTAGATCACAATGGCATATTTGACCATATGTACTGCACTAATACTGGCAATTCATTAAGCATTTAAAATGCCATGTTGAATTTTCAATACTTAACTAAGTTCTTCCTTAACTTTAAGGTGGCATTGTAATTTTGGGCCACGTGCATTTATAGCTACGTGTATACTAACTATAGACATATTTTACCCAATTTTACTTAGTCTCGGTGGGTGGATACGGACGGATAGATAGACTGACGGACATGCAGACCGGTAGATCTTAACCAAATCAGAAACGGATAGATGCTCTCATGAGTAATTTCAATTCCTGCAGTGACGCATTTAGTCAAACCTAACTAACCCTTCCCTGGGGTCCCAATCCAATTAGCATTATGAAGACCCCAATTACAGGGTCTATCTTCACGTGGATCAGGAAGAGAAGGGCTCTGATACTAAAAAGCGGGACTCCCGTGCTTATTGTCGCATTCTATAGAAGAGGCCTTATTCTCAGGTAGACCAAACGACATCATTTATTCTAGGAAACAGACATACACAGATCAGTTTGTGCATTCGCAAAGACTGCTCTGTGTATTTTCGATTCCCCGTGATGTAAGGCATACTTTCCCTTATCACGACCAAAATAAAAATTAACTCTTTAATTTTACTTTTATTTCTTTAAATGGCTCTTAATCATTGAACATAAATCTACTTTAGGGGTTTCATTAAGGCTATTGGCATATAAATCGTTTGTCAATAGGTTGAGTCATATGTACCCGGTTATAAATGTGTTTGATCAAAGAGTGGGGTAAGAGGAGGGAAGGTGGACATATAAACAGAAGACTACAGCTATGGATACGACAATATACGAAAAAATGTATTGATAAATTCTGGTCACATACATGCCATCGTCACTCGAAGTATGAGTAAGCCTACTTTAAAATTTAAGAGTTATCAACATTTTGAACTTTATGTTACTAATTAATACCACTGCTTTTTTTATTGGAGAAATGGCGGGAAACGCGATCCGCGGTTTAATGCTTTCATCTATTTTGTCCTGCTTTCTCGAGAAGTGAGCAACACCCTTTGTATAATACTAATGGATTCTTCTTTCTGGTTTGATACAAAACAACTTGAGATAGTACATTGTGCATATCTAGGGGGGGGGGGGGGGTCAGGTTATAATTTCCAAACAATATTGTATTCTTTTGTCTGAAGATCTCTTTTTACCTTTACAAACAGGGTAGACCTTGAGCATTATGCTGCATTTCATCTGGGTCTTCACTGTTTGCCAAAATACTCGTTTAGGGGTTTCCCGAATTTACAAAAGGTTAGATAACCCATTCTTAATTTACTACCACCATGTTTTACGTGAGTTCGGAATATCTTGATGCAAAGCTCCCGATAAATAAACATTTTCATTGCCATTATTTTAACCACCTTTAAACATTTGTGTTCTGTGCTCAGATGAACCGTCTCATCGAGAGGGTTCGTTTGAGTACCCACAACATATGTTTTGGCTGAGGAATAAGATTTTTATACGCACTTTTATCTGTCGAAATACAACTGTACAAGGCTTATTTGTTGTCGGGGCGGCATCGCGGTGGTGTAGATTTGGCATCATTGTTGGTAAAGCATATACAAAATAGTAGACACAGACGAGTCTGGCACATCGACGCAGTGACACAAATTCGCTGAGGCATGCCTAACTGATATGAGCCTTGTCGTGAGAAATCTGTGTTCGCGAAAAACTAAGAGTCAACCCAACCTGATCAGCTACAAAGAATAGCTACATGTAGAAGGCTGAGATTTTGGGTGAACAAGTTGGGCTTTTATTTTATTCTTGAGTGTGAATAGCGAAGGGCACTGACAAGACTCTGCAGGTTGCTCTGCGCATTTGTGGACCGCATGCATTCAAACTGCAAAGCCCATATAAATGTGGTACATTTACGTAACCATAGCAACCCATCAGCGAAATTTTCATCCATTTTCAAATCTTCTAAATGACGATTCACTGTTTTTTTCCCAGCGGGCCACTATCGGCCCAACGTCGAAGCGCCAATTAAACCCCAACCAGCATACATTGTCGGGCCACCGCCGGCCCACCAGTGAAATGGCGTTTCGCTGGCGGGCTATGTGGTGGCCCGCTTTAGATATTTACTGAAATGTTTCACTGTTAGGCCGATAGTGGCCCGTTTTTTATGCTTACAGGGTAATACTTATAAAATGACCTACCTTTCTGAGGCCAATGTCATCCAGTAAAAGAAGTCCTTCGTTCGCATGGCCCGGGAGGTCTCTGTTGTAGATGGTACCCTGCTCCTTGCTCTTGTATGCTTTTAACTTGGCCCTGATTGCGTTGAACAGGTAACCACGATCATTCTGCCAAACGTGGGTCACCGATTTGTCGTGGGCTGGGGCATCATCTAGAAAAGTTGATTTGCGTCGTTAGAAAACTTGGAACGCATCGTCATAAAGGTAACAAAGTGATTAGAATACCCACTGAAGACTCGGGTCAGCATGAGCTTCGAAGCATTATACAGGCATTAGGTCACTGTCTAGCCACGCCCACGACTGGCTCCTATCTCCGTTAGCTTTACAAGAGACCGGGACATTGCATACCACGTGGCGATACAGTGACATGAGATTCCAAACAATACGGTACAGTATGTACAACCAGCAAAGGCTCAGACCAGTCTGCGCATACCCGCAGACTAATCAGAGCCTTAGCTAGTCGCATAGATATTCTACGACTGTTAAGCTACTGACGGGAAAGCATTTGAAGTTTCATAGCTTAAAATTCACGTCAAAATGCCTCATTGTTGGAATACCTGCCATATTGGTTGCAGTACTATACAAGAGAGGTAATATCAGAGTAGATGATCTGATAATATGGAGATAACTGAAAGAGTATTCTCCCTTAGTCTAAATGAGCCAAATCACACGTAAAGTGCACTTTGATTTCCACTGCAAATGCGCATGCTTTCAATAGAAAAATCTCTAAAAATGTTCATGTAACTACAACGTAAAACAACAAAAGTTTAAATAATCTGTACCAAATCATACATTATATATGTCTACCCCTTTATCTGCACCCCCTCCCCCTCCCCTACATGAAAAATTTGGACTTCAGATTATGGTGGGCCCCGGTCATTGTCCCATGATTTCAAAATATTGCCCATCACTTTCCAAGGCAGTGGGCCAAGTGGACCCATACTTATTAGTTGTGAAAAAATTTCAAATATTCATCTTACAGCGAGTCTACGAACTCCTTAAAACAGAACGTACATGTAGGTTGTCAATAAAGTGAACCCTGTCGAAAAGATTGCAGAATACTACTTTTGACCTGCATTAAGCAATAATTGGTCTTAAATTTTGAGTGACCGCTTAAGACACTCCGGTTTTACTGTATAATCAGCAGTCAATATACATATATGCATACAAGTGTCTGTGTCAGTGTGTAGGTAAAGTATACTACCCGAATGTCAAGTGTGGTTAGTTTGATATGATAGGGCCCATCATTTCAGAAAATGACCCACCATTTTTTGCATCATGGGTCACTTCGGCCCACCAATCTTGAAAAAAAAACTGAAGCCCTGTTGTTTCATTTGCTCTGAATTGGCTAACGTGTGAAGTTCCAATATGCTGTGTAATGGTGATTTTTTTCTACTTAAATGGTAAAATATATCCATTTTTTCACTTAGCACTTACCTGACGAAGACATGGTTCCATTTTCAATTGTACTTGAGTTCAGACTGCTAGCAGCCGTATCGTCTGTAGAAGAATCTGTGCCTCGTTCTGAAATCAAGGGATCACGTGTCTCTGGGGGGGGACAAGACGAATGGCGCGGTGGCTTTACTGGCGCGCGTTTCTTCTGTGGCCTTGACCTCCCCCTGTCGCCCACTTCCGTTGCTGACGTCACTCCCTGACTAGAATCAATGGATGAACTATTGCTTAAATTCCGCTTTAAACTAGTGTTTGACTGAACATTGTTGGCTTCCATCTGTAACACTTGAAGCCACTGTTGTAGCTCTTTAATATCATTGGCACAAAGATAAATGCTTTTTGCGTTTTCCTGAGAAAGTTTAAACACACACTGATGCTTATGTCGTCTGTCACGATTCGTCATGAAAACAACAACACAGTTAGACAACACAGCCGCGATATGCGCGCTATCGTCTGGTGACTGTGATCGAAACCCGTAAAAACACCCCCTGCAAACAACACACCACAATTTTTGCCACTTAAGATGATGCTTATGATGCAGAAACCCGTGTATACTGACGTCAACTAAATCCCCTAATTTTGTTGTCCTCTTCGAAGGTCTTCGTTGAAAGAATTTGTCCTTAATATCTGATGCTCGCCTGACCAAACCGCCGTTTAGTTCCTCTGATTTAGTACCAAAATCAAGCGAACGAGACAACGGTTTAGAGCGGGACTTTTTCATCTGCGACCTTTTTGCACTAATGTCTACAGACGATGAAACACGAGGTAGATCCTGCTCGACAGACGACACACTAACAATGCTTTCAGTTTCTTCAGAGGTCGTGTCCTCCGAGTCTTTCTTTTTCCGTTTTCTTTTAAATTTCAACAAACTTTCGAAGCTTCCAAATGATCTGATTTTCTTTGGTTCCACCTTTGGCTCTTCCGCCTTCGCGGGCGGGAAGTGCTGTGCCTTCAGCGGAAGTTGCTTTGAGAGTTCCGGTTCCGTTTCTCTGCGCAAGCGCTTGCGGAAGTCTTGCACTGATTGTCGTCTGGCCTCATTGCGTATTAATGGTCTCGGACTGGGTCTATCAGTCGCAGTTAACTGAGTTTGTAGATAAACACTGGGGTCCTCATCACCTCTCAGATCTAACTTCAGATCTGAATCAGATGCGTCTATCGACGAATCCGTTGTACCTAACAATTTATGAACACGACTTGGTGAACTTTGCGAAGGCATATATCCTGGTGTTTTATATATGAGTCCTTTGTCATTTTCACCGTTGGATTCATTTGAAACAGAACGCATAGGATCATCTTTTTCCGACACAACATCGTTGGTAGATTCAGTATCGACGTTCGATGCCTTCATAAATACCTTATACCAAATGTCTAAATCATTTTGTGTTTCGAAACTAAATAAATGCTTTCTGCGAGTAGTAGAATTATCAATAACAATTTGAAACTTTGCAACACCAGTTATTGTTTTCGAAGGCTTCCTCGAATGTAATCCATTCATGGCCGTCTTATAAACAAGAGGTCTGATACTACATCCGGGTAACACTATGACGTCACTTGGTTTTTCCGCCTCCTGGCATTCAAATATGCAAAACAGCATGTCGACAACAACTCCCCACACTTGTCTGTGTTCTGATTGGTCAGTAAGCCAACCCATGTGATCAGGAAGCGCGAGATCGGACATGGAGAGAGTCTGCATGAATGGCTTGGAGGCTAGGTAGGCGTGGTCTTGGTGACAGATATTAGACCTGTCAACTTGTACGGCCATGCTGGCTCCTCTTGGAAACAACAGAAAGTATCTGAAATGAATAAAGATGAAAAGAAGTTTGACAAGAAATGACATGTGATTTCCAACAATTTGGCATTTTGACAAGTGTAGACTCAGACCAGCATATGCAGCCTCCTTTTAAGCTTAGAAACTCCAAATGATGTTCAGTCAGTAGCTTAACAATCATAGAATACTCAAGCGACTAGCAAAGGCTCTGATCAGAATGCGCGTATGCGCAGGCTGGTCTGAGCCATTGCTGGACGCACATACCACATTGTTGGAAATCTCATGTCGCGGCTCAAATATACAATCGTCATAAATGCCCATGAGCCGTGAGATGCATCTATCACGCATGCGTTTAAGCGTGCCTAAACACGGACACTTGTGCTCTTAGTCAGGGATGCTTCGCGGGCTCCTTACCCTATATAGTTACATGAATCACATCAGCTATTGCAGTTATGACCATTATTCTTTGTTGTTGTTGTTCTAAATAAATTGTGGTGGATTCTAACACCGAATGCTAATATCACGGGTGGTAAACCTAGGAACTACCACGAAATTGTGCTAACGTAATTTTGTTCCCAAGCCACATCCGGGACACGTCGTGGTAGTTTCCATGCCGAAAATTGGATAAAGAAAGGTTGATCTCACTTTCATTTTTGTTTTATTTTACAACTTAGAACAAACAATGGTGAAATCGGACAATGTGGTTCCGTGTAAATATGTCTCAGCGTCCCCTCTAGCCCAAAATTTTGTTTGAAAAGTTATTTTCTTTCTTTAGATTCGTGTTTCCCCACTGAGCATCGGACCAACTTTCCCCAAAGTTCGAAGGATTTGAGCCCATATCTGTCAAATTGAATGGAATTTGATATCATTTGACGATGGAAATGATAAAAAGACCCTGAGTAAACATTCCTACACAGAAAAAAAAATCTGAGCATTTACTCGTAAACGATTCATGCCCCGTTCGTCCTGTGTGGTAGTTTCCAGCTCATCGTGGTAGTTAAAATGCTATCGTGGTAGTTTCCAAGACTTTGTAGGAATTTAGTAGTAGTTGGCATCAGTAGATGTTCACTATTCAGGGGCTACGTCATTTTTACAAAGACAGGGTGTGCGGGCCGAACCTTGAATACCCCTCTTATTCATATGAAGACCTTTCCAAACAACTTTTTGTCAGATAACAAATGTCAACTGCCTGAATTTTAATTTTAATGGGCTATTGAAATGATGAGAAAAATGAAAAGAAGGGATAGTCAAATATTTTGTTTTTGAATAAACATGCTTTTTAATTATCAAATGTCCGTTCATCGTCGCACTGTCCCAACCCGAGGATATTTCCTTTTTTCTGAAGCGCAAGTATTAATGATACTTTGGGCAAGTAGTCTTAGCCTGCCATTTTATCTTAAAGTTTTACTGAACATGGAACAACGTAGCGAGTGACGCATTTTTCATATCATTTTTTTGTCTGTTGCTTGGTCCACCACGGCTCAACTGATGACCTTCTTTTGCTTTAGATTTCCAGAGGTGTTGTTTGGCAGTTCAGGGCATGGTCTCCACCTGTCAAGCATCACATTGAATCTCGAGTCCTCAGCTTAGCTTCCTCATGGTGTTGAAATGTGATTGATTTGTTTACCGTGGTAATAAATTGACGAGTTCGAGGGTTACCATGCGAAACAAACAACCACTATAATGCTTTGTAACACTTCAGAAACGTATCCTACAAAGTCTTGGAAACTACCACGAAAGCATTTTAACTACCACGATGAGCTGGAAACTACCACACAGGACGAACGGGGCATGAATCGTTAACGAGTCAATGCTCAGATTTTTTTTCTGTGCAGGAATGTTTATTCAGGGTCTTTTTATCATTTCCATCGTCAAATGATATCAAATTCCATTTAATTCGACAGATATGGGCTCAAATCCTTCGAACTTTAGGGAAAGTTGGTCCGATGCTCAGTGGGGAAACACGAATCTAAAGAAAGAAAATAACTTTTCAAACAAAATTTTGGGCTAGAGGGGACGCTGAGACATATTTACACGGAACCACATTGTCCGATTTCACCATTGTTTGTTATTAGTTGTAAAATAAACAAAAAACACAAGTGACACCAACCTTTCTTTATCCAATTTTCAGCCTGGAAACTACCACGACGTGTTCCGGATGTGGCTTGGGAACAAAATTACGTTAACACAATTTCGTGGTAGTTCCTAGGTTTACCACCCGTGAATATAGCCAATGGATAAATTCAGTGATTTAATGGTTGATAAATCACTGCACGGACTGGCGTGGCGTCATTCGGCTGCCAGTTTGATTTTCATTACGTCATATATCACATAGAGCCGTGTTACATTCAATTTGGCAATAGACGGCGAAACGTCGTTTTTACAACTAATGATCGTTCAAAAACGCATGTAAGAATATGCGTTTCAATCCAAACAAGAGTTGCGGGAAATTCGAACACTCTGTTCAAAATGGCGGAATCGTTATTTACTCTGAAGAATGTGTTCATCTTTTCGGTCTTTTCGTGTTGTAGAATCGAAAAAAATTTGTACTGGCACTGATTTGTTGCTTAATATATCACTGGCTGGATGTCAGTCGTTAAAGTGAATAAATCACGAGCGCACCACTTACGACTGACCGACAGACAGTGTGATATATCTAGCCACAAATCACTGCGAGCGTGAATCTATTTCTTAGATAAAACAAGAGTGGCATGAGGCCCTGGCATTCTCACGCGATTCTTTGTTAAGATGTTCGAAAAAATCTAGCTTTGACAACCATTTTTCATCAGAGTTAGATACTCGTGTAGTTCTGATAGTGGGCATTATGGATAACATATGTATGAAATTATTTTGAATTTGGAACGGTGGCTCAGGAGGAGATGGTGTTTATAGATTGATTTCTTCTAGTTTTAACTTAGGTAGCCACTTTGCTCAGTGGAACAACCCCGTTTTGTGCAATTTTAGTAGAGGGAATTATGGGGAACATTTGTGTGAAATTATTTTGAATTCTAACACTGATCGGTTAATCAAAACAAATTCGCACTGGCAGTGATTTGTTGCTTAATATATCACTGTATGTCAGTCAGTCGTTAGCGAATAAATCATTCGCACTTTGCGCTCGTGATTTAATCACTTTAACGACTGACCTCCAGCCAGTCTTATATTCAGCAACAAATCACCGCGAGCGCGAATCTATTTCTTAATTAGCATCCAGTGTTCCAAGAAGAGATGTTATCATTAAGGTTTTACTATTTTTAGCTCTGGTGTCAATTTTGGAAGAGGGTATTATGAGGAACCTTTGTGTGAACACTTCATGCTCAAGATAGTTTATAATATTTGAGCCATGGCATAAGATTTCCAACAATGTGGTATGTGCGACCAGCAAAGCCTCAGATCAGCCTGCGCATACGCGCAGCCTGATCAGAGCCTTTGCTAGTCGCTTTAGTATTCGATGATTGTTAAGCTACTGACTGAACACCATTTGGAGTTTCTAAGCTTAAAAGGAGGCTGCAGAGGCTGATCCGAGTCTACACATGTCAAAATGTCACATTGTTAGAAATCACATGCACTGGCTCAATTTTTGAATTGAAAATAAGGGCTCTATGCCCGACAATACACTTCTTACCTGTTTAATCGTTTTTGGATTTCTCGGTCATGGAGGCCGGCACAGGGAGTCCTGTTGTCATCAGAATCACTCGTCTGGAATAAAGAGAAAGGTCGTTTAATTTTTGGGGGGCGAAAACCAAGAAATAAAACCCGCAGACCATGCCTGGTTGGGCCCACCGCAGCTCAACTTGAGGTTTCCTTTAGCTCTGACTGTTTGTGAGTCATGAGCACTTTTCTTTGTTTCATCATGGTGTGTTAATTTAATTTGATAGTAAAGACACCTCCATGAGAGCTAAACAATTTTGTGTTTTAACACCAACAGAATCTAGGGCGAAGATTCGGTACAAGTAAAATACATTTAAGTCCCCCCCCCGGTGGCTTAGGCTGTCCGTTCTAAGGCCCAGGGCGGTGTTTCTGTTGTTGATCTGTTGTTAGGTGTGCTTCCCATTGTTTGTCGGGGTTCTGTGTTTGTCTTTGTTTTGTTGTGCATTACTTTGTGTCCTTTCTAAATTTGCAATCATCTTGAAGAGGAAGAGAGGGCTTATTGTTTTGCTTTAATTGTCTTCCCGATGTCTTGTTACTGTAAATGTTCTGTGACTCTTCCTCACGGTGCCGTGGGTTGGTCTGCGGTGGGTTATTGTGTATTTCCTGTCCATACTCACTTACTATTTTATTATTCGCCCCTCTCTATAAAACAACAAACGTAAGTCAAGGTCGAATTGAGTTTGTTGCAGAATAATCAAAATACAGTCGACAATCGATTCCTCGAAGTAAACGGATCAGAATATTTTACTTCGAGTTTTCAGAAGTTAGAGTTAAAAGAACTGACCTGTAATTGATGTGCCATAACTTGTCCTAATTGCCAACATGCATGCATTTTAAGATGTATGTTTTGGGTACTTACTCAGAACGGATGAAAGGGGGTTCAAATGCATAAAGCTTTGCTGATTTTATCACATTTTTCTTAAATATCCCATGGAAATGAAATAATTTGATCTCACTGAGACCAAATTATTTCATTTTCATAGGATATTTAACAACGGGTGAGGGGGGGGGGGGGGGGGTTCAAGCAAGCGAAGCTCCCGAGCCTCTGGATTCGCCACTGTTATTCAACCGTCCCTCTGAAACTGTTCTTTTAAAGATGATTAACCGCGTGAAATGTGTACCCTATGTTACTTATGCAATTTAGTAAAGGTTTCATATTTTTTCATAAACCTACAAAAGTTTTGAGTGTACAATTGTAAAAATTTTCATAACCATCAGTATTAACATATATTTTTGGTGCTCAAAAGAACCGTCTCATTGAGACGGTTCTTTTGGGTACACACAACATATGTTTTGGTTGAGAAATAAGAAAATTAATATTTTGGTACGCACTCTTAACTAAAGTTCTGTTTTAGACCATTTACTTTCACGTTATCAGGAGTGGAATTATCGAAACACAATCTACGTTTTTTACATTGACAGTTTATCATCAAATCTTTCAGTGACAGTGTTTTTTGCGGTTTAAGATATGAATGACTTTTTCATCTGTTAAGACGGTTGTTCTGTAAAAGGACCACCCATTGAAAGAAAGTAGCCCGCCCTTGTATTCACAGATCTGTACATTTTATACATGATTTCGTAAATCTAATGGACCGCAAAATCAGTTAAGTTTTTATGTCCTTCGCGAAACAAAGAATTCATGTACTGATAGCAAATTTTAGAAACTTTAGACACATACAGATAGAGGTGTTAATTTCTGAAATACTTGCGCTTTAAAACAATTTAATTGAATTTTAACATATACACGTGAATGTTAATACATTGCGTATCTATCTATCTATGTATCTATCTATCTATCTATCCGTCTGTCTGTCTGTCTGTCTGTCTGTCTGTCTGTCTGTCTGTCTGTCTGTCTATCTATCTATCTATCTATCTATCTATCTATCTATCTATCTATCTATCTATCTATCTATCTATCTATCATACGTTGCATGCCATTCTGAAACGTAGCAAAGTCATCCAGCATGAGGAAATGACCAAAATAAGTCTCATGGCTTACTGTCAGATCCTATGTTTATGATATTGAACATGATCAAGTGAAATACTGTTTAAACCAAACATTTCTGCATTAATCGCATATGAAAGTATTATTTTTGCCTACAAAAGCAGAAACTATACACAGAATGAAACCTGTGCGATCGTACGCGCGTAGGTCTGATAAAATTATTAGTGCATACTTTTAAGGGAACTTTGGATGATTTATTCACTAATTTGTTTTTGAATATTGATAAGGGTTGTGACTCGGGTAAATGTGGAGTACTGATAAAAGGTGGGGTTTTCATGCCAAATTTGTTTGCTATCATGTAGTGTTTTAAAATCGTCGTCTATCTCTGCCCTAATAAATTATATGTAATTGATCGTGACACTGGTAATTAAACCGTTCCTATGTTGTCCTTCTATATTGCTTGCTTATGATTAGCGTCTTTTAAATCAGCCAATGGCGCTTATGATCCAGTTCAAGCGCAAAAAAGTAGTAGGCTTTGTTATACATCCTAATACATTTTGTTCAATGCTTCGAGATGTTTCTTTACATCCCATTCAACAATAGTTTAATCATGGCGGGACGTTTCCTTACAGCATAATGTTCCAGCTTTATCATGAAGGACAGGGCCCAAAAATACAATGCTTCCTTAAAGTTAAGGACGATTTAAAGTTAAGTATTGCTATTTCAACATGTTACATTTAATGTTTAATGAATTGCCACTCATGGTCAAAGATATTATTGCGATCTACAGAAAAAATAAACTTATTTTTTATTTTAATTAGTTCGAAACGTTATTTCGTCGGGTCATAAAAAATGAATACTTAACTTAAGTCTTCCTTAATCTGAAGGAGGCCTTGTAATTTTGGGCCCTGGTCCACTTACATTGTATTTGTTATTCTGTGAGAAGCGATAAACACAGTTTGTATAACGTTAAGATACCAAACTTTGCTTTGGATCATGTAATGTGACGCAAAACTATCTAACAGAAGGCAGTGAGGTATAACAAAGTTATGAAGTATTTGCTTTACGTCATTGTTTTTTTCAATATTTAGTACGTAATAGAATGTCTTCATGGTGTTATCATAGGTAAGTAATAATAACCCTTGTCATGCTGAATATTGTTATGTACTACACTCCTCCCCAACATTTATCGCGTTAACCCGCAGCATTCTAGTTGTAAGCATGACCTTTCAATCAAGCATAGTGGGAAACAAAGATGGCTTTGTCAGAAGTCATCTGATCTGGATCTACAGTGTTTGCAAAAAGATAAATCCTGGTTCAGCAAAACTAGGGTTAAGATATGCCAATACACTTGAAAGTTAAGTATTAATATAAATATTATCTCTTGTAGGAAATCCAACTAACATATTTCGTTAAGTTTCGTGGTAAAATATATTAGTATCATTTTAATGACATGTATACGAGCTAATGTAAATAGTTAAATTGTAAATAGTAGATTTCAGTTAATGCAAATAGTAGATTACAACGTTTAAAGATGTACAACCGTGTATAATGGACAAAAAAATAAAAAAAAACCCTGTGCAACTTTGAACAGGTTTCATTTTCCATACATTTCTTACGAGGGTAACAGCACAATAGAATGATCACATGCATCTTATAATATAATTCCACTAAATATGTTTTCAGCTCATTCTTGAAAGTTGTGGTAAGGCGTACTATCTGGATTCTCGCTGCACTTTAATGCATTTTTATAACGGACATCATGGGTACAGCAATACAATTCTATATTGTAAAAAATCACCAGTATCACGATTATACGGGCGAGAACAGCGGCCCGCGATAGGAATATTTCAATATGAGTTTTCAAGTCACATTTACGGAGGAGATGTATCGATAATGATCAGGAAATACCACAATCATAAACCGCAGACAAACCCATGGCACCGAGAAGAAGAGCCACACAACCATCACGAGAACTAAGCAAAGCAACCAGCTCTCTCTTCCCCATCAAGATGATTGCAAAGCTAGAATGGACATAAAGTAACTTACAACATAACATAGAATAATTACAGATTCCCACAATGGGAGTAACAATAAATAAAAACCAACAACAATAGCACCACCGCCTTAGAACGGACAGCAGCCTAAGCCACCGGGGGGGGGGGGGGGGGGGAGCTTAAATGCATTTTACTGGTTACAAATCTTCGCCCTAGATTCTGCTGTTGCTGAAGTACAAGAAATGTTCAGCTCGCATGGAAACCTTCTAACTAATGCAATGTATCATCATGGAGAAACACTCTAATCAAATTATCACACTATGATGAAACAAAGAAAAGGGCTCACGAATCACATATAGTCAGAGCTAAAGAAAACCTCAAATTGAGCCACGGTGGGTACAGCTACAGATAAGCATCAGACACCATCCCACGGTTTAAAGCTTTACGTCAGAGCCGTCATAGAGTCCGTGGCCCGTCGTGCAATTAAAGAGGAAACCATAGCTATAAACCGTGATTGGGTTTAAAACCAGGCAGTAACATATGTTGTTGGTACACATTGGAATTGCCTCTAAATGTGCACCTACAACACATGTACATTCAATAAATGGGTGTCTTTTACCATAAAATAGGGGTTTCACCAACTTCTCAGCTACCTTTTATGCTTCAGTGTAATAAGCATGTAGAAATGAACAAGTTTTGTGTAGTTTTGAATGAAATGCTAAATTGGTGGTTGCCTGGTTGTAAGTAGCAGATAAAAGTTTAGTTTAGCGTTTAAAGAGTTAATGATATAAATGAAAGTGGATACACCAATTAAAATATGTCAAAATTATAGTAAAATATATCGGTCCATAAACTAAGCTAAATTAGCCTGGCATTTAGATTCAAACATAATCAAAATGTTTAAGGATCAATACCCGCTTGCTTAAAGATGCATAGCCGCATGAAATGTACAAAATATGAAGCCTGTGCAATTTTGCACAGGTTTCATATTTTGTGCTTTTTCATGCAGTTGTAACAGTTCAGTGAAATTGCCATATACATTTGAAGAAGTTTATTTCTATAATGTTGTCAGCGCATTCTTGAAATTATTGGTAAAGCGGATCTGGATCTCTACTGCACTGGTGTATAGAAGGGTAACCCATTACGAAGACTATATGTCCAGATAACAACATATTTTAGCATTCAACTGTGATTATTTTCTTACCAATCGGCATTAACATGATTGTTGTATAGGTACTATAAAGAACCGTCTCATCGAAATGTTCTTTTGAGTACCCACAAAGTAATTTTGTATCCGAAATAAGAAAAACACTTTTGAATGACCCATATGCCAGTCAAATCCAGCCTACCATTGTCATACTCTACGGTTCCAAAAGATACTTTTATACCAATTAAGAGGACATTAACACACCAAATCCAACAATATCTAAAAAATAGTACTTTCCAAATACTATCCAAACACAATCGCGGATTAAAAACGTAAATTGTTTTTCTCTAATCCACCCTATAATTCGAACGCACCAATGGGATTAAACCCGATTTTGCATAACCATCTGTTCTTGTCCATTCTATTCATAGTATGGCTTTTTAGACTGTGCCTTACTACACTTGGCTTTAACATGATTAGTACTAATATCGTTGACCAAGACTTAGTACCACGTATTTTGGCTGTGTTTGGGAAAATGGTTTGCAGTTTGTCCGACGACGTATGATTTGAGCAGCTTGCGCAATTGCGCAAGCTGCTCAGATCATTCGTTTTCCGTACAGTTTAAAGTTTTCTCTGGCTGCCAGGACACCATATATTCGTACGATATGCACAGATATGAATGGCTTCCTGTATAACTTCTGAGGTCTTTTTTCTATGACGAGTAATGACGAAACCCAACATAAAGTAAGATAGGAAAAATATGACATAATTATGCGGACTTGGTCTACTATACACGATTGTATACGTTTAAGTCGAGAAAAAGTATGAATTCTTAAAATGACTCACAATTTGTTTAGTAACTTAGCAATTCTGGTATTAATGGGTCTGTTGCAGCAGATTCAGAGAGGGAATACGTAGGCAGGCAAACTTATAATTTTGGACCCAGACCTGTAAATGATTTCCCATAGACCTCCGTTATAGTTTTTAAGTACGCTTTGGTGCCCACACCTCTTAAATCGAAGAAGCACAGATTCCAGTTCAATCAATAAACTAGAAAGAGATACCCCAGTGACCGCCATTTGTCCCTAGTGGTACAGCAAATATATACCAATCTAATAAACATGATAAATGTTTCCGCTTGTCTATTATTGACCAATCGTGGAGCCTTTTACTCATAAATATAGCCCTTATCTTCCATCCACCTTTTTGAGTCAATCATTGCCCTTTTTACATTTACAATGTACAGGAATGCAGCATAAAGCAAAAAGTCTTCCCTCCACCCTTTTAGACTCGTCTAAAAGTACGCTTTCCCACTTGTTTATTATTGACAATCATGGAACATATTCTTAAGTATGGCTAAGCTTCCACCCACCTTTTGGAATCAATCATTGCTCATTTTACATTATCATGTATCATCCATAATACGCTAACGTATTCATAATATAGAAATAAACACATATATCGTCCATACTTCGCTAAACTATGATGCAGAAAAAAATCACATGTATCGTCCATACTTCGCTAAATTATAGTGCATATTAAATAAACTTGTGTATCGTCGATGCTTCGTCTCTTCACTACTTCGTAAAACTCTAATCGAGACATTGTAAGCATTATTAAGTGTTAGCAATTAGCTAAAGCACCTAATTGTATCATGATTATATGTAGTAACAAGAAAATGGGGTAAAAGTTATTCAGTGATATATGTAGAATTTAGACAAACCTCATTATTTTAGCATTCCATTGAATAAAAATCACCATATGAAAATTATATGATAATCCGTATGACAATTTTGTAGGGTTAAAAAGGCACTTGTTTCTGCTTGGCTTAAAGATTAATAATTTAGCCTTTCCGTTTGAATATGGTCTTATTTCAAAAGAGTATTTACCTATATACTGTACTTAGCCTAATTATTCGCTCGCCTTCCTCTTGTCGTAGATATCCTACATTTCGTACAAAGTAAGGAAGAAGGCAAAGATCAGGAATCGATACAATCAAGTACCACACCTGACCGAAGACACCATATGGGAAAGTGACAAAAACACAAGAAAACATCACGCACAAAAGAGCCAAGAGATCAGCCGTTTCCCAGCAGGTGGCCACAAGGCTGCAAGGAACAGACAAGACAGCATGACATACACGAAACAAAAACAGCAACAATGATCCACAAAAGAAGTACCGCCTTGTACGGTCAGTAAAATATTTACCAGAGAGCTTAAACATGTTTGACAGCGCCAACCTCATCCTTATTTCTGATGTGAACCAGGCTTCGCCTAGGTGGACATCCCTGTTCTTGGGTTGTCAAATCCTAATGTTACCCGGAATAGAATGCACCAATTGTTTTGATATATGACTCATTCGGGAAAGTCCGCCACAATTCGAGAATCTCTCGAATCATGGCTCGGGTGTATGTATGGAGCTTATGTATCAAAAAGCTCCATTTTGTAAGCCGGAAATACTAATGGAAAATTAGTTCTGTAGCACGTGGGTTCAGCTCTATTAAAACCGATTATTCTGATTATCCAAAAAGTTTAATCAGCAGAATAAATGCAGTTTATACATGTTATATTTTCCAATAAAATATCGCTATAGCGATATTTTATTGAAAAAACATAAACTTCATTGAAGCCGTTTGTTTTGCTGCAATCACACTTGTTATTGTGTTAACATGGTTTCTGTGACGTCAGCGTCACGTTATATAACGTCAGCGTCACGTTATCACCCGCGTTATCAAAGTAGATCCTCGATGCACATCCGTGGTCTGATTCCACAGAATTTCGCGAAATTGGCCGAGGCAGTTCCGTTTGATATGACACAGTCATTCTTTCCCTTGTTTTATATAAAGTATTTTCATTTTATAAAATAACTCAAGCCAGATGTTCTTAGTGCACTGGAAACAGGATTATTTCAACAATTGCTTTTCAAGTTTCTGAAACTCTTATGGGAATATGGAGAAGGTCAAATTCTTAATTAAAAAACATTTGACCTGGGAAATAAACATAAGAAATCATGCTAGTTTTTATCTATCATCTTGTTGTTAGATGACTCCTCTGATTGGCTGAAACTAGCATTCACTGGTTGTGACACATCTTAATGTCTATCAGTGATGAGCTTAGTTTAGCACAAGCCAGGTTGACATCAGGATTTGTTAGTGCTGCCAGACAGCTAAAATAGGTTGAACTAAATTTAACCCAGGACAGGTAGACATCACATTTTTACTGCTGCCTGACATGTTACTATTATTTCGCTGGTCAAATGTTTTGAATTAAGAATGTGTTCATTTTATGAGAACAATAATTAAAAAACTAGAGGACCTGAAGGTCCTGAGGCGCTCACCTGATCTCCTTAATAATGTTTAAATAGGCCAAGGTCAACTACAGCTTATAATGAAACAAATTTTGTTGTACCACATATTCTGGTTGCAGCCATTTTGGTCAAGTGACCTAAACATTCCAATGAATACTCCATCAAACAGCCCAGTGAGTTCTGAGGAAAAGATGTTTAGATAGGTATGTCACAGTCAAAATAAGTGGCCTTGGATAAAAGGTCACAGGTCAGCTTGACATTTGGTACTTATATAAAACCAATGTCTCATTAGGTTAAACAGTTCTTGCAAGTATTATGATTTCAGCCTTAACAGTTATAGAAAAATGAACATTTCAAGATTTTTCCCATACAAATGCATTAGGAATCAAATTTGACATTGCTATAAAGTAGGTCAAGGTCAACCTAAATTCATCATGTGTGCAAATTGGATAGAGCCTACATCGGCAATGCTAAATACCATGTCCCAAGACCATTGGCCGTTTGGTTCTAGAGAAGAAGATATTTAAAGGGTTTTACCATATATGGGCATGGTGGCCATCTTGGTCACGTGACCAGTGTAAATTGGTATAAATTTGGGCTAACCTATCATAAGGGGACTTCAAATGAAATTTGAGTTCAATTTGCTTAGTAGCTTCTGAGGAAACTATGTTTAAATGTGTTGATGGGACTCCACTATGAGCGACCTTGGCTGAAAAGTAAAAGGTCAACCTTGACCTTTGAAACTTATTTATAGCCATTGTCTCATTAGGTTTAACATATCAACTGAGAATAATGACTTTGGCTTCAACAGTATTCAAAAAATCAACTTTTCAAAATAAATCCCATTTAAATGCATTAGGAAGCAAAGGACCTCTGACGGTGGTAATGGGAATCACAGTGTATCGCTGCCTATAATGTTGATAAAAATTAAAGTCGATCAAATGCTTCCATCTTCATATATAAGCTCCCTGTTGGTCTCTATTTTATGATTTTGCATTTGATTTCCTATTTCCATAAATGTACAGCTTTACTTTGGGGCTAAAATGGTCACTTTTTGCATTATACATATAGGAAATAGAAAAATATTTTTGAAACATCATTCCCCCCCCCGAGTTCCAACTAATCCTTTAGCATGTACGTGTGTTCTTATATTTTACATAATATATGTGAAAAGCTAGTTGGAACTCGGGGGGGGGGGGGGGGAATGATATCCCGCAGCCCAAAATGTGACGTCTGGGCGAGCCCGAACATTAGCATTTGGATTTTTGGTGTCCTCTCTTGAACATCTTTTTTTCTAGCATAATGAAATAATTAGTACAAGTAAGCTGCCTTTTCATAACCCATTAGTCATGAAATGTTACAGCGTTATAGCATATTTTTCTTTAGATAATGAAAAATGTCCTTTTATTAAATTCAGTTGGTAGATTATTTTGCACATATACTGTATCTACCCAATACACATAAACTACATGACCATTGACTAGGTGTACTTAACGCATGGATGAATGGTTATAGTCCATTGCTGCATAATATTGCACCCGGTAAATACATTGTCATCAAGGTTGAATATGGATTACAGTTGCACTTCAAAATATTTCTTAACAAATCGGATAGAAAAAACAACAACAAAAATAATCATTAAAATGCTCTTGCTTTTGGACTTAAAAACATTTTCACTGCGATTTGTAATCGAGTATTGGTGATATAATACCTTTACACGTGAAAATAATTGATTTCTAAATGTTTTGGTGAAGTCAAATTTTGCAACCCCTACCCCCTTTGGTAGCGTCTCCTGTTTTGTAATAGGAATCTGCCAGTCTAATTATAACCTTAATTCGTTCCTAATACATCAAGCGTCCTATCCAAAAGGATACCAGTGATATCTTATGCATAGGGAAGTTTTGGGAAGCATCCAAAAATAGGCAGATACCATATCAAAGTGTCAGAGGTCCTTTGACCTTGACGTAAAGTAGGTCAAGGTCAACCTAGGCCCATTATTTGAACAAACTTGGTAGGCCCCACATCCCCAATGCTACATACCAAGCCCCAAGGTCATGAGCCTTCTGGTTCTGGAAAAAAAGGTTTTAAAGGATTTTTATCATATATGGGCATGGCGGCCATCTTGGTCATGTGACCAATATATTTTGTCTAAATTTTGACTAACTTACCATAAGGAGTCTTCACATGAAATTTGTGTTCAATTGGGCCAATGGTTTGTGAGAAAACTATGGTTTAATATATAGATGGGACTCCAATATGAGTGACTTAGCTGAAAGGTCAAAGGTCAACCTTGACCTTTGAAACTTATTTATAGCCATTGTCTCATTAGGTTAAACATATCAACTGAGAATAATGACTTTGGATTCAACAGTATTCAAAAAATCAACTTTTCAAAAAAATTCCCATTTAAATGCATTAAGAAGCAAATTTGACCTTGACGTTAAGTAGGTCAAGGTCAACCTAGGATCATCATTTGAACAAACTTGGTAGGCCCCTCATCCCCAATGCTACATACCAAGTCCCAAGGACATCAGCCTTCTGGTTCTGGAGAAGAAGATTTTTAAAGGGTTTTTACCATATATGGGCGTGACGGCCATCTTGGTCATGTGACCAGGACCATTTGAACAAACTTTTGTTTCCGCGTCCTAAGGAGTCTCCATATGAAATTTGAGTTTAATTGGCCCAGTGGTTTCAGAGGAGAAAATGTTTGAAAATGTTGACGGACGGACGGACGGACGACGGACGGACGACGGAGTGACTGGTATACTATTAGCTCACCCATGAGCCTTCGGCTCAGGTGAGCTAAAAATACATTTCGTTTGCACATATCATAAGAGTTTCAGAAACTTGAGAAGCGATTGTTGAAATAACCTTGTTTTCAGTGCAGTAGGAACATCTGAGTTGAGTAAATTTACAAATATGAACATACTTAATACAGAAAAAAAGGAAAAGAGAGGCAGTGTCTTATAACAAAACAATTCAGGTCGACAAATTCTGATGTTAACCTTAAAATAATGCCTCAATTGTATAATGTCAGTTTTCCAATATCTATTATTAGCTGTCACGGAGCAGTGAGAAAAGTGATGTCAACCTACCCTAGGCTTAATTTGGTTCAATCTATTTTTAGTTGTCCGGTAGCTTTGACAAATCTGATGTCTGCCTGTCAGTCCAGGGCTAAATTTACTTCGTCCCTGGAAGACTTCCACATCTGTCGCAACCAGTGAAAGCCAGTTTCAGCCAATCAGAGGAGGCCTTTTATAGAAGTTATATAACACCACTAATCTTAAAGTTCGACTTGCAAATAATGTAAACTCCAAACTTTTTGTGGCTGTTCCATACCAGTTACCAGTACTGAGCCGGGTGGGTTTATGGTTATGTGGTTGTATGTCTGGGAGCGCCCTATGCTCAACTGGCAGTGGTTCTGGTTTTAAAGCATCTCCGAAGACGGGACAACGGTTTAAAGCCTCATCTGACAGACTGGTGGAGCCGGGGATCGAACACGGGACCCCTGGGTACAAAATTTGATTTGCATGCACACATATAAGGTATTGATTACAATAATTGTTATTTTGAAAATCGACAAGGAAAATAGAACGTTGTCTTATCTTACAGCTAATCTTATAATTACACAAATAAACTACTATGATCTCAATGTTTATAATTTACTATTGCCATAAGAAATGACATAACTGTCTGGATAGTTGAATACACAATGAGGCACAAGACCAAATACTTGAAATAGTGGTCAATACAAACGCTTAGGCTTCGCAACGAACACCCAGAGGTTACTTATTTTAAACACAAATCTTGGTAAGGAAAACGACCTGGGAGATGCGGGACTGCCAATTTAGCGAACGTCTCCAGATAAGCTGCCAGAAACATAAAACAGGCAAGCTTTTATTATATCCAGGTGCATGACAAACTACATGAAAACTTGTTCATTTCTATATGCTTATTCAAATGAACCAATGAAAAGTAGAATGGAATTTGTTTAAAAAATTTTTTGGTGAAAAACTCATTTTTTGTAGGTACACTTTAGAATAGCATCTAGGCAATCCCAATGTGTACCAACAACATATGCTACTGAAAATAGTTTACAATTACCAAGTATCATGTCCATTGTCTTTGACTCTTTTCAACATCTCTCTGTCAATCAGTATTGAAAAACAGATCACTAACCCATCGATTGTTTATATTTGCATGACACATATGTAATAGTTACACCATGGGTTGTCCGCCTGTATACTTCCACCAAACGCTTTGAGGCGTGACTGTAACGGTAAATGCATTGAATAAATCGAGGGTCATGCCTTAGATGTCTTGGAGGTTTATACTTGTAGATAATCCACGAGCTTTAGCGAGTGGATTATTTTACGTACAGGTGAACAATCACGGTATAACTATTTTGAATCTAATTGCTATTTTTAAAATCATGTTTTGTTTTACATTTGTATCAAGCCATAATGCAGATTCTTTAATGTCGTATTCTGTTCAGTTAAAGAACATGTACAGTTATCTGAATAGCTCTTTGAAACTGTCAGATATTGTACGTGGTCTTTCCTTATAACAATCGAATTGCAACTTGTTATTATTATACAAACTCATTATCATCATTCATTTTATTTTTATCTTATAAAGTTTTATTCTTTCCATCCACATCATGTTAAGTTTAATACCGTCTGACGCTAATGACCCACAAGGGTTGATGCGTCGTTAAGCATCAAACAAACAAAAATATTTCATACCACCTACATCAGTGTAGACCTTGCACATCACACGATAGTTTGTGCTAAAGTTGGTAAGGGTGGTATAAATCTCAAAATTCGATTTCATGAAATGCATACGAGATATTTACTAACATGGTAGTTGCTTTGGGGGGTAGAGTTCGATATGGTACAAAGACATACGAGTAAGAGGAAGACAACCCATTACTTTATTACCACTGAAATTAGAAAACTGACCTGTATCACTATTCTGGTGTATATGTGTAATTAAACCCCCTTCCCTTCCCCCTGGGATATTTACATGCATACGTAGACACGGGTCATTTTTTGGGGGTTCAAAATTTTGAATATCAATATTTTTTTTTGATTTTCAGAAAAATGAAAATATTTTGGGTATGAAAATTTTGTGGATATTTTTGGGGGTCATTACAAAATTGGATTGTATTTAGGGGTCTTTTTTATGCATTAAGGGTCTTTTCTTAAGGTCAATGTACAGAATGGGGGTATATTTTTGGGTTGCTAAAATTTCAAATATTTTTTGGTTGCTTGAAATTCTTGATATTTTTTGGGGGTGAATGGTAGATGCTGGGCCCGAGCCTAAGTATGATGAAAAAATGAGAGTACCCCCTGGGACTCTACCACCCCAAATACAAACTTAAACATCTACTATCTCGTAATGTGGAAGATGAGGAAGTGAGAGGAGCTGGTTGCTTATTCTGGCCCCGGTCCTTAAAACATTTTTTCATCAATGTGTTATATCATATACTTGTAGCCAGTCTTACTCTGATGGCTCTGTTTTAAGACAGGGCCATCAGATTGTTTTAAGACAGAGCTGTTTTAAGACAGAGCCATCTGAGTTAGACTGGCTAAAAGTATATGATATGACACATTGATGAAAAATTGTTTTAAGGAATGGGGCCAGTCTACTGGTTGCTATACTTTGTCTTCCTAATTTTTGTAGGCTGTTAGTGTTCTATGGCTCTTCCTCACAGTCCCGTGGGTTGGTCTGCAGTGTGTGATTGTGGTATCTTCTTATCACACTCCCTCGTATTTATACTGATGTATGTGTTATGACATTGTTTCAGGATGGTTTTTCGCCTGTACGGGAGATACAGCCACACAACTAGCAGGTTAGCAAAGAGGTAGTTCATGAACTCGAATTTGGAGATAAAGCTGTCATGCAAATATAGATGGACATGAATTTTAATAATGATTGGCAGTTTGGGCTGTTTAAAAGAGGTAAAGACAATGGACATGATACTTGGAAAATGTAAATTTCCAAATAGTTTTCTTCCTTATTTGCAGTGACATATGTTCTAGGCACACATTGGAATTGCCTCTATGAGGCAATACCAATGGGTACCTACAATATATGTCTTTTCAATAAATGATTTTTTCACCATAAGCTTTTTTAAAACAAATTCTCAACCACCTTCATTAGCATGTAGAAATGAACAAATTTTCATGTAGTTTGTCCTGCACCTGGATGACAATAATAGACTGTCAATTTTTTGCTTCTGACAGCTCATCTTGAGATGTTTCATTGGAGTATATTGCTAAATTGCTAGTTGCATGGTTGTAAAGTTCATGGATTATCTCCAAGCTCAGACGGAGAATACATGATAACTTCTAACTGTGTTACCTGCAGCTCAAGATCTTCTACAACTAAAGGCACACTGTTGTTATTCATTGTAACGATATCTGCGACAATTAGCTCAACAATGTTTCCTGATAATCATCCAAGAAAGAACACAAGGCGCCACAAAAACAGATAAAAATATCTCGTATCAACAATGCCACTTGTCAAATTTCATTCAAAATACTGAATCAACGCAATTGTCGGTATTTTCAATACGGATAATTGACAAATTGTGAATCCTTTTCAACTCAAAACAATCACTGTTCAATCATTTTTAAAAACACTTTGAAAATCTCTGGTGTTAACATGTATATAATGGCGGTGATTATCCATCTTTATGGCCGAACTGTATATTCATTAGTATTAATACTATCGATATATTAGACTCAAATAATCATTGATTTGGTAACACTATCTTAATTGGGCACTGTTCCATGCATATTCACGAAGTATTTGCATTTTTAAGCGTACTCTAGATAATGGGTGATTTTGATATCTGTTTATTTATAAAATAATTATACTGTGAATGCCCACTGCAAGCGCTTCTGATGGACACCATTAACAAATGTGTCAATAGTTTACCACACTAAATGTGTCTATAGATAAATAAGAAAGTTGACCTCCTTTTTGTTATGTCAGTCTCGCGAGACTGTCGGCCCGCCAGGGAAACGTTTCTCTGGCGACCTATATGCTTTCTGGGAAACATTTCTATATCCAACACTATGAAGTTTCATCTTCAGAGCGATTGACGAAAATGTGGTTGTTTTTTGTTTTATCACAACAAATTAAGACAAGTAAATTTTACATAAAAAGTGAAATTGCACAGTCGTATGATGTCTGGTTCAAACTTCCGCTAAAAGTTCCCATAAAATATAAACAATGAATATGTTCCCAGTATGGTGTATCCTAATATTTGGACTTCACTGTATAACGGTTAGCACCCATTAATGGGCTCCTTTTGCCAAAAACAAGCCCAAAATTTATCATATAATTGCCGTGTAGAATTTCAAATTCATTCAAGAGATATATATATTAAGTGTGGTATTTTTATGAATTATTTGAATCAAGTCCTTATCGGAATTTTTATGCAAGTAATGATTTGCTATCAGATTTCCAAAAACAGGGGCCAGGATAAGCAAGAATATTTTGAATAACTATCGTAGTAATTTAACAAAACAAATGTTGCATGTACGCAAAAGAGTACGCAAAAGAACCGTATAAATTAGATGGTTCCTTTGAATACTCATAACACATGAACTTATCGAATGATGAAACAATGGTCAATTTCTACCTCGAAAAAATTTGCTAGGTGCTATAGATCATTTCTGATTGATCCTGTATATATACTTTTTTCAATATTTACATTTATGATAAAGGAGCGACTAGATCTATTTCTATAGATAAAAACAACATTCTTATTTACAAGGAAAGGACTTTCGTAACGTATTGTGTCATACCATTAGGAAAATGATCATCCCATAACTGACTTACACTTTGTACACGCCCAGTTACTCTATGACTAGCGAAAGAACCAAAAAAGTAAGTGAGCTTGATAAAGCAATCGGCTCTCCCTTCCCCATCATAATGATTGCAAAACTTAAAGGACACAAAGTATTGCATAACAAAATATGGAACACACTGAACCCTCACAATGGGAGCACAACTAAACAATGAATCAACAGCAACAGATGCACCGCCTGAGAACGGACAGCAGTCTAAGCCATAGATTATGCTGTTGTTAAAACAAAACAAAAAAATAGCTCGTACGGAGGTTTCCTAACTAATGCAATGTTTCATCACAGAGAAACAATCAAATCAAATTAACACACTATGATAAAACAAAGAAAATGGCTCATGATACACAGATGAGTCATTGTGGGCCCAGCCAAAGACTAACATCAGTCATTAACCAACCGACGAAAGCTTTACGTCAGGGCCATCATTGTGTCTGAGACCTGATCCGCCGTCGTGCATTTAAAGAGAAAACCATTGCTATAAACCATGATTGGGTTTACAACCCGACATGCAGGCATTTGCATGCTGTCCATGTTATATCTATCTTTTTTTATAAACATTGATTGTTTTTTTGAATTGATCACTGAAATCATATCATAAATTTAAAAGAAACTTTGCCACTTGTTATGGACAAAGGAGGCAACTGATGTTCGATGGTATATATCTGACTAACCATCTGGTTGAAATAAGGAGTATCTATATTAAGCAAGTCAACTAGATATCTTGAGAAGGAGATGAGTGCTTCAACAGCAATTTTTCATTACAAGCCAAATAAAGTGAGCTATCTCCGTTGAAAGTTTATTCAATTAATTCAATTAGTCTTTCTTTGATTAGATTATAAGCGAGAGTAGAGAAATCATAAGTAGACAAAGTAGATGCTAGAAAACCTTTAGATGCTATGTTATTAAGAACATCACCAGAGTTTTTAAAATACCAAAATAGATTTTTTAACCATCCCTCTCATCAACTGTTTCACAATATTGTATGGCATGGTTTTAATCGCAGAGAGGCAAGAAGTCAAACGTATAGGCAACTCCATAGCAGTACATGAACCAGAATTAGCCATAAAACGTGACTGATATTTTAAGCATATGACAATATGGTAAGTCAAATATACCCTGCAGAGATTTGACTCAATAAAGCCAATACCTCTGATATTAAAGCCTCGTTTTTTTGACTTGCATTTGACCATATCTAAAGATACAGTTTCTATCAAAATTTACGATGAACGTGACGATTTGATTTTGAAATTGTCAATTTCCCATTTTTCAGATAGTGATGTTTTTCGCTATACATCCTATGGAGTTTATATTTCTCAACTCATCCTATTTGCTAGAGCTCCAGCCATGTAACTGATTTCAACACTCGCAATTTACTGTTAACTCAGAAACTTCTTAAATAATAAATTCTAAATTTTATCGCCGATACTATGATTTGATATCCAAATTCAATATTAGACTTAAACCTCTCTTGCGCCAGGGACTTTCAGGACCAGAATTTTATAGTGACTTAGTGTATAAAGTAAAGAAAATTGTTGGCTCTAATACTTTTTCAGCGCAGTCCTTATCTCTGTTTCATCTGCTTTTTATATCTCGATTTGAATTTATTAGGACATGATACATCGATAAATTGTGTTTCGTGTATGCCACGCTGTCTTGTCTGTTCCTTGCAGCCTTGTGGCCACCTTCTGAGAAAGGGCTGACCTCTTGGTTCTCTTGCATGTGATGTTTTCTTGTGTTTTTGTCACTTTCCCATATGATGTCCTGGGTCAAGTGTGGTATTTGATTGTATCAATTCCCGATCCTTGCCCTTTTTTTACTTTTACAGGATCTATTATTAAGTTTACTAGGTAACCAGTTTAATGTAGGAAGCTTGCAATGACCCTCATCAACAAACAGAACAAACTTTAAAGCCATGAGGCGTCAATGCTTATCAACGACAGACCACCCATCTAATAGGCTTTAGCAATGCTAAGTTTAAATGTAGTAGACTTTTCAAATGACATTGAAAGCAGCCTTATCTGCAGGCGCCAAAACGAACGTCATGGAAAAATTGGAATTCCTGAATCCCTTTAGTGAATTTAGCTTTAACTGGAAGAAGATCTAAATTATTGCAATAAAATGATGTTCTAATATCAATATAATTAAAACTATTTAATTTCACGGCAGAGGGATTGTGAACCTCTAGTGATGATCAAATGTTACAACCACGCAACTAGCAGGTTAGCACAGAGGTAGTTCATGAGCTCGAATTTGAAAATATAGCTGTCATGCAAATATAAACAATTTGCAGTAGAGTGACAGGAATTTTCATGCTGATTGGCAGTTTGGGATGTTTAAAAGAGGTAAAGACAATGGGCATGATAATTGGAAAATGTAAATTTCCAAATAGTGTTCTTCCTTTAAATTTTCAGTAACATGTGTTATAGGTACACATTGGAATTGCCTCTATGAGGCAATTTCAATGTGTACCTACAACATATGTCTTTTCAATAAATGAGTTTTTTACCATAAGCTTTTAAACAAATATTCATCTACTTTCATTTATTCAAAGAAACGAGCATGTAGAAATGAACAACTTTTCATGTAGTTTGTCATGCACCTGGATAACAATAATAGACTGTCTATTTTATGCTTCTGACAGCTTATCCTGAGATGTTTCATGGGAGTATATTGCTAGTTGCGTGGTTGTAATATATTGTTACAGCCATTACATCTTCAAGTCAGACACAAAGTGCAACAACTATCATTCAATGCTGATTAATTCCTCATTATGTACAAAAGACCACGGACATTCATTTAAATGTGGTAGGGAGAATGGTCATTTTGGTCCAGAATCTATTTATCTTGATGCTGAAGAGGGGTGCGGTAGCTTTACTTCAGTTAATTGTCTTCCTGATGTCGTATGCCTGTAAGTGTTCTGTGGCTATTCCTCATGGTGCTATGGGTTGGTCTGCAGTGTATGAGTGATTTAGGTATATACTGATCATACTCACTTGATTAGGCCAGATTTTTTATTAGTTGATTTACGGGATTTTTTTCAGATAAAGGGTCGGGGAAGGGGGGAAAAAGAAAAAAAGCTGGTTATTTTCTGAGCTTTTTTTTTCATCTCATTTTCAGAGCTTTTTTAATATCTCCAGAACAACGAGTTAATCTAGCAAAGTAAATCACTGTAGGAGAGAGGGTTCGTAAATCAACTAACAAAAAAATCTGGCCTTACGGTGTTGTACATTGCACACTGTTTTCAAATAAGAAAAACTTACAAGTTGATCCAATGGTCGTGTGATTAAACGATAAAATAATCATTGTCAAAAACAATCAAAAATTGTAAAAGAGTATTAATTACCTTGATGGTGATCGTTTATCCTTACGTCAATATTTATCTGACCTTTCTTGCATATCCATAATTTTTGACATTTCAATTTAACATTTTTATCTTGTCATCTTGTGTTTAAATATGAAAACAAAGTTGACCTTCGCTGAGGTAAATAAATAATTAATTTCAATCAAAGTAACACCTTTAAATATTCTTATCAGTGTGTCCTGTCTTAAAACTTGTCTCTAGACCAACTGACTTAACTGTCAGTGACATTAAGTTTCACTTGAATACCATGTACAGTCTGCAGAATTCATTTTCTACTTTTTCCAGAAGGTAAGGTTTCATGTATTGCAATCGTCTTTTCTCTAGAAAATGATTCTTATACAAATGCCTAAATAGCATAAGTTTTTTTAAATGGGTAGCAGATATTTAGAAATGTCATCTGCTAGGAAACACTATGTGCATCGCGTCAAAGAATAATTGAGCTTTTGTTCCCAAACAGTGGTTCTATAAAGTTGGGTGTGCAGCTTTACAGTAAAGCAAATTGCCTGGTGTTTGGTACAACCATGCAATAGCTCTGGCGATGTTGTATGTTTGCACAGACTCGTCTGAGCCTTAAATGGTCGCCAGAATGATACGTACATTTTTCATGGGTGAACAAAACAGTTTAAATAGTTAGTTTATTTCAAACGTACACCAAACGCACATTTGCTGACAGGCGGGGGTGGTACACATGGTACTGGGCAAGACGGTCTAAACAGATGTGACAGCGGCATATAACCCGACTGTACATTATTTTCTGATTATACCCTTATACCGTGCAGTCTCTTGTCAGTGTTGTTTTCTTTTGTTTGAGATTTAAATGGCCTGTCAGTCAATCGAAAGTTAAATTTGAGTTTTGAATTGTGCTGTTTTGTTAATTAAGTCAAAGAAACGCCAAATCGTTAGAAACTTTATGAACCAGTGGTTATCAAAGGTGAATATCGGTCACGTACTGTCACCCACTATTTGAGAGCATTGTAATATCAACCCATATCCCACCAGTCACGATTATTGTCGTCTGCTTGTTTCATCTACTTAGGTAGCCTATATGGCAAACAATATGGACTCAGATCAGACTGCTCCAAAGTCTGATCAGGGTCCATATTGTTTGCTTTCATGAACAAACCTAGCCTGAAGTGCATTTGCATATGTGCAGTAGACGCACAGAAAACAGACATAAAAGTGGCGGTGTAAGGGTTTACCCTGTCCGCATGCTGAACCTCGATATATCCTGCTATGAAAACAGTGTAGATACATATATTAATTGGCTGAGAAGCTAGCTGATCAGCACTGTTTCCACCCTGTCTCTATATGCTTATAATCTTAAAGTATGTAAGTTAATTGGATACCAAATGAGGAGAAATGTAGAACATAAAATATCCACTCGAAAAGTGATCATGAACTCGATACAAGCGGAATTGACAGTGAACTAAACGAATATGGAATGAAAAAGTGAACTAAAACAATCAGAAATTGACCATCTACCATTCATAACATGAATCACATGAACAGCGAATATAGTACATGCAAAACTAGAACAGCAAGGTCAATACATGCAAATCTCGAATAGCGAAATCACTTGCATGCGAAACATGAACAGTGAACTCAATACAAAGAAAACATGATCAGAGAACTCAATACAAGGAAAACATGAACAGAGAACTCAATACAAAGAAAACATGGACAGAGAACTCACTACAAGGAAAACATGAACAGAGAACTCAATACAAAGAAAACATGGACAGAGAACTCAATACAAGGAAAACATGAACAGAGAACTCAATACAAAGAAAACATAGACAGAGAACTCACTACAAGGAAAACATGAGCAGCATACTCAATGAAGGGAAACACGAACAGTGAACGCATTATATACAAAACTTTCTAGTTTTGCAATCATATTGAAGGAGAAGAGAGAGCTGGTTGCATTGCTATTTTTGTCTTTGCATTGCTATTTTTGTCTTACGGATATCTTGATGCTATGAATGTTCTGTGGCCTCATGGTACCGTGGGTTGGTCTAAATTGTGTGATTGTGGTATTTCCTGATCATGCTCCCTTACTTTTAAGTGACGACGAATAATGCAGGCGAAACGTGAACGGTTGGCTGCACTCACTTTAAGCAAAAGGGGAAACATTCAGTCGTTGAGAAAAAGTAGATTGTATTCAAACTAGCAAAAATCCCGCGAACCGGATTCGAACCAGTGACCTAAGGATAACAGTTCTAATACCACTACAGTCCTCCGCTCTACCAACTGAGCTATCGCGGGTTGTGATTGACCGCAAGACACTGTGAGAATTCCCCTCTCACAGAATAGCAAATGGGCCAGTGCATGAGATGTCCAACAATGTGGTATGTGCGACCAGCAAAGGCTCAGATCAGCCTGCGCATACGCGCAGTCTGATCAGAGCCTTTGCTAGTCACTTGCATATTTTATGAGTGTTTAGCTACTTACCGAACAACATTTGGAGTTTCTAAGCTTAAAAGGAGGCTCAACAGGATTGTCAGAGTCTACACTTGTCAAAATGCAACATTGTTTGAAATCACATGTCACGGCTCTTTAATATATTTGTCAATTGTTTGGTTTCATGGACTTCGAACATTAACACGAGTTGAATGAATTTGGTTCTGTAGCTGTTAAGGAGGCGGTTATAAAGGTGTTTTAGTGGCTGAAAGAAAAGACAGCTCTTATAGGAAAACAATGTTTGGATTATTTCTCTTGGCCAGAACATTCTTATTAAATCAATGAACATACGACAGGGAGCCAGTCTAGTGTTTTAGGCGTAGCGATCGTAAAGGAGTTTCATTTGGCAAGGCCAGCATATTGCGGCTAACAGGCGATGCGATTGTTAAGGTACGTGTGTTTGTAAAGGATTTTTGAATTTCTCGAGGCCCAACGGACTGAAAACGTAATTAAATCTCAGGCAACGGACCAAGTAAATTGAATAAAAAGTCTTCTCGACGTTGAAATAATAAAGAAAAATAAAGTGTAAAAAATCCCGCGAACCGGATTCGAACCAGTGACCTAAGGATAACAGTCTTATAACCACTACAGTCCTCCGCTCTACCAACTGAGCTATCGCGGGATGATATGAAATGATTGATATATACTTTATTTCCTTTCTCAGGTATTACCTACAATTTACCTGTACAGGTGTATAAATGTGGGGATTCCCCTTAAGATGTTTGATGCGTAATATAACGCAAATTCTATATAAATCAAATTCCCTTTGATTGACCATTTGCAAGCTTTCCTGCCGCCTGTCTTGTTCATATACACCCTAAGTAAGTAAGGGTGCAAAGATCAGGAGTACCATACTAATGGTTAGGTGACAAACTCACAGCGAGAGACAAGAGATCAGCCCTTTCCCAGCAGGTGACCACAAGGCACAAACAAAAAGACGCACACGAAGGCATAACAAACACAAGCCAGAAAAATGATAAAAGACCGAGCTTGTACACACAATCCTGAGGATTGGAATAATAAGAGCATTAAATGAAAATGCGGGGAGACTATTAAGGGCCGCCACGCAGCACAAACAAAACAACTCTGATAATCAAACTAAGTAAGGGTGTAAAGTAAGGGGCAAGTTTTCTGCCAACGAGACCAAAGGGCAAGTTTTCTGCCAACGAAAACCATATAGCTACCTAACAAATCACTCATTTGTGAATAATTATTGTGTTTTGAGCTATTAAAGAGAAATTGCGTTTTTTTTCTACAATCAAACTACAATGTTTAAAAATGCTATATGGTATATATCTTAATTCTTACTCAAAATGTGCTTTATATTTTATTTTGCCTGATTTTAGATGTATATACGTAGCAATGATTTTATACATGTTAGTGTTTTTATGTGAATTCTAACTCAAAATGTGCTTGATTTTCTGAATTTAGCTGATTTTTACTTTTACAAAGTAGAAACTTTTAGCAATCTTGGTCTTTTCTGTTAGAAAATACAGGTAAATGCACCATTGGGATTAGCCCCATTGACTGCTTTAAAATACTGGTAAATTGGCCAAATTCATATTTTTTATGGCACCATCGTATCTATTTTAGCGCCAATCAGCTCCATTGTGTATCGCCCCACTAATATCTCATGGTTATTCGGAACAGGGCATTTATTTATAGGGAACAGGGGGAACAGCGGCCAAATTTTGAGGGGAACAGGGAAAGAAAGACAATATTGCAATTATGCAGTGGAAATCCGGGTCGACATGACCTCTTCTTCAAGAGAATGTGCTGACAACTATGTATTTTTTTTAATAAAACTGTCAAAAATAAAAGTGATAGTGCTTTCATCAGATCGCAAGACTGAATGTTCAAAATGTTTGTACATTTCTTGCAATCTGATGAAAGCACCATCACTTTTAATTATATATGAAACATGTGCACATTTCACAGGCTATATATTTTGTAAGTTTCAGGCGGTTAAATACCTTAAGGATAATTTCAATTTACATTTAGTACTTTTGTATATTTACTATTTACTATTTTAACTTAAAACGCAAGCCAAGTGCAACCACAATCATTCAGATACACCCATCAATTTGAACCGCACATCACTGAAGAAAGGAGCCCTTAAGTAACCCCAGGAGGCTAACCCAGTCAACCAACCTTTTAAATACTGTTACCCCTTTGCATTCAGATGGATTTATCCACGCGGCTAAATACAACAAGGATGGAATTAAATGTATATTAACGGGTAACGGGTAGAAGTTTACATCAGTCCCATAAGGTTGTGTAAATCTTAGCAAACAGTGCAGGCCCTGTAGACGTATTAGTCTACAGGCTCTGATGAAATGCCGCCCTTTGTTACATTTCATCTGGGTCTTCACTATTTGCTGGGGTTTCCAATATACGTAGGGTTAAACAATTTGCTAGTCGCACATACCGCATTGATGGAAATCTCGTGTAGCGGCTCACATATTTGCTAGTCGCACATACCGCATTGATAGAAATCTCGTGCCGCGGCTCACATATCTTTTACCGTGTCGTTTGAACATTACTTTGTTACAATCCCCCTGCGGAGCGCAGTGGCTCACTTTCGGTAGAGCGTCAGACTTTGGACCGAAGGGTTGCTAGTTTGAGACTCACCGCCGGTGGAGTCGCCGTTGTATCCTAAAGCAAGACACTTTATCCGCTACTTAGTACTGATTTACCACAGGAAGACAGGAAATCGTCTCGACATGACTGAAATAGTATTGATTGGGACGCAAAGCATCAAACCAAACAATTACTACAATTCCCCAAATTAAGGTTTTCTCGTGACAAGAGGCAATAATAGGAACATAAAACAGGCCAAATAATAAAAATAATACCTGAAGGCACATTATATGTGCGATACAATCGGAAACATCCACTTTAAAAACACTTATAAGCCTATATGTGGGTAAAATATTGTTTATCTAAATATAAATCAAGCATAGATTGTAATTGAAATGTTAAAATATTTTGATCAGTTATAATATTATATGACAGGTTGAAAACATTTCTTTTACTGGTGTGTGTAGTTCATTGTCCCATTCATGAACTCCTCTGAACATCTCTGACATCAGTTTTAGAAAGTGTTTGCTCTGATATGCACTGAGGTGTCAAGATTATTTTTAAATGTGTACAACCACGTGAAATGAACGAAAACTGAAATTTGTACAATTTGAAAAAATCTTTTGAAAACATACCAGTTCCTTGGATACAATCTCCATCATGTCACCACACAGTTTTAGCAGCTTCCAGAATGAGCATTACAACCACGCAACTAGCAGGTTAGCAAAGAGGTAGTTCATGAACTCGAATTTGGAGATCAACAATTTGCAGTAGAGTGACAGGAATTTAAATAATGATTGGCAGTTTGAGATGTTTAAAAGAGGTAAAGACAATGGACACGATACTAAGAAAATGTTAATTTCCAAATAGTTTTCTTCCTTATGTTAGTAACATATGTTGCAGGTACACATTGGAATTGCCTCTATAAGGCAATTCCAATGAGTACCTGCAATATGTCTTTTCGATAAATGAGTTTTTCACCCTCAATTTCTCAACCACTTTCACTTATACAAAAAATAGCATATAGAAATGAACAACTTTTCATGTAGTTTGTCATGCACATGGATGTCAATAATAGACTGTCTATTTTATGCTTCTGATAGCTTATCTTGAGATATTTCATGGGAGTATATTGCTAAATTGTTAGTTGCGTGGTTGCATTTTAAAAATCCAGTTCGAGGTTCAGAACAGTATGTATCCAAGAGTATTGAATAAAGGACGTCAATGGTTAAATATCTCTTGACTAGTAAATCCGTAAATGGATACAATGGCAGACAATGTAGACCCTGATGAGATTGCTCTGAATGCTGCACCTTTTTTATGAGAATATGTCTTCTTGGGAAAGTACAAACAGGGATCAATGCAGAACATCATGTAGCACTCACATACACAAAAATAGTGTCATATAGAAATTCTAAAATGTGAACTTGGACCCTTCATATAGTGTAACAGACTCGATGGGGCCTATTAGAACCGAAATCATCAGACATGAAAAGCTTGTTCACACAATTTAATAGTCCCAGATCAGACCTAGAGGAGCAGTCTGACCAGGGACTATTGTTTGCTTTTTTAAGTAAGAAAGGTGCAAAGATCAGGAATGACACCTTTCCCAAGATACCAATGGGAAAGTGACAAACTCACAGTAAGACACCACAAACGAGAGCCAAGAGGTCAGCCCTTTCCCAGCAGGTGATCACAGGGCTGCAAGGAACAGACAAGACAGCATAACAAAGACAAACATGAAACGGAACCACAAAGAAAGAACTGCATTCCAGCCCAAAAATACTGGAGGGCTTAACATATTTAACAGGCACATATTTTAAGCCCGAGTGTTGTGAACGACCAAAAACAATCCCCAATCTATGCACTTAACCATAATACTGTAAATTCGGAAATTTTCGCGAAGGTTTTATTTTCGTCACGATTTGGCGAAATCACGCTGTCGATTACTGATATAGGTAAATCACGCAATATTGCGAATTTTTAACGTCGCAAATATGAATTTTAACGCTATTCGAGAAAAATTCTCGCGAAAATTTCCGAATTTACAGTATGACATTGTATAAAAATGATTAAAAAATCAATACACGATGCAACAATTTCTCCCCTCCCGCGCACACACGCATTGATTTGCCATATCACTAATTGCATACTGTAAATCCGGAAATTTTCGCGAGAATTTTATTTTCGCGAATAGCGTTAAAAGACATACTTGCGACCGGAAAATTTCGCTACTAGGGTATATTTTACCTACATTTATATCAGTCAGTAGTCGACAGAGTGATTTCGCGGGGATATTATTTTCACGAAACTTCGCATATACGAAGTTTCGCGAAAATAAAACCCTCGCGAAAATTTCCGAATTTACAGTATCCAGACATCGAAATGATAAAATCCACCATTTTAGCACAGCACAGGTTCATGTAGGGTTTGCAAGGAGCTTTTCTTTACAGACTATTAAAACTCATATTCTATAAATATTTTGATAACTTACTTAATACTATACAATCGTGTGGGGAATCTTAAGAAGAATTCAATTATCTTGGGAATTTTACAAAGCTTTACATTTACTAACAAGTATTCCCAATTAGCCCTAAGCTTGTTTTGTTACAATTTATTAGATTTTTGATAATAAGGTGTAAGATATGGAATTAAGGTTATACAAATAGAATATGTGTATATTTATAATAATGGAAACAATATTGTGTTTTCTGTCCATTTGTACCATGTGTGCCATTGAAAAAATTGCCACTGGGATTTTCGCAGTCGAGTTTTAATATTTAGCCTGTCACAATCTATTTGCAAGGATGTGGAAATTTGTATTTGCATTATCTCTAAGGATTAATGTTGAAAACGTCTCTTTGTTTAAAAGTCAAACGAGGGTCGAATGCAGTTTCCTAGAATAAGTGTTAATTGCAGTCTTTTAGAGTAAGGGTCGAATGCAGTCTTCTTGAATAAAGGTTATATGCAGTCTCCTAAAATAAAGACCAAATGCAGTCTCCTAAGATAAGGTCAAATGTAGTCTACTAGAATAAGGGTCAAATGCACTCATCTAGAATAAAGGTCAAATTCAGTTTGTTAGAATATAGGCCAAATGCAGTCTCCCAGGATTAGATCAAATGCAGTCTCCTAGAATAAAGGCCAAATGCAAGTCTTCCGGAATAAGGTCAAATGCAGTCTCCTAGAATATAGGTCATAATAAAGGCCAAATGCAGTCTCCCAGGATAAGGTCAACTGCAGTCTCCCAGGATAAGGCCAAACGCAAATTCCAAGGATAATGGCAATTGCAGTCTCCCAAAATAAAGGTCAAATGCAGCCTCCTAGAATAAAGGGCAATGCAGTCTCAAAAGATAAGGTCAAATACAGTCTCCCAGGATAAGGTTAAATGCAGTCCCCTAGGATAAGGTTAAATGCAGTATCCTAGGATAAGGTCAAATGAAGTCTCTAAGGATAAGGCTAAATGCAGTCTCACGGGATAAGGTCAACTTCAGTTTCCCAGGATAAGGCCAAAATGCAGTCTCCCAGGATAAGGGCAATTGCAGTCTCCTAAAATAAAGGTCAAATGCAGCCTCCTAGGATAAAGGGCAAATGCAGTCTCCCAGGATAAGATCAAATGCAGTATCACAGGATAAGGTCAACTGCAGTCTCCCAGGATAAGGCCAAATGCACTTTCCAAGGATAAGGGCAAATGCAGTCTCCTAATATAAAATTCAAATGCAGCCTCCTAGAATAAAGGGAATATGCAGTCTCCTAGAATAAAAGTAAAATGCAGTCTCACAGGAAAAAGGACAACTGCAGTCTCCTCAAATAAAGACCAAATGCGGTCAATGCAGTCTCATATAGAATAAAGGTAAAATTCAGTCACCTAGAATAAAGGCAAATTGCAGTTTATTAGAATAAAGGCCAAAAGCAGTGTCCCAGGATAAGGTCAAATGCAGTCTCATAGAATAAAGGCCACAATAAAGGTATAATACCGTCTCCAAGAATGAATGTCAAATGCTGAATCCTCGAATAAAAGTCAAGTGCGGTCGCCCATGATAAGGTCAAATTGAGCCTCCTAGAAAAAAGATCAAATGCAGTCTAGAATAAATGTCAAATGCAGTCAATTACAATAAAGGCCAAAATCAGTCTCAAAGGACCAGTTCAAATGCAGTATCATAGAATTTATTCTATGCATTGCAGTCAATTGCAGTCTCCCATGATAAAATCAAATGCAGTCTTCTATATAGAATAAAGGTAAAATGCAGCCGCCTAGAATAAAGGTCAAATGCAGTCTCCTAGAATAAATGTCAAATGCAGTCTCCTAGAATCAAGACCAAATGCAGTCTCCCAGGATAAGGTCAAATGCAGTCTCCTAGATTTCTGGTCAAATGCAGTCTCCCAGGATAAGATCAAATGCAGTCTCCTATAATAAAGGTCAAATGCAGTCTTGTAGCTTAAATGTAAAATACAATCTCCTAGATTAAATGTCAAATGCAGTCTCCTAGAATAAAGACCAAATGCAGTCTCCCAGGAGAAGGTCAAATGCAGTCTCCCAGGATAAGGTCAAATGCAGTCTCCTAGAATAAAGGTCAAATGCAGTCTCATAGAATAAATGTCAAATGCAGTCTCCTAGAATAAAGACCAAATGCAGTCTCCCAGGTTAAGGTCAAAATGCAGTCTCCTAGAATAAAGACAAAATGCAGTCTCCCAGGATAAGGTCATATGCAGTCTCTCAGGACAAGTTCAAATGCAGTCTCATAGAATAAAGGTCAAATGCAGTCTCCCAGGATAAGATCAAATGCAGTCTTCTATGTAAAATAAATGTAAAATGCAGTCTCCTAGAATAAAGGTCAAATGCAGTCTCCCATGATAAGGTCAAATGCAGTCTCCCAGGATAAAGATCCAATGGAGTCTTCTAGAGTAATTGTCAAATGCAGTCACCTAGCATAAAGGTCTAATGCGGCTTCTTGTGATGAGGATATAGGTCAATGTACTACCGCTCAGGAAAAGTTCAAATACAGCCTCTTTATAAATTCTAACACAGTCTCTCAGGAGGCCAAATACATGTACAGGTTTGGGATAAAAATCAAATACATTGTCTTAGTTGTAGTCTTGTTTGATAATGAACTATTGCATTTTACGTGCTTTGAGATTGTTAGTTGGCCAAAAATCAAAGAAATGTCCCCCATACCTTCTGTGTACCATTTTATCTTTCGCCATATCTTAATAATTTGCGTTTTAGGACTCAAAGCTTACTATTTACATACATGTGAATGGGAGGAAACAAACTTATATGGGCCAGCATATAAGCGTTTACCCGTCCCTACATAACTGAAAGATTGTTGATGGGACGTAAAGAATCAAATCAAACATATTATTTTATATCAGTACTTATTGCATTGTCGCTCAACGAAGGCTCAGACTCGAATGAGCTTTCGCTGATCGCATACATAAAGTATGTATGTAGATGAAGACTCCAACTAAAACTTAGACCTTTAGCCCCCCCCCCCCCCCCCCCCCCCCCCCGGATAATTTTGCAAGGGCGTTTATCGGCGGTTTTTGCGCATATGTGATAAGTACCAAAATCTCACGTGACGGCCCATATGATGCCATTCAAGTATCTCTCACTAATCAACATACTACAAAAGAAGCAAATAACCATATAAGCTACATGTACATTGTCAAATGTGGCTTCAGAGAGCTAAATGGAATCAGTGTGCTACATGTACATATCGAAATCCACTGACCGAGGAATCTACAAAATTCTTAATTTATACTTGTCTTAATTACCAGCAATTCATTCACATTAAAAGTGTGCATCCGTGATAAATGTAAAAGGTGTGAAGTGTGAAAAAAACGTATGAAACCTGTGTAAATCTCGTGCCACGCCCCCTCTCCTAAAATGCTGTTTTTCTGCTATACATACAAAAATACCGTTTTTACCAAAACTTCCAAGAATGAGCAGACATATTTAAAAGAAATAAACTTCTCGCAGTGCATCTGGTCATTCTTTAGTGTTATTACACTATATAGTGGGAAATGCACAAAATATGAAAGCTGTGTATATATACACACTGTTTCGTATTTTGTACAGTTCACGAGGATACTCGAGGCACCTTTAAGTCACAACATTTACCCATACCTAAAATTAATGAAATAATCCCCACTATTTGATAGTTCTTACCTCAGTCCCTTATAAGGAATAGACTAATCCAATGCAACTGCACCACACATAATGGAATAGTCCTAAAGCATATAAACGGGTTAGCAACTTTGCAGTCTCCTATTTGAATACACAAGCCATCCATGAATTGTTCAACACTGTATAAAAAGCCATGTTTACTTTACATTTTTAAACCCGCGATAACACATAACACTCTTCTCTATCACCAAACCATCTACAAAATACCATTAAGATCCAGCGAGCAACGAAGCAAGTCTCCTTTTGTTATTAAATAGAATATACGCCGCACAGATATATCAATAAATCATATTATCAAAATTTGGAAAAAGTACCGTATAAATTCAACTTTTAAAAGCAAAAACATGACCATGATCTGACTGCACACATGTCTTCGCTTTAGTAACAACCCAAATGGTAGTGTCCGTGACACATGTTTTTGTAGTGTCCGCGATTGTATAAATATAGAGCGAGTATATTAAAGTTATGAGCCTCGTAACGACTAAATATACAGTGTACTTTCGCCCAGTTTGAGTGAACACGCGTAAAGTCACTCTTTAATCGTGCATACACAGCTTGTTAGTGGGGTTAAAGGTCTAATTTTTGGACTGAGTCGTCTCCTACTACCAAACTGTATGTATGCGAGAAGCGAAGGCTCTGACGAGACTGAGCGGAGGCGCAGGCTCGTCTGAGTCTTCGCTGTTCGCTGCTTGAATAATAACCAAAATCGTGTGAACTGGCTCGTCTTTTGACATTAAGAGCCACCTACAATTGGTTCTCATTGTCAAAATCACTTTCGCCGAACAAATTGTTTAGCTTTGGGTGAAATTCAAACTTAGAGAATTTTATTTGATATCGGTTATCTGATCATCTAAGTTTCGTAACTTCTGGCGAATAAGTAATGTTTAATATGGTATGTGTGAGATACCATAACATGACTCACAATTACAACATTTTAATTTTTTAAAGAATAATTTATGCAGATAAAATGTTTCGTGTCGACTCTCGCCAACACTTTTTTTCACTTACTAAAGGTTTTGATCAGCTAATTGAAATAATGTTTTCGTAAAAGAAAATCGTAAAAAAACAATATGTCGAAATTTAGTTTTTTACGTTGCGGTGTATGAGTCTCGAGAAAAATATGATAGGAAAAAAATCGTTTCACCCCCTGGTTTGACCAGTTGATTAAAGGTATTAAATTTCTTCCTAGGAAGCTAGATATGAGTAAATAGAAACTAAATTTATTATGAATATAATCTCTTAAAGATGAACTGGCAACCAGTAACTTACTGACATGTAAGGTATGTCAGAATGTTGAACAAAGATTGTCTCTAAGACACTGTGACAAAGGTATGGATACAATGTATATAAAGTATACTTAAACCTCCAGGCATAAATATTGCAATTACTTTTTACCGTACATAGCCTAAATCATGCGCAGATCCAGAGGGGGGACAGGGGTTCCGGACACCCCCTCCCCGCTGAAAAATCGCAAAGCTATAGGATTTCTTAGCAATACTGATGCAGATCCCTTGCAAAATCTAAAAGGTACCAAGCCAGCATTCAATGTTGGGCAGTCAACGGCCCGCCAGCGAAATGGCATTTCAATGGCGTTTCGATGGCGGGCCGATGATTGCAGGCTTTTAGTAACATGGTATTTGGATCGCTCCTCCACTCATCAACTAGAAGACAAAATAATTGTTCAGAGTTTGACCTCCCCCCCCCCCCCCTGGATCCCCGCATGCCTAAATAATCAAGCGTATTAAAGGTGGTACCCCCGTGTGAAATCAGTCTGGCCGCTCGAGGTTATAAAACTTTTTATGCTCAACTCAACTGAGCATGAAATTCATCATGCTCATAAATGTTAAAATGCCATCAATTGTTGGCATTTAACATTTATAAGCAGGATAAATACAACATATGAGAGCTTGAAAGCAAGAAATACCTATATCATTCAGCGTTTTATATTTTATGAGCAGTTTAAATTTTATGCTCAGCTGAGTTGAGCATGCAAAAAGTTTTATATCCTAGGGGCCTGGTGTATTTCATCTATGGTGTATTTCGCACATGTTTCATATTTTGTATGTTTCCTGCGAGTGTAATTGGACTTCTACAAAAAAAATAATGTTCAAAATTACCGATCTTCCCTTCAATACAACTGCGAGATTGAAAACCAGTACTTTCAAGAATGAGCGGACAACAGTTTTTAGAAATTTATAAATCACACTCTCCTGAGTAAAATGACACAACTTTTTATTATCATTTTGGTATATTTCACGCGGTTGAACATCTTTAAACTACTATGTTCATAAAAGATGTTTTGAAGAATTAAGACTTAAAGTCCAAGTCAACAATATTTCGGTAATGTCGGGACACCTCCCAAAGAGAGGGAGGGAGAAAAGAAGATTGGGAAAGGCTAAAAGGCCCAGACCCCAACTAGATTTGCTTCACCTGAAGCAAATTTCGTCTTGCCAAAATGCCAAATATGACAGGGCCTGCAGCAGAGAGTGTGAACATTCATATTTCGACATACATGGAAGTATAAAGACAGATACAAATACATTCTTACCGTTGATCAGTGATAGCTGTCCTGTTTGCTTGACCAAACGAAGAAATGTTACAGTCCGTAATAAAAGAACCAGGTCGTATCCTTCCTTATCACTACATAGAACATCCATTTTATTAAAATGACTTCACCCAATATTACTTTTACTTTCTTATTTCGACAAATTCTTTGGCAGCTGCCAATAGTGTGCAAAGCCACAGCTAGATTAACAGTTCGGACTGAACTGAACCTTGGAAATTATCTATGATTTTTGGATGAGTTATTTTGTGCAGGAAATACCACAAACACACACTGTAAACCAACCCACGGTACCATATGGAAGAGCCACAGAACACGAATAGCCACAAGACATCAGCAAACAGTTAAAGTAACCAGCTCTCTCTTTCTCAGCAAGATGATTGAAAAATTAGAAAGGACACCTAGTACTGCATTGCAAAACAAGGTTCAAATGCAAAGGCCCACAAACAATGGAGGCAACAATTAACTATGAATAAACAACGAGAGAACCACAGCATTAGAACGGACAGCAGCCGGAGCCACTGGGGGCGGGTCGGGGTAAATGCATTTTAATTATCTGCAAAAAATGGATTCTTCAGAAGTAGAGAGAACCTACAATATTAGAAAACAGCAGACTCGGTTTTATTGAGTCTGTTCATGAGAATTAATGGAAAGTGCAACAATTCTCATCCCCCTAGCACCACCGGCTTAAGCGGTATTCTGCTTTTTGTTTGCTATTGTGACAATAAGTGTGAACAGACAAGGCTGCCATTTTGCGTATATTGAGCAAATTCCATATATGAGCCTGTCCAACAGATTGATTAAAATTATGCAAATTTAAAACAATCTGGTGACAAATGATATTCTTGTTCATCCACATTTTCCCTCAAGTTTCAATTTTCATCGACAAGCCCCACTGATAGTTATTAGTTATTATCTTTTATATCCAAATTTCACACATTTTTGAATGGACCTTTTAAATAATTAATAATGTTGCAAAGGACGGTGAGAGTTGCCATTCAGAGACCACCAACATGTACAAGTTCAAGTCGAATTTTAACCCACTTAAGCCTAGCGTCCTTTTTACGGGACATCGGCAAACAGCGCAGAACCAGACCAGACGCCACAGAGCGTGACGTCTGATCAGGTTCTTCATTATTTGCTTCTAGAATGTATTTTTAAAATTTTAATGAAATTGAAATGTGCTATCCAACAGCCCTTAAATTCAAAATGGATTCTCGTTCAATTAATACTGGTTGAACATTCCATTAGGCATAAATGGGTTAATCATGATTGCAGCTTGTTTGCACTTTAAGATCTCTTTCATAATATGTTATTCCTTCACAAATACTAATACATTTTCACATACAAGTGTTTAAATCCAAGTTACCCGGTTTATTACTCGCATAACTAATAAATAGATCACGTTAGACATCTTAGATCATTATATACTCAGCCTAGCGTTATCTTTTAAGTGTCTTAAGTTAAAATTACAAATATCCAGGCTTTGGTTAAGATAAGGGTGCTTACCCCAAAAATAATTTTCTTATATCTCAACCAAAACATATGTTGTGGGTACTCAAAAGAACCGTCTCAATGAGACGGTTCTTTTGAGCACCCAAAACATATGCTTAAACTGATGGGTAAGAAAATATTTACAATTTTATTTTTAAAAAAATGTTTATCTATACCTTTTATTACATCTTATGATAAGCTATGCCTATTCAGACCAACTGAAGCATTTTAACCAACTCACTGTTGTGTACCAGTCAAGTGACATTGTTTCATTTCAATAAGTTTATCAGCAAGCTATTGGACCAACCGTATCTGCTTGGCAATCTGGCAGACACTAAAAACCGGTATCCAGCGTTAGGTACAAGTTGACATGTGCACACAGTCTGATCAAAGTCTTATTTTTCCGCCTGAAGAAACATTGAACCCTTGGCTACCCATAGAGCGCCCATCGAAGAATCTGATCAGACTGCGCTCATGCGCAGGCTGATCTGAGTCATCGGTAGGCGCACATTATGCTAGATTCCGGCTCAATTATTATTTTATGGAGAATGTATTCAAAGATGTACAACCACTTGAAATGTAGAAAAATATTTGCCATTCATTCTCATCGTACATCTAGACACTTTGGATACCACAGCCAAACTAAACCCTTATTATGTAAAATTCATGAGTAGTAATGGGTTTGCAAACACAATGTTCCCAGATGAGACTGTAGTCTGATCAAGTACTATTTGTTCATTGTCATTAACTAGTACTAGGAAAGAATAGTTCTAAAGGATTCTTGAAGATTCCAAATTATTTATTGGTTTCATATCAATCCTGGAAGATTCCAAATTATCATTTTTTTAACTGTTTAAGTATTTTCAAGTGTTACAGTGATTCAACACTTGATTTTATCTCGCTCGAATATTAACGAGACAGTGTTATAGCGTTCGACTCTCATACTTTGGTGTGTTTTTTATCTTAGTGGTTTTATATATTCGAACACCATACTGATGTATCTACAATAAATCAAACGCCATTGTTCTAGGTGCCTGTGCGTACAATTTGAGAAGCCTGTGCGTCTCGCAAGGCCGGGGTATGTCACTTGTATCCCTTCCCAGCTGCCACATTACCTTGAGTAGCTGGAATGCCGGCTTGCTGAACAATTGCAAAGCAATACACAGGAGGAGGCACAATTCACCATATCTACATTAATTGCTGGTTCCTGCTTTACAGGTGGTCAGTAATGGAAAAACAGGTAACCAGTAACCCCCCCCCCCAATACCTGAAATGGGGGGGGGGGGGAGGGGGTTCTGGTTACCTGTATTTACAATACTGACTACCTGTAGACAGGAAACCAGCAATTAATGTAGATATGGTGAATAAGCTCAAAAATGCATTCTTAAAGGTAGCGGGTCACCATGCAAGATATTGACTTACAATACATCTGTAATCATGATATGTTCATGTTATATTTTCAACAAAGCGGTGAAATGGGATGGCCTACTTTTTTAGCATGATATGAGTATATATTGACCTTACAACTATTTGAATATCAAATAATTAATACATTCGAGAATAATAAAGTTTATTGTAAGATAAACATATTTGGGCCATTTCGAAAGGTCTCTTTTCTATCAACATCTAACTAATTGCGGTATTGATTCTGTATTTTGGTACGCTGTGTTTTAGTTTTGTCAGTGTGATTTCTATTTCCGTGAGAACAGATGTTTAATTCATAAATCATGAATACGCTGTATTTTATTTTGTCAGTGTGATTTCTATTTCAGTGAGTAGTACCTTATTCATGATTTATGAATTACACATCTGATCTTACTGAAATAGAAATCACACTGACAAATTTAAAACACAGCGTACCAAAATACAGAATCAATCACAATTAGTAAAATGTCGAATCAAGTTCAGATAGAAGAGACCTTTTGAAATGTCCCAAATATGTTAATCTTACTATAAACTTCATTTGCGGCATATTCACCTGCAGATAAACAGGAAGACCAACCTTGTTTGAGGTGCCGAATGACATCAACAAAGATTGAGTGAAATTGTCATTTATATACCAAATGACATTTGCAAAGTAATCAATAATACATTTCACAAAATTGCATGTGATTTGTTATTCAAAAGAATGACCAAGAAACATATGTCATCCAGACATACACCGAAAAGGTGGGGTGTTAAAAAGGCCACCAGCAAAAAGGTTGCAAAGCTAGAGCTTTACAAAAGTTTAAACCAAGCGTTGCCGCTGCAAAAATATCGGTAAACCCACTAAATACAACGCCAAAATTTGAACGCAAAATACCAAATAAATTCACCCCGCTATGTAGTACGGTAAATTCGGAAATTTTCGCTAGGGTTTTATTTTCGCGAAATTTCGTGAAAATAAACCCCTCGTGAAATCACTCATTCGTTTACTTTTATAGGTAAATCAAGCCATAGTCGAGCATTATATGTATTTTAACGTTATTCGTGAAGTTTAAAATTCTCGCAAAAATTTCGGATTCACTGTGTGAGTACAGAAGATCCTTGATTTATTGAATTGTTCTATATTCGCAAATAGCACGAGCATAACGAGGGGCTCACTGATTATAGAGTATCCAGGAACATTACGAGGTCATTCACTAGGCCATGTAAGTCGAATCTCGAAAATTCGAAGACCTTGGGATTAGAGGCTTAATTTGGAAGTATCAGTAGTCCGAATTCCTGCGCGGGTCCAGAAGGTTTTTGTCAGAGGGGGTCCAATTTGGACAATTCTTTTATTTGATGAGGGGAGTGCTGATCCAAATAACACTATGCGGACCATCATCGACCCGCCAGCGAAACGCCATTTGAATGGCGTTTCGCTGGCGTGCCGATGATGACCCAGCAGGTGTTCCGACCAGTATTTCTAAGAAACCCTATATTTTTGTGATTTTTCAGGGGGGGGGGGGGGGCGGACCACCTGTCCTCCCCTCTGGATCCGGTCATGGAATTATAGGGAAGTAGACATAAAAACATATGATCCCCAAATATGAGTTTTATCAAATTTTTTATCAAACGTAGGGTTTGAACGTGCGTTGTTTTTAAGCACCAACAACATATGTTATTTAAAGGCAGAAATCAAAATAGATCATGAATATGTCCCATTCTCTGAATCCAGCATGTGCCAAATTTATTTCGAATTAGGGAATATTTCGAAAAATCGAAGTTCGAATTTTCGATGTTTTACTGTATTTTGGCCAATGGGGAAGTAATAAAGTAACATAAATTCTACTTGTAGATCTTTCAATCTAAAATGCATGGCTTGTAGTCAGGCTAAAGGTCGTGCAATAGTCAAGCAAATATGCATATATTTTGCGTATTTGTACCCAATGGCATAGTAATACAATGCACAACTGTTAACCATTATCATGCCAATCACCATTATACTGAAAATGTCGCTTGTTTCTTACGCCTGCTGCATACATGTACATCAAAATGCGCTCAAGACTACTTTAGATCATCGAAGCAATCACTATGAACCCTGATCAGACTGCTCCTAAGGGAGCAGTCTGGTCAGGGTTAATACTGCTTGCAGTAGAGGAAGAGGGAGTAGAATACATGAGAAAAAGGTTAAAATCGAAAATGCTAGATTGTATCATTATGGTTCAACAATTTATGAGCTTTCAATGGATTTAATAAAATTTCTGGTATTTTTATTCTATTACTGGTTTCTATGCATGGTTGCCTTAATGTCTATAACAATTCTTTACAACTACTTAGGTCTCGTCAAAGTACTAAAATACAAAATGTATTTAATATACGCGAAATTCATAAAGTTTTACAATATGAAAAAAGTAAAACCTGTGTAAAAAAAAGTCATTCAAAAATAGACACAACAAATATCTTAATGACAAATGGTAGCTTAATGAAGGTCGAAAGTATTGCAGAAAGCATTCTGCAATACTTTTGACCTCACCGTACAACCGACTAGTTTGACGACAGATTACCGTTTCGGAAGGAATAGGGTTAGTGAAGATTTTTTTGCTTGCTAAATTCAACAAACGAATATGTGGTCCCTGTTGATAATGGAGAAGATGCTAACTGTTCGGAGATACTGCAGCGGCAATCTGAGCCTATTTCACGCACAAATAAGCTTTTTATCAGCTCTTCAACGCCTGAGTTTCAAGAAAAATGCATAAAAACAGCTTTCTGCTCCAACCGAATGTCTAGGAAACAAAGTATATTTTAATCACTTGGTCACACTAAAACTACAATTATTCACCTGCATTTATGTCAAGTTTTGCCGCTAAGTTCCGTTTAATACCGATCTAGACACGCCCATGAAGAGACCATGTGAAAAATTGATGTCTCAATCGACAGATCACTTCTTCAACGGATGTAGTCGACGACAGATGAGAGATTTCAAAGGATAGCATCGACGACGGCTCTTCATTTCTGTTTGGTCTTTGAAAAACGTATTGGGACTTGTTTGGCGTGGAAATTATCATTGTATAAGATAGGTCACTGGGTGCACCTTAAAAAAATAAATTTAGGCCCAGCATACATTTTTATTACTGGATCCTAGGTAATATATACCATGTATACTGTTAGTTTAATTTCAGACTTTAAGACGTCGCGTATTTAAAAGTGCTGCGGCGGAGAAAACCATCGAGTGCACGAATGGGGGGGGGGGAGGGGGGCGTGCACGAGAGTCCCCTCTCGTTAGGGGGGTGCACGGGGTCTTCTCCACAAACACCATACTTTTTGAGCGTCAATGTATATGTGCGTTTTAAATGATTTTGGGGGCCAGATTTCAGTCGTTTTGGTCACAATTTTTTTCTAGAAAATATTCTTTGACGCGCGAGAAATCGAATGTTGAACTTTTTTTCAGACTTTTTCTTGTCTCTTCATCATGTTTCTTTGACATTACTTAGCTTCACCTATGTCCCCGCCGTTGTTTGGCATAGTCTCTACTTTTAGCACAGGCTCATGGTGACATTTCGAAGACTCACGTTTTTTTAGAAAACAACGATAAATCAAATTACTTTTATTTAACATGGCAATATGAGGCAAATTACATGGTACGGGTGCAAGTCAAAACGTCTCCTAGTCAAAACGCCCCCTAGTCAAAACGTATCTGAATTGGTCCCGCAAACGTCCCCAAACATTTTTCGAAGAAATATGGGATTATAACAAAGAGAAAGCTTGTTTTAGTGTCTGGTACTATGTATGAAAGTTTGAAATGATGTTTTGATATGGTATTTTATGTGCATGCTGCTATAGATTGGTACAGATCCATAGCTTGCGTTAACGTACAAGCAAATAGACCAGGGCCTTTCGTGAAAGTCAATACTTGTTGATCACAGAGACCCAAACTGATAACCGGTAAGTCGATAATAATATTAGAATCATGAGGAAAAAACGTGGGCTATGGCTGTTCTGTGTTGCAAAATATTTTATTATGATGATCAAAGCCGAATCTACAGAACCCGCTGATCCAAAAACGATTGAAAGTGGAAATTATATCGTACTCTGCAAATTCACTTATTTGTGCTCTGAAAATAATCAATAAAGGCAGTGTGGTAACAATATGTATAGGTAAAGCGCAGTATTATGCATGTAGAGCGGAGGACTGTAGTGGAATACAAGACTGTCATCCTTAGGTCACTGGTTCGAATCCGGTTCGCGGGATTTTTTCCCCTAGTTTTTCGCATTTTTTTTCTAATTTATTTTAACTTTCATCTTTATAATATTACAACGTGCACTTATAAAACCCGCTAACAGTTTACAAAAAATACTATGACGTTTGCGCAAGTCTAACTTTTTCCGCGAATTTTTAGAACTACCACATGTCTTTTTTTGTAAAGAAGTTTTTGAGACCCGACCAGTGTTCCTTAACATTCATATGTCTCTATTATTGATTTAGGGTCAAGGAGACTTACACAAATAACTCCTCATAAAACTTACACTGTCCTTGGGAAAATGTCCCTGCCAAACACTATATCCATATACATTGTATGTATATATTACATTTTACCCTGAATCTATTGGGGCACCAACGTACACAATTGTTTTGTCATCATATTTTGGTTCAAGTATAATAATTCAATATTAGGTAACGCAAAAAAGCATTCGAGGTAAAGGGTATTGGTAAATCCTTTGTAATTTGATGCGGCGACCCAATAATGATGACCTTATCACCTTTTGGTTTTACACGCTGAGTGGAATACCAATATTTTAACTCTTTGCATGCTGGAAATTCCACATGCTTATTTTGTTCGAGATGACTTCTATTGCTGAGTGAGGAAAAACTACTTAAAAGGAAAAAACATGGACAGCTTTAGCATTATAATATACACATGGAAGAAAAAACATGATGTGAAGAATGTGCGGTAATGAGAAACCTGTTAGCTATATTTTTCATTTGTTTTATTCATTACGTCTTCAGTCATTTGGGGACGGGTTGAACCAGCACTATTAAGAATAAGATGCTCTGTCTACTAGTGTCGTCTGCTGATAACCTTTGTAAAAAGTTTAGATCCAGACCAGGCTCGACTCATCACTGTGGCATAATTACAAATAATTTTATATTAGCTTTCACGTAATTTCAACAACATTTCGACTTTTATAATATTAACTAATATGAAAATGTGATGATATATGTCAAATTATTTTTAATTTCCATCACTTCAATGAGGTAGGGTCTTTGATATGGCAGTTCACTGTCATATCTTTTCATGTTTATAAACATATTGCCAGCTCATTCTAGAAAGTATTGTTAAATGCATCTAGATTTCTACTGCAAAATTGGATCTGTCCATGGTTTAAATTTTTGCATGCTGGGTAATTTTTCATGCCGGATGATTTTTTTTCAAAGTCATTTGCAAGTTTTTCGAAAAATAATCTTTCATGAATACTATCAGAGTGTCAAACAGATTGTATCCAGATCAGGCCCGACGTTATGTCGGGCCTGATCTGGGTCCAAACTGTTTGCAAAGGTAATCAGCAGACGACATCAGTAGAACAGAACAGAACAGAACATATATTTTATTGACGTAAACGGTACAGTTTCTTGCCAGATACATGAATATAACAACAAATTCACAAATGGTCACAATAGATGTATACATGATTTAACAACAAAGTCTTAAATTGGTCACAACAAAAGTTATATAAGAACAATATATGTGCTCCCATATTAGTTACATAACTATAGATCAAAAATTAAGTTTTATAAGAGAATACAATCTTAAACGTAACGTGTTTTACTATTACGTAAACTGTTACCTATACTGTTACATAAGCTGTTACCTAAACTGGAGGCTGTGTCTGGCTATTTTAAAGCAGATTCAAAGTGTTGATAAGTTAATAAATAGAAAAAAGTTAAGTGTCCACCTTGACAAAGTGAGACTCAAACCAGCTGAAGAGACCTGCTAGAATGTTGAACTTTTGCCTGAAGCAAGTTTCGATGTTATATGAATAACAAAGGCGCTGATCAGTCTGTGCGGATGTGCAGTTTGGTCTTTGCTTTTGTTTTTCGCTTGCAGCATAACCAGGTTTTCTCTCCACGAAATGTGGACCACATTTTAGCCATGTCTTCTTACTGGTACCAACTCTTGATTTAGTTATCCGCTTCACTTGAAATGAACAAATATTTTTGCTGCGAGAAGAGAATGATTTACTACGCACTGAGAACAGTTTTTTTAAATAATGACGCTTTGATACTTTTTGGGGATGGATGTTCGCAACCGTTCTCAAAGTTAAGGATATAAATCTGGACCCATGTTTTCGTTCTTGCCCTGCTGAACATTACAAAAAAACTCCACTCATCCACAATTTTCAATCATTTGTGTCGGATAGTTTCAGGTTTTATGGTTGATTTTGAGGCAGAGTGGAAAACTGTAGATCCTGATCAGTAGGCTTCTGAGAAAACGGCTGATCTGGATCTACATTTTTTTTTCAAAAGGGGGCATATACAAGCTCAGCAGGATAAAAGATTAAGAGGATTCTAACACCTCTCAGTATAAGAAAGTTTTCACGTAAAAATAGTTCCAACTTGTTTCTTGTTGTTGTTGTTTTTGTCTTTTTAAAAATAGTTCCACAGTGTTTTGCGATATATCGAAGCAATGATTTGTCTGTCCGATTTCAAAAATATTTAATGTTATTAATCAATCCTTAATGTAACCGGTGTACTAATTGAAAAGACGCTTCGAAAATACAACTCTTGCGCAGATCCAGAAAGTTACGTTAGAGACTTTGACTTTTTTTAGCTGATGAGGGGAGGGAGGATCAAATACCACTATAGGCGGGCCATCATCGACCCGCCAGCGAAACGCTATTTAAATGGCGTTTCGCTGGCGGGCCGATAATGGCCCAACATTGAATGCTGGCTTGGTAGCTTTGTGATTTTTCAGGAGATATGGACCAGTATTGCTTAGAAACCCTAATTTTTTGTGATTTTTCAGGGGGTCCGGACCCCCTGTCCCCTCTCTGGAACTGCCCATGACAACCAAGGATTAGTGCTAAAAGTACTTTGCCAAAACCTGCGGGAACATAGGTGACATAATGTCTAAGATATATGCTGAAGAAAAAAGTAAAAAAAAAATTGTGACTATCTGAAAACGATTTTGTTTAGCATTCGGTTTTCTCACGCCAAGAAATATCTTTTCTAGCAAAAAAAAAACGTGACTGAAATCTGGTCCCAAACGCATAATAACCAATTAAAAACGCACATAGAAGCGCTAAAAAATCAAATTTTTCTCGGGGGAGACCCCCTGCCCCCCCCCCTACCGAGAGGGGGACTCCCCCTCTTGTGCTCTCCCCCTCTCGTGTCGTCGGCACTCGATGGTTTCGTCTGCCAGACAACTTTTAAAATACGCGGCGACGACCCTGCTAGTTGATACATATACAAGTATTGGCTCAATCGCATTAATATTTGTTCTAAGTTTTGAGCACTAACGCATGAGCTGTGATCATATATATATTCTGTTCTACACAAATTTTCATACAACACATTTCTTGCCAGAATGCCAATTTTGTGCGCTGTGTTTAATTCATAAATATTGTGCAGTCATATTTGTGAAAATCAACGCATATTAACTTGGCCGTTCAAGGGCTTAAATCATCACATAATTCATGGATCATGACTTCCTGACTCATGCCTCTGTCTGCCGCCTTGAACACTACAAGGAGTGGTTAGATTTTACCCGTGAGAGCTACTTGGTCTGGCGTCTGAACAATCTGTGTCCACTTGGCATCAACCTATCTGGTCATATGGTAGAACACCTGGTGTGCTGTGTTGTTGTAGACGATCTTTCAGGAGCCTAGACATGTTTTCGACTTCTGTTCTACACAAATTTTCATACAAGACATTTCTTGCCAGAATGCCAATTTTGTGCGCTGTGTTTAATTCATAAATACTTTGAAACTCCGCGCATATTAACTGGGTCTTTCAAGGGCTTAAATCATCACATAATTCATGTAGCCTATATAGTTCTATTTTGTTAACTATCCACCTAATCTAATTTGTCTTGAAACTCTGTTGAAGGCGAAGTCGAAAGCGCTTAGTTTCAAAAATTCTTTGCACTGTTTTTTTTATTTATATCCTTCTATATTTATTTCTCAAATCAATTAAGCATACTTTACTGGAAAGGATAACTCGTTTGGTGCATATATATATTACAATTTAATATGTTCACTCTGGTAAATGCAAAAGCTGCAAGGTAATCTGAATCTAAACCTGTTGACTGTGCGGACTCCGCTAGTATAAATAAGCCGTGGCATGAGATTTCCAACAATGTGGTAGGTGTGACCAGCGAAGGCTCAGATCATCCTACGCTTACTCGCAGTCTGATCAGAGCCTTTGCTAGTCACTTAAATACTCAATGACTGTTAAGCTACTGACTGAACATCATTTGGAGTTTCTAAGCTCATAAGGAGGCTGCACAGGCTCGTCTGAGTCTATACTTGTCAAAATGCCACATTGATGGAAATCACATGTCGCGGCTCATTAATGTGAATCATATTGCCATTTGAGTCAGCTTTGGTATTTAGCGTATAGCACAGTGACGAAGACTCAGGCGAGCCCGCGCAAATGTGCAGACTCGCCAGAGCCTTTGCAGTCGCATTGTTGTGTGGCTAAGGCTCAGGATAATTTGCACAGGTTCGCCTGAACCTTCGTCACAGTACAGTAAAACCTGTGTAAAACGACCACTCTCAAAATAACAGAAAATTGGTTTTCAAGACGAATTATCGCTTAATGCCGGTCAAAAGTATTGCAGAATGCTCCAACGGGAGCATTCTGCAATACTTTTGACCTCCATTAAGCTCCCATTTGTCATTAAGATCTTTGCTTTGTCTATTTTTGAGTGGCCGATTTACACAAATTATACTGTACCAAAATCTCATGTGTTGGCTCATGCTGACGATTTGAGTCCATTTTATACGAGCAGCGAAGGCTCTGGCGAGTCTGCTCCAGCAAATACAGCAAGAGTGTATAACCATCGGTGCGTTGAATCTACATTGTCAAAGATGCTTCAAGAACATTTCAGCAGATGACAAAATCAGGCGACTGTTATTTTAGGTTTTAGTTGAAGGGAAATAATCGAAATGGGCTTGCAATATTGAAGTCAGTTCGAAATCCCAGTTGAAACACCTTTTCAAATTTATTGAAAAACAGCAACCAACAAAATTGATTACACCTTTCTTTTCGAGTTATCATTATTGCGAATATTAAAGGGTTGGTTTGCAAATAACATTTTACAAAAATTCCTTTCCTTTTAAAACGTGCTTCGTGGGTGCTTAAACAGACCCTCCCACTAAGTACATGTATCACAACTTATGTCACATATTTTTGATTTTCTCGCGTGCAATAAGCAAGCGTTGACTGACTATCACTTTATCGTTGGTCAGCCAAATGTAAAGTCTGTGGATTTTGAACATGGTGTCAGCTTATTCTTGAAAGTATTGGTAAAGTCGATCTGGGGTCCCACTTCACTATAGAAGGAGAACTCTACCTATACAACGTATCATAGCGATGAGGCAAATTTTTGAACAATTATGTGTTTATGGTAAAAACAAAATATTTTTGGCGGGAAAAGTAGTCTGCGATTTAAATCTTTTAAATATGTCAAATATACTCAGCGTCAATGAAAAGTTACCAGTAAGTCCCATACACTTAACACAGGACAAAATTTGATTCATTCTGAACGAAGAACTGCGGATACTTCAGCACTCAATTTTATGGCATAGAGTCCCATGCATCACCACTATGGAAAACGGTACCTATCACACCCGAATGCATTATACCCATTCCTTGACGGACCCCAGTAGTTTCCATCGTATTGTATAGGAAAATGGTAACGTTTTGGTGCTACCTTAAAGTTTGATCTTCATTTCTTGTATTTAATGGGATAATTGACACCATTTAGGTGGCGTTTTCAATGAAAACATCTATGGCATGTACTGGCATGTTGTCTTCTGAATATTATGATTTCAAATTCTTAAAAACTGCGAAAACATAAAACACGTATATCACGTGCACCATAGTACATGGCTCGTGGAACTGTGTTATCTCTCCAAACCAGTCTGTCGTTGACCAGAAACATGAACGTATAAGTAGCCATAGAGCTCTATTATATATTTCCAAAAAATATCGAAATTTAGGTACTGGTAACTTTTCACTGACGCTTTAAAAAGGACTGGTATCCATACTCTAAAGAATTAAGTGTAAGTTTACACCAAAAGAGGTGAACCTACACTTACTTAAACCATTTAAAACCATTTAAGGCCACCATTTTTCCAGTTATAAATCTAAAATATTTCTACCTGTTACTTTTGAAGTCATTCTCCGGATCAATACAATCGACTAGAACACAGTTTTAAAAACAGGTGAAAGGGATGCCTTTAGTTAAGAGTGCGTACCCAAAAATATTTTTCTTATTTCTCAACCAAAACATATGTCGTGGGTACTCAATTGAGACGTCTCAATGAGACGGTTCTTTTGAGCACCCAAAGCATGTGTTGAAACTGATGGATTAGAACATTTTTAAAAATTTACGCTCATAAATTTTGTTTATCTAAACCTATGTTACATCACGCAGGGTGGAAGTTCAGCTGACACCAAATTTTGGCGTAAACTTACACTATTTTTACAGTTTAGTGTAAACAGCTTTTATTTGTTTTTTAACAAATGAGCCGGAACATGAGGTTTCCAACAATGTGGTTTATGTGACCAGCAAAGTCTCAGTTCAGCCTGCGCATACGCGCAGTCTGATCAGAGCCTTTGCTGGTCATTTGAATATTCAATTACTCTAAGGCTACTAATCGAACAACATTTTGCGTTTCTAAGCTTAAAGGGAAGCTGCACAGGCTCATCTGAGTCTACACTTGTCAAAATACCACATTGTTGGAAATCACATGTCGCGGTTCAAATATATTTAAAATTCTATGAGAAGCGACATCCCACCCAGCACCCCATCACTGGCCGCTTTCGGCCCGCCAGCGAAGCGCCATTCGGATAGCGTTTCGATGGCGGGCCGATAGTGGTCCGATTTACTTGCTTACTGGGATATTCAAATTATAACTTTAACCCGAACCATATATTTTGGTTGAGAAAAATCTATTTTTCACTTCTTATCTGGGGGACTGTCGATGACACCAAAACATCGACATAAAGGCCATTTTCCTCTAAACTCATGTTTTATGACCTGTATTTTAATATTAACCTGAGTGCTTGTTAAACAAAGGCAAGTGTCCTAAAGATCACTGTCTTTAAGATTGTATTTACTTTTGCATTGTTTAAGAATCTATGTGGTTAATACACGTAAGGAAATTAGAGAGATTTAAAATTTAATTGAACGTATGAGAACTCAAAACAGCATCTAAAGCTCAAATAAGCCCACTCAACATGCTCAGCGTTTATCTTCATTTCAAACTGGTACAAATGATATATTGGTACTTATCGCATATATGTGCAAAACTCCTTTAAACGCCCATGCTGGCGCATGTGCAGCGTAACTAGAGGCCTAAATTTTGACCGGAGTCTTCATCTGCGTTCATACTTCGTGTATGCGAGCAGCGAAGATTCTAGCGAGTCTGTGCATTTGCACCGGCTCACCTGAGCCTTTCATGCTGGACAATGCGATAAACATCAAAACCTGAAGTGCTGAGGTCCCTATATGAGCCATATGAACAAATAAGCCTATTCAATGCTAATATGTAGTACAGGGTATACGAAAATTTGCATTGACTACTGGTTGTAAGTTTTCATTCCCCCAGCTATTAATGCTACGTATATAGCTTTTTTAAATATGCGAACAACAAAGGCACCGATCAGCCTGCAGCATACCATGTGTGAACATGATTGCAAACTCCAAAGACACGATGACACAGACCGTAAGGGATTTCCATTGCGTGACTTATGCTGTCGATCTTTTTTGTTTATTTGACCAACACACACATACACGAGACTTGTATAACATTATTAGATGATGTACTGATCGGTCATCATGTTCTTTGGTAGAGTTCTCTGACCTTTACGTTCAAAACAAAGGCCTGTTCCCCTTAATGCGCCAATCGCAACAAAAGTCGTCTGCTTTTCTCGTCTGCTGAAATGTTTAAGAAGCCTCTATGGCAAACAGAGTGGACCCAGATCAGACTGCTCCTATAGGAGCAGTCTGCTCTGGGTCCACGCTGTTCACTTCTATGCTTTATTGGTCAGTAATGTTATAGTTAGGCAATTATTTGCGGCAGACTACTTCAGCAGACGACATTTTCAGATGCATTTTTTTCTTGGCGCTTTAAGGATTAACAGACATATATAAGGACAATTCTCTACATGAAAATTATGAACTCACATTAAAACATAAAACCAAGGGAATATGACCATGAATTGCCACAACCACAAGTATTAACAAACCAACTCACGGCGTCCACACTGTAAAAACATGTGTAAGTTTACAACAAAGGAGGTGGAAGCCTAGCTTTGGATGTAAACTTACACTTACTTTCCTGCTAAAACACATTTGAAGTCAACATTCACCCAAATATTTCTACCTGTTGTTTTTTAGTTGTTCTCTTGATTAATACTATACATGTATATACTGTCCTGCCAGCCAAGAGTGACAGTGACGTCATGTTTTGTTTACAAGTTATCAGGGACTTATAATCGATAGATCACTTGTGTATTAATCATATCCACAGGATAGGATTAATTCACAAGTGATCTGTCGATTCGCGTTAGCTCAAGTGGAGTGTACAAGTAAATGTTTTACTTAAAAAATTTTAAATAAAATATTACGTCACTGTCACTCTTGGTTGGCACGAAAGTAGATGGATTTTGATTTGTAAAAGAGATATGAAAATCTTACCTCCACACTGCTTCTGTCATCGGTCGAATACCCACTCGTCCCATTCGACAGAGACATATCTGCCGGCACCTCCATCGACCTGGCCCGTCCCTGGTCTCTCCACCTCACCCTTGTCCGTCTACGCCCCAAGATCTCCGATGACATCCTTCGAATTCTTTCTCCGACTCCCCAGGAGTCCTGTAGGTTAGTGTCCACGACTTCATTCGTGTCCCGGGTAATAGTTCCTCTCGGCAAATCACGGTCGAGACTTCGGGTCATCAACGGCTCTTCTCTAACGTCATCGGTAAATCGCCGGAATTTGCGTAGCTGTACTGGTTCTCGCGTTTGCTTCAACGTCGCCCCCGAAATAACGGGCACGTGGTATGATTTCTGCGTCATCGTTTTTAAACGTTCTTTTCGACGTCTTTCCCGTTCCTTGCGCCTTGAGTCCTGAAAATAATTTGAACGTATATAATTTTAGACTCGACTTTCGTTAATTCAAGTGAATCAGAGATTTTACTTCGAATAATCAGCAATTCGAGTAAAAAAAAGTTAGTCTGTAATAAGAAATATGGTCATTTCCAAATTATTGCCTATAAAAAAGAGTGTTCTGTGTTTGCCTCATCGAGACGTTTTTGAAACACTCAGAATATTTATGATTGATAATTAAGATAATTAAGTCTTCTGATGTTTTCCAATTTTAGTCTCTAGTGAGACGTTTCTTTTTAACCGCTTTCGCTGAATGGAATATCCCACGCTACAAATTCCGTTTTAAGAGTTGGTAATTTTCATTTTTAATCAAATTTCAATAAAACATTCTGCAAGCAAACAGTAGAGGCCCTGATCAGACGCCGTGTAGCGTGGCGTCTGATCTGAGTCTGCACCGATTGCCTATATCCCACAACAAGACGCAAGCCCGAATTGGGTTAAACTACATGATCATGTTTCAATAGGAAATGCTGAAAAATTTTCTGGAAAGTATACAAGTATCACTTACATATTAGCTTCTATTAACTTGAACTACTGATAATTCGAAGTAAAATGTTCCTTTGTATCTCGAGTTAACGAGCAACTATTTAAACTTGCGATTTAAAGCTGTCACACAAATCATGAATACTAATCATGCTATTAACACAACAATACTGCATTAATAAAATTTATGCATTGCATAAAAGTTATATTTTTTTATTTTCCACAAACAAAAGCCACCTTGTTTTTCTTCATATGATCGAAATCCTACTTAACCAAGTGTGCTTAGGATATTATTTATTTTGGTTTTAAAATTCCTTAGCAGCGACAAAAGTAAAATTTATGGCCCGCCATATGAGATCGTCCTATGAATTAGGCCAAAACAAATGAAACATGTGATTCTGTTTCCCTTTCGAAAAAGAACGGGGTAGTAGACCAGAAAATGCCATAATCACAGACCTACACATGGCGCTGAGAAGAAACGACACCATACAATGGCGTAGCCAGAACGCTGAGAAAGTTACGCACATCAAAGGTAGACTACTGAATCAAGCAGTGATTCTCTTCAATTGCGTCCTTTTCATAATTGGAACTTCTCTTAAAAGGGGGACAGCAACCCAAATGATAAGTATGTTTTATCAGAAAGACTCCATGAACCATGCATTTTGATACAAGTATCAGCATAATCGGTTGTAAAATGGGGTAGTTATGGGCATTTAAAGAATTCAATATGGCCAACATTTAGCCGCCATTTTGAATATTTAATTAGTTTTCAGAATTTTTTCAACTGCTTAATTTATCGTTATCAATACTATCACAGCATCTGTGTTTCAGCAGATATGCAGCTTTATACATTAGGAATATGTTTTGATAAAGATTATTGCAAGTAAGCCATTGGTTTGTCTTTTATTTTGATTACGCATATTTAATTAGGCTGCGTAACGTCACTAAGCCTACAATATTGCCGCTTCCATTTCTGTAACAGTCAATTTGCAAATATTTAAACGCCTACAACTTCTTAGTTTTTCAACCGAGTAAGATGAAACTGGTATCAAAATTCATGGTTCATATAAAACATAGTTATCATAAGGGTTGCCGTCCCCTTTAAAGGAAAGAATTTGCTCCCAGTGGGAGCGAATTCTTTCCTTTAAGAGCAGTTCCTTATGGCATGGAAAATCATTATTACCACATTATGTGATCTACCTTGAGTGTTACTATTTTTATTACGCACTGCATAACTGCGTAATGGGAGCTACGCCGATGCTACAGACCAAATCAAACACATACACACAAGAGCAGCCTCTCTCTCTCTCTCTCTCTCTCTCTCTCTCTCTCTCTCTGTCTCTCACTCTCTCTCTATCTGTCTGGCTGTCTCTATGTTTATTTTGTATCCATCTCCCCATGCCTGTCTGTCTGTTTTTTTTTTTTCTCTCTCTCTCTAGCTAACTCTGTCTCCCTTTCCTCTCTCCCTCTCTTTCCCTCTCTTTATCTATATCTGTCTGGCTGTAACTATGCTTACCTCTGTGTCCCTCTCCCTCTGTCTGTGTGTGTGTCTCTCTCTCTCTCTCTCTCTCTCTCTCTCTCTCTCTCTCTCTCTCTCTCTCTCTCTCTCTCTCTCTCTCTCTCTCTATGCATGTTTGGCTGTCTCTTTTTTCTTTGTGTCCCTCTCTGTCTGCCTGTCTCTCTCTGTTTCGCTTTCCCCCTCTCTCTATCTATGTCTGTCCGGCTGCCTCTATGTTTATCTTTGTTTGTCTCTCTCTGTCTCTCTGTCTCTCTCTCTTTCTTTCAGGGCCAGAAAGAACTACATGGGCTAGACACGGGTCCCAGACATGCAATTTAGGAGCCAAAGGATAATAACAGCAACCCGACATTTACAGACCTACACACAACATTAGACTGAGGAAAATACATCACACATTTTTTTGTATTTTGTAAAATAAAGAGGGATCGAATAGCTAAACCATTTGGATGGTCGTATAGATATCACGGTTAACAGGAGGAACCGGCACTGATGTCATAAAACATTTTTCATACTAAACCCAACTGAGCATGAGTTCAAAAAACTAAAATATTGAAAAATATAGAATTTTCAGTCTTGCTTTTAAAACTCTCAGATGTTGCATTTATAGTGCTAATAAATGTTGTGTGTTGGCATTTAACATTTATGAGAAAGTTTTAAGTTCATGCTCAATTCGATTGAGCATGAAAAAGATTATAACCTTCTTTGATTCAGAAAGGATCTTTTAGCGAAACGGCGCTCAATAGTTCACCTGATCGAAACATTTATCAAAATCAAATTAAAATATAAAAGATACCGCGAAAAGACGTTAAATTTATAATCACGTAGATTAAATACCCCTCAAATCGTTTTTTAAATTGAAATTTAATTGAGCAATAAATTTATTAATAAAGGGAACCTACCCTCAGTTGTTCATTTCTACATGCTCATTTCTTTGAATAAAATGAAAGTTGTTGAGAATTTGTTTAAAAAAGCTTATGGTGAAAAAACTCATTTATTGAAAAGACATATGTTGTAGGTACACATTGGAATTGCCTCATAGAGGCAATTCCAATGTGTACCGACAACATATGTTACTGAAAATAAGGAAGAAAATTATTTAGAAATTTACATTTTCCAAGTATCATGTCCATTGACTTTTCCTCTTTTAAACATCCCAAACTGCCAATCAGTATTAAAATTCCTGTCACTATACTGCAAATTGCTTATATTTGCCTGACAGCTATATCTCCAAATTCCAGTTCATGAACTACCTCTTTGCTAACCTGCTAGTTGCGTGGTTGTAAATTTATTAAAAATTAAACCTACCCTCAGTTTTCGTTTCTCTTCTCGTATGTCCCTATCCAAGTCTCGCAAGATCTTTTGCAATATCCTTACAACTTTGTCATCGTTTCTCTGTGAAAGACAAAAGTGTGACAATCCTCGAGAAAACTTATCATCATTTGATATATACCCTGGTGGTGGGTTTAATTTCAAGAGAAAACTCCAGTCCACAAGTGCTTTTGAAGTTTGTTTACATTTTGCGCTCGTGTCTCGCTCCCGTCTCGCGAGATTGTCACGTGACGTGTTCATTTCGCACCGATCCTCGCGCTTTCCATGCGTTTGATTGGTGCGTTTTGGGTCACTTTTATCCATTTGTAAATGGTATAGATGTGAAGTTTCTCTTGAAGTCAATGTCCTGGAAGTCTGGAGGGAAGCTCCCGACCATATAAGTCATTGTTGTTGTCTGTTAGAAGATTAATTCTACGTCACGAGTTACCTAGAAAGACAAATATTAAAACGTGTAAGGGAGTGATAAATATTTAAGACGATTATGACCGTGTTTTCGGCAAACATCATATGGGTCAATATACTGTAAAATGTAAGAGTAACTTTGCACCAAATTTGATGACAGATGAGCTGCCACTGCATTTGGAGTAACCTTTAAACTGCTATAAAAGCTAAGTTCTGTTTATTGTATTGATCCAGAGAATAACTATAATAATAACAGGTAGAAATATTTAACCTTAGCCACTGGAGAAGTGTTGGTCCCAAATGATTTTAGGAGGAAAAGTGAGTGTAAGTTGACAGCAAAAGGGGTGGCCACCACATTTTGTTGTTAACTTATACTTATTTTTATGGTGTATATCAAATTGGTAATTATCGCACATGCGAAAAAGCCTCCTTTACAGATAAACAACACGACTATATCATCTCTCACAGAATAACAAATTAAACTATAGTTATATATTTCATGCTATTATGGCAACCTGCTCTTCATTATAAATTTGTAAAATAATGTCGAAAAGATCATAACAGCGGGCCGCGATTCCCGCCAAAATTGCAATTTTTCTATGTACAATAAAAATAGCCACAAAGGGAGATGACAAACCCCCGACCTAAAAGTAAATGATAAGCAATTATAAGCTTACAACTAAGTTTGATAATACTGAGTGTCGCTGCAATCTGTTATAGAAAAGGTTTTTAAGCAAATATTGAATAATGTGTGTACAGAAACAAGTTCATTTGGCGCTCTAACCATATTGGTAAACCGGGTAGTTCAAAGTCATCACTGGCCATTCCAAGTCTTTTTGACTTGGGGACGTCTCTGCTACAGGCCACGGCTGGGTGTCCAAAACTGAACGGCGGAACTTAGCAATTACAAGTCACGGAGCCTTCAAAGATCGAGGTTCAATCTCGGTAAATAGTAATACCCGAGGAATACGTGTCTCATTAATGCCGGATCTGGTTGTTTTCCGGAAAAAGAACAAAAAACGTCTACACGACGTGAGCGTAGACAAAAGCAATATGGTACAAGTATAAACTTTTCAAAAAAGCTGGTGGTCGTTTAGTCCTATTATAGTAAGTATTGCTTCCATTTTTAACTTCGCAAGCTTGTCCATGTAGATTATTTCTAAGCTCTGATTATTAACGTCCGAGCTGTGGTATATTACCATTTAACACATGCTTCCAGCGGGTATGTTGCTTGATCTTAAGCACCCGGCTTATGCATGATATGTTATGGTAATGGATCTAGCATGCGACACATTTATGGAACGTTATTTGACATCACTGGACAGCTCATTTTATAAAACTGAGGCCAGAAATCAAGGTCACAGTGACCGCTAAACTGTATATGTACAGCACTCCGTGACACCAAGATGTGTCCACAAAGCATTTTGGATTCTTATGTCAAATAATATAGAATAAATGCTCGTTACACGATTTTCCTAGATCTGAGGGCAGATGTTAAGGTAGGGTACGCGACAATCCGTGACCCCAAGATGCCTTAGCACACGAGTTTTGGCATTCCTACCTCAAATAATATAGGAGATATGCTTCGGATATGATTTGAACACTCAAACACTTAGCAAACTAAGGACAGGCAGTGCGATTACTAAATGTCTCCCTTTGGTGGCATAAAACTTATTTGTCATGACCGTCATAAGACAGTGCCTGTATTCTTATTAATAATTCTATATGATGTGGAAGAAAATCACGTAAGTACGTTTACCGACTCACTTTTGGTCAGTTAAGGTAGTTTTGACTTGGGGACGTTTTACTGTTAAATTCCAACGCACGACATTAAGCTAACAGTGTATGTGTGATTTGCATGAAGTTTATGGGCCCAGACATGTAATTATTTTTCCATAGTCCTCCATTATATATCTTTTAAGTAAGCTGTGGTCCTTACAACTCTTCAAGCACAATGAGGCTGTCATATATAGAGTTATAGATTGGACCTAGTTCAACCAATAAACACATATGAGTTACCATGGTGACCACCATGTTTTACCACTTTTTGGCCCCTGAAGATGGGCACCCTACATGAGAGGAAAATTTCATTGAAAAAAAAACAAATTGCAAGGTTCTTTTTTCTAAGCCACACCAGTAAACTTAATCAACAAAAGCAGTGATATACTATTTCAAAAAGTGAAGCAAATATATACCCGTCAAGTAAATATGAATCCGAAATTTTACTATTGACCAATTACAAAACACTTTTCAACATATATATTGTGCTGAGCTTCCACCTACCATTTGAGCCAATCAGTGCCCTTTTTACAATTGCAGGGTCTGTGACCTTATATAAGCGGCAGGCCGCAAGACTATTGGCAGTTCTATATATGCCTCGTGCGCAGGGACCGCGGCACACCGACACAATAACCGAAAAAAACTATTGTCAGTTGACGCCTACCTTGTGTATACCAAACTCGCGCACGAGTTTGCGTTGCTCTATCGGTAACCCCACAGATCCGCACCAGTTTGCTTCGTGCTATAGGTCAATATACAGAAATGAAACCTTGAAGAACCAGTACCCCACTCTTCGTTCGGTACCCAGTTCGGTCAAAACCTGGATCTACTCAAAGAGAAATAACTCAGGGAGTCACCATATATGTCTACGAAATTTCGTCAAAATATCTCAAGGTGTTGCTCTCCCAGTCTGTCGGATGGGACTTTACAACTGTTGCATAATCATTTGATATAGCTTTCCTATATGATAAGAGTTTTGGTAACATTTCTGTATCCTTCCGGACTCAACCCAGTTTTTTACCATTTCATTTTTTTTAATTTGTTAATGTCTTGAATTTTACGTGCTTGGACAATTTCTGAGGAAAATCATTCGGGTATATGCTTTCAATTTGATCGGTATGGTATATGCTGGTCGAGCTGTTTTGCAAGCAGTTTGTATCAGGTAGGCGGAACAGCCATATGATGAAAATACTAAGGTCGTCTGTTAAATATTTCAGAGATAATTCTTCGTTGTAATACAGTGGCGGGTCCAGAGGGGGTTCAGGGGGTTCGCTTGAACGCGCATCCCCCTCCCCGTTTTTTAAATATCCTATGAAAATGAAATAATTTGGTCTCACTTCAGCGAGACCAAATTAATTATGTTCATGGGGTATTTAAGAAAAATGAGAAAATCAGCAAAACGACCTCCACACCCTTATATATATGAACCCCCCCCCCTTTCCAGAAATCCTGGATCCGCCCCTGTAATATTTGAAACAGCTATAGGATGGCTTTATATGATGTTTAATGATTAGTTACACTTGTGAAGGAAAATGGAAGGTATACTGTAAAAATAAGTGCAACATTACACCAAAGTTGGTATAAGCTGAACTGCCGCTGGCCTAGGTGCAACCTCTCAACTGTTTTTTACAATTCATGCTCTGTTAGTATCGACCCGAAGAATAACTACGACAACAACAGGTAGAAATGCTAACTATTTATAACTTGAGAAATGCTGGCCTCAAGTTGTGCTAGCAGGAAAGTAAGTGTAACTTTTCCCCGAAAGGGATAGCAGCTTAGCAGCCGACTCTTTTGGTGTTAACTTACATTTATTTTTAAAATGTGGTAACTTATGGAATAATGAGATACAAAACATTTTGAGATTAGATTTCAGCTTTCAGTTTTCAGTTTGGGCTTGTGTGGCTTGATACCATTATATGTATTTGACGTCTTGTATTAATAGAACGGTCACTCTTACAGCCCTTGACAGCTCACTAATTGCAGTTATATCCCTTGAAGTAAGTTGAGAACGTTTGCTTCAACCTTTAGCCACTCTGATCATGTGCGGATCCAGGGGCGGACTTGATTTAGCAATTTTTAGAGTACTCGGCGTACACCAGAACAGCCACATAAACAAGTAAAACTGGGCACTTTGCAGTACTCCGGAATAAATCAAGCGATACAAAATATTTGTGCACGTGCAGGCAATGATCCGCCATCTTTTTTGGAACAGGTCACGTGACTGCTCTGTCTGCACCACCTCGAAAGACGGAGTACTCCGGCGTACGCCAGCACAGATGTTCCAGCGCACTTGATTTCTGTTCTGCCTGTTCGGAGTGGAAGGAGTAAAGAGAACAGCTAAATCAAGTCTGCCCCAGAGGGGTGACGCCCCCCCCCCCCCCCCCTGAAAAATCACAAAATATAGGGTTTCTTAGCAATTCTGGTCCAGATCCCCTGAAAAATTACGAAGCTACCGAGCCCGCATTCGATGTTGATCCATCATCAGCACGCCAGCGAACCGCCATTTAAATGGCGTTTTACTGGCGGGCCGATGATGGCCCGCTTACATGTATAGTGGTATTTGGATCCTCCCACCCCTCATCAATGTAAAAAAAACGTTGTCAAAGTTGGACCCACTCTGATAAAATGTTCTGGATCTGCGCGTGCTGATTGTGTTCTTGAAATTTAATTTTTTGCTTAAAGTCCCAGTCATCAATATTTCAGTCATGTCAGGAATCCCCTCCCCCCAGAGAGTGGGAGAGAGAATAGAAAGGGCCCAACCCCCACCCGAATTCGGCTCAAGTGATGCAAATTCCATCCTGCCAACAAGCCAAATATAACAGGAGCTGCAGCAAAGAGTACACCACCACCCAGGCTACCGGGACATAAGCTATGATTATTTTCACTTTGTATATTAACATTTGCCTTGATGCGGCGGCAGCTTTTGTCGTCTGCTGAAACACTTGGCAAACAGTTGAAAAAAAATAGTATTATGCAGACAACAACAAAAGCATGAAAAATAAGGGATACTGAGATTATTTTGCCTATCTGGACCAGTGATTAATTTCACTTTGTCTTGCTAGCAAAACGTCGGTCCTGAACTGGATCCAAACTGTTTGTATTATGATAGTTTCCTGAAAGTATTTTAGGGGGAAAATGAAAACAAATCAGCAGACGACAACAAAAAACATGAAAAAATAAACTAGCATGCCAACGACTTTACTGCCTACTGGGTAGTTTTTCATGCTTTTTGTCGTCTACTGATTTTTTTTCAAAAAATGTTTTTTCGAAAAATTCTTTTCAGGTATACCATAATAGTGTAAAACAGATCGGGTCCAGATCAGGCCCGACGTCTTGTCGGACCTGATCTGGGTCCAAACTGATTGCAAAAGTTATAAGCAGACGACTCTAGTAGGCAAAAAGTTAAAACCACAAAAATGAGGACAAGGACTCTCGATAAAAGTAAACCTTCTCACAAAAACTAACAAGACGATTACCAACAATGAACAATAATTTTAGCAACTACTTATTTTTGTGAAAATCAAAACTATATCCATTCATAACCGCATTTTTATTTTTACAAGGAAGGTTGTTGTTTGTATATATTTAATGATCAAGGGATCGATGAAAATATTATTGACCACGTCATGAGAAAAGGATGTTTTTTGTCCTCCGTATTATTATTTTTAACTCTTTTAACTCTATTCTAATATAATTATCGTTGCAAACAGTTTGGATCCAGATCAGGCCCGTAAAACGTCGGGCCTTATCTGTATCCAAACGCTAACATTTATGGTAACACTGAGATTTTTTAAATTGATTTTGAAAAATAAAAATAAATAAAAACAGACGAGAAAACAGAAGATAGCCAATTATTTAATATATCGTCCCTTCAAATATCACTTCGATCCATATGGTACGTCCATCTGATAACTTCTGTTTTATCTGGTTTGTGTTATATTATATATGCATATAGCTAAAATGGGAAAATGAAGACCCATATGAGATGTCGCCAACTAGATATAGGGTTCGCATGCATGTTCAAAGAAAGAATCTGAATATGTCGATTTTTATAGAAAAAAGCACTAAGTTGTGTTAATAAAATAACCCATATAAGCTTAGCGCCTTCTTTATGGGATGCAGACCCAGATCAGACGCCGCAAATACATTTGTCAATGGCGTAGCCAGAACGCACATCAAAGGGAGACTACTGGATCGAGCAGTGGTTTTCTTCAAAAGCGCCCCTTTTCAAAATGGAAAATTCTCTTAGAGGAAAGAATTTGCTCCCTAAATTGCTCCCGGAGGGAGCGAATTCTTTCCTTTAAGAGCAGTTCCTTATGGTATGGAAATCACGTTTACCACATTAGGTGACCTCCCTCGAATATACCATTTTCATTACGCACGCACGTAACTGCGTAATGGGAGCTACGCCAATGTTTGTTACTAAAAATGGTGTATGGATATTTATACATGTAGTTGATGCCAATAAAAAAGCTGAAAAAATAATATTGAGAAAAGAAGTTCTGGAACTGTACGATTCTGTAAAAAATTTACTTTCAAGCAACCTAATAAAATCTACAGCTGTATCGATCTACATTTTTTATCAGAAAGGTCAATTTCTTTCGAGATCCGGTTGATAATGATAAACATAAGTCATTCTGTATGTTCGAACATGATGAACGAATACGCGGAAACACATCAAATATTGCCTATACATGTACAGTAGATCACAAATGTATCATTAAATTACGAACGAAAGTCGGTCACTTCCACCTCGAAAGAAAATACAAATGTATATTGCTTCGAGCTTCCACCTCTCCCGTTGAGAAACTATCTTAATCCAAATATCATTTCAATGAAAACGTTCCCAATAATATTTGAGATTTGACAATAAAATAAAAAAAAAACACACACACACTAAAATTCAAGTTTGTGTTCAGCAAATACAGTTAAACCTGTCTTAAACGGGCACTGAAAAAGAAGACCAAAATTGGTTTTCAAGACCGATTATCGCTTAATGCAGGTCAAAAGCAGCATTCTGCAATACTTTCAACCTTCATTAAGCTACCATTTGTCTTTAATACCATTGTTTTGTCTGTTTTAGAGTGGCCGCTTAAGACAGGTTTAACTGTACTCAGACAAGACTGGGCATCCTGCTATGCGCTGCTTGAATAGCTGGTGGATCTAAACGTTCTTCATGTGCTCAACCAAGACTCTTACAACCAGGCAACCACCAATTTAGCATTTGATTCCAATGAAACATCTAATGACAAGCTGTCACTAATATAAAATTGGCTATCATTGTCATCCAGGTGCATGCCAAACTTTACTAAAAAAACGTGTTCATTTCTACATACTCATTACATTGAAACATAAAAAAAATATTTGAGAAGTTTGGGAAATAAAAGTTTATTTATTTATTTAGTTCATTTATTGAATTGACATATGTTGTAGGTGCACATTGGAATTGCCTCCTTGAGGCAATTTCAATGTGTACCAACAACATATGTCACTGAAATTATGGAAACCTTTTTTGAAAGAGACATTTATCAAGATTCATAGCTTTGCCTCTTTAAAACATCTCAGTATGTCAATCAATAGTAAAATACCTGTCACTATATGGCAAATTGTTTATATTTACTTGACCACGTTGACAGCTATATCACCAAATTTGATTTCATGAACTATGCTTTTGCTAAGCTGGTACTTGCCTGGTAGTAACAGACTGGAAGGATAACCTGACTGTTCTGAGTCATCACTGGGTGCAAAATCAAACAGAAATGTTGCTGCGTCCGGCACATGCTTATTGCCAACCTCTTGATTTGGGACGGCCATGGCCGGCCGCTTATATAAACTTCATGCAAATCACACAAATTCAGATTTTGACCGAACCTTTATGCTCCGCTTCATAGGATTTGTAGGAATTTCCATATGGTGGTGAAGACAGAAAAGGGTTGGGTTTTGCAGGAATATCAATGTGGAATAGAAGACGGAAAAGTGATTGAATTTGCAGGTATTTCCATGTGGAGGTGAAGACGTAAAAGAGATTGGTTTTGCAGGAATGTTAATGTGGAGGTGATGACAGAAAAGCGATTGGAATTGCATGAATGTCAATGGGGAATAGAAGACGGAAAATTGATTGAATTTGCAGGAATTCCCATGTGGAGGTGAAGACGTAAAAGAGATTGGTTTTGCAGGAATGTTAATGTGGAGGTGATGACAGAAAAGTGATTGAATTTGTAGGCCTTTCCATATGAAGGAATGTCAATGCGAAAGTGAAAATAAGAGAGTCATGGAATGTCAATCTTGAAGTTGAGATATGAAAGCGAAGGAATTGGTTGGAAAGCCAACGTGGAGATGAAGACAGTCAAGCGATAGACTATGCTGATATGTCAACGTGGTGATGAAGACAGAAAAATGGCAGATTATGCAGAAATACCAATGCCGAGGTGAAGACAGAAAAATTATAGAATATGCAGGAATGTCACTGGCAATGAAGACAGTAAAGTGATAAAATTTGCGGAAATGTCAATGTGTAGGTGAACACGGAAAACAGATAGAGTTTGCAGAAATGTCACTGAAGGTGAAGACAGAAAAAAACGATGGAATTTTCAGAAATGTCAAGGTGGAGTTGACGACAGACAAAGCGATGGAATTTGCAGGAATGTCAAGGAGGAGGAGACGACAGGAAAGCGATGACATTATCAGGAATAACAATATGGAGGTGAAGACAGAAAAGCGATGGAATTTGAGGTTATTCCAAGGTGGAGGTGACGACAGGAAAGCGATGACATTTGCAGGAATATAATAATGGAGGTGAAGACAGAAAAGCGGTGGAATTTGAGGTAATTCTAAGGTGTACGTAAAAACAGAAAAGCGATGAAGTTTGCAGGAATATCAAAATAGAGGTGAAGACAGAAAAGCGATGGAATTTGAGGTACATGTAATTCCAAGGTAGAGGTGACGACGGGAAAGTGATGGAATTTGAGGTACTTGTAATTCCAAGGTGTAGGTGACGACAGGAAATCGATGGACTTTGCAGGAATATCAATATGGAGGTGAAGACAGAACAGGGATGGACTTAGAGGTACGTGTAATTCTAAGGTGGCGGTGACGACCGAAAACCGATGGAATTTGCAGGGGAATATCAATATGGAGGTGAAGACAGGAAAGCGATGGAATTTGAGGTACAAGTAATTCCAAGGTGGAGACAGAAAAGCGATGGAATTTGCAGGGAATATCAATATGGAGGTGAAGACAGGAAAGCGATTGAATTTGAGGTACAAGTAATTCCAAGGTGGAGACAGAAAAGCGATGAAATTTGCAGGGAATATCAATATGGAAGGGAAGACAGGAAAGCGATGAAATTCGCAGGGAATTTCAATATGGAAGGGAAGACAGGAAAGCGATGAAATTCGCAGGGAATTTCAATATGGAAGGGAAGACAGGAAAGCGATGAAATTCGCAGGGAATTTCAATATGGAGGTGAAGACAGAAAAGTTATGGAATTTGAGGTAATTCCAAGGTGGGGGTGACGACAGGAAAACGGTGGAATACGCAGGAATATCAAGATGGAGGTGAAAGTAGGAAAGTAGGCAAAGATCAGGAAAAGATACAATCAAGTACCACACCTGACCCAGGATACCACATGGGAATGTAACAAAATACAATAAACATCACCAACAAGAGACAGAAAAGTGATGGAATTTGCAGGAAGGTCAAGGTGTAGGTGAAGACAGGAAAGCGATGCCATTTGCAGGAATACCAATATGGATGTGAAGACAGAAAAGCGATTGAATTTACACAAATGTCAATGTGCAGGCAATACAGGAAAGCGATAGAATTGGCAGGATTGTCAATGTGTAGGTGAAAACAGAAATGCAGTGGAATTTGTAGGAATTCCAATGTGGAGGTGAAGACAGAATGCGATGGAATTTGCAGGATTGTCAATACGGAGGCAATAGAATTAGCAAGACTGTCTATGTAGAGATGATAATAGAATATCAATAGCATTTGCAGGAATCAATGAAAATTTGGAGGTGAAGACAACATTCGACGGGTGCCTAGATCAACAAACTTATTTTTAATATATTCTAAGACCAAATATTATCCAGACAAAAGCATATATATTAAATATAATTTAGCTCAATTGAAGAATGCATCAAAATTTGGTTCTTGCTTTATGATGACGTACTTTGTGTTCTTTCTAGTGTTGCAATCATGTGCGGATCCAGAGGGGGGATGGCAGGGGTCTGGACACCCCCCCCCCCTGAAAAATCACAAACATACTGGGTTTTTTAGCAATACTGTTCCGGATCCCCTGAAAAATCACAACGCTACCAAGCCAGAATTCAACGTAGGACCATCATCGGCCAGCCAGCGAAACGCTATTTAAATGGCGTTTTGCTAGCGGGCCGATGATGGCACGCTTTTAGTGCTATTTGGATAATCTCTCCCCTCATCAAAAAAAAAAAAAAAAAAAACGTTGTCAGAGTTTGACCCCCCCCCCCACCCCACCTTGGTAAAACTTTCTGAATCCGTGCATGGCAATCATCCCACTGAGGAAGAGATAGCTGGTAACTTTACCTTAATGGTACATATACTCCGGCTGTTTGTGGTTGCCTGTTTTCTGCTCCTTTTCCTCACGGTACCGCCAGACTGTCTGTGATTACGGCATTTCCTGGCCATACTCACTCGTTTGATTATATATTTACATAAATCGAAAAAAATAAAGATCATCACCACAACCATTACACATTTTTTGTCACTGGATCTTAGTCTTTATACCAGTTAAAAATAAAAAAAAAAGTATACCGATTTGACAACTAGCTGACCTTCAAAACATTCCAATACAGTTTCTGTTTCTAATATTCCAGTATTGCTACTTTCTAGAATGCCTTAGATATATATAAAACGTACATGTTCGATTTTTTTTCTTTACAGTTAAGTCCTCAGGGAGGTAAAGCCCAAAAAGCTGGATAGTACACCAAGACATAATTAAAGTATCCAGTTTCCGCACTGAAAACTGTAAACAAGATGATAGCGCGATGGAAACCGATTTTAACATACCAGAAAGATCAGATAACACTGAAAGAATGGACACTTTTAAACAAATACAATATGATGAGCAAACGTAATTAGACTGAAAATTTCTTTGTTGACTTTTTTTGTGAAACTAAATCGTGATTTTTGTATCGGTTTTCAACAAGTTTGGACTATCTTTTAAAAAACTACAATTTTAACTATTTCTACTACTGATTGATTGCTTGGGTTACAAAAACGCCGAGCAACGGAGAAAATAATAATGCTGATAATTTCTTCATAATTACGCTCTTTGAGTTAATAATGAGGCTAAACTGCATATACAAAAGCAATGGTTCAAAACAAAATTTACCCCAAACAAGAGACAAAGCATTATCGTGGTTATGATATCACACAAATAAGTACAACTTTATACCAAATTGGTGTAATTTCGGCTTTTAACCCTTTGTATACTAATGTGTTCTTCCTTTTGGTTTGATACTATAAACTTGGGATAGTCCATTGTACATATCGATGGTTGTCAGGTCATACTCTTCAAAAAATATTGTATTATTTTATCTGAAGATTATTTTTACCTTTACAACAGTGTCGCCCTTGATGAAATGTGCATTGCATTTTTTCTGGGTCGTCACTGTTTGCAAAAGTACCCGTTTAGGGGTTTCCCGAATACAAAGGGTTGAAAGAAAGTAAGTACAGCAATAACAAGTAGTTTATAAATTAATTTGATTAATTATTACTTTGCAGTAGCATTATTAATGGCATTAACATTTGAGCCGAGACGACGAAGATTTTATCTTCATATAATTGATATTTCCCACGACTTGCGTGTTTCCATAATAAGGACATGGCAAATGTAGGCCAGCGTTGGGCTTTAAACGACACCAAGTCAGACACTGTCAAAAGACAAGAGTCATGCTGCAAAAAGGACATAAGAAAAGTTCAAACAACGAAATAATTTCCAATATTCATATTCTTCGTCTATGTTGTCTAGTCGAGTTTTTCTTCCCTAGCAGATATTCCAAACGGTAAAATAGTAAATTAAAGTAAGGAGGCAAAGATGATGAATCGATACAATCAAGTAACACACCTGACCCGGGACACCACATGGGAAAGTGACAAAAACACAATAAAACATAACATACAAGAGAGCCAAGTGGCCAGCTGACCACAAGACTGCAATGAACAGACAAGAAAGCATGACAAACACGAAACATAATAACAAAAATGACCCACAAAAGAAGCACCCCTTTGGAACGGCCAGTAAAAATAGTTTTACTGGAGGGCTTAAACTAGTTTCGCGGTACCCACCTCACCCTTAGTTCTGATGTGGATCAAGACACATAGATGTTTGATTTGCATTAAAGTTCCCTAACTTATCTATGAATTATCACCTAGAACATATAAATGAATTTAACTTTCTGTCCTTTATAAATTGGACGAATCGATTTTAAGAGTTGTTGGGTCGATTCAAATTTTTAGTACATTCTACCCTATTTGTTGACGTCCCATAAAATGGAACCTAGCCTTATATGACTTCAAACTATATAAATAGTAAGTGAGTATGATCAGGAAATACCACAATCACACACTGCAGACCAACCCAAGGCATCGTGAGGAAGAGCCACATAACATTTACAGTAACAATACATCTATAAGACAATAATAGCAAAACAGCCAGACTCATGACTCACAGATAGTCAGAGCTAAAGAAATCCTCAAGTTGAGCTATGGTGGGCCCAGCCAACGACAAGCATCAGGCACCAACTAATGGATTAAAGCTTTACGTCAGGGCCGTCATTTAGTCTGAGGCATTAAGCCTGTTAATGCATTGGCACATGAACACCTGGGTTTCGCTAAACGTTGAGGATTCGGAGAACCCAACATAATTTGCATGGGGTTATTGTTTGTTTGATTTTTTATTTGATTTTTACGATAAAAATATTATTCAGGGTAGAAATGCTATGTGATTTTAAAATTGTGTTCCCTGACCCATTGTCAATCCAAAACTAATTGCACTAATTGCATCAAATATGATGATCTTGAAAGGGTATTTTACTTTTTCCATACATGTCAAATAAAAATAAAGGCAATTTCTAATTTTTAAAAGATATTCCACAAATAAATACAGCTTAAGTAATTTTAATATACAATTAACACACTGGTAAATGTATACGTCGATTTGGTGGTATTTACGCGTATTGCCGATACTTCATAGACCGGAAGTGGTAGATATTGGTGTTTATACTATATAGACAAACATGCCATATGCCTAAAGGACTATAGAATTAGATCATTTTTAAGTATTCGGCATGCACATGACGATTTATGTAAGCATTTAGGAATAGATTCGAGTACCGATCTGGATGATCGGTACTCGAATCCATTCCTAAATGCTTACATAAATCACCATGCACATACTGAATACTTAAAAATGATTGAAGTCTATAGTCTTTTAGGCATATGGTATGTTTTTCTATATAGTATTAACACCAATATCTACCACTTCCGGTCTATGAAGTACCGGCAATACGCGTAAATGCCATCAAATCGACATATACATTTACCACTCAAGTGTGATTAACGCCGCCTTTAAGCACTTTAAATAGACCGAATATTGATATTGTGAAGTAAGAAAACATTTATTCTAAGTATAAGTCTTAAGTAAAGATTTTTTCACGCTATTGAGCTGGTTATTTAGTTGCTCACTTTCCCATTCACAGTAAATCTTGAAAACAGTATTTGAAATAATATCTACATCGTAGGTATTTCAATGGGTACAAATTGTGCTCCTCTTGTTGCCGATTTGTGTTTGTTTTGTTATGTGAGAGACTTCATGTTGACTATTTTTGACCATAATCAAACTGTATTGAAGCATTTAACTCTACTTTTCAAGATAACTAGAATACTGAATATCGATAAACCTTATTTTGAACAAATGGTAAGTCAGATATATACCACAGAACTTGAGATATATAAAGGATCTTACATTACTGCTCCCCTTGTTGCAGATATAGAGGATCTTACATGAGTGCTCTTTTTTGATTGAATTTATTAAACGAGTTTGGGAAAAGATATAAAATGAGAGGATTGCCGAGCATTTTATCTCTTTTTCGCAACAAGTTTAATAAATTCGATAATACAAGAGCACGTATCTTAGATTCTATTTATTGTATGACCATGATGTCATTTAAATAACTTTGAAATCTCATTTCTGCCGTAGAAACGTTTAAAATGTCATTATGTACGCAACGTTGTTATGGACGTCATAACGTTTCCCAAAAATCTGTAAACCACTAGTGGTTAATCGATTTTATTGCCTGTCGTTATTTCACACCCAGACGCGACGTCATATGATGACGCAAAGTCTTTTGATACTGAAACCCCTTTTTATACTTGGACTTGTCCTTAAAAAAATAATTGTTTCACCTAAAACTACGATGAACGAGCCTAATTTCAATTTGGAATACATGCATTTAGTTTTCCATTCCTTAATGGAGATATTCAGTGCTCCTATTTTAATGGTGTTTATAATTCGCAGCTTATTCACTTTGCAAGAGAACGCCAAGTGATTTTAGCAATAGAAACCGATTTTGAACTGCTATAATTTGTTAAGATAATAAAACAGGGCTACCGATATAATAAACTTCAAACAGCATTTTCAAGTTCTACTGCAGACATGCAGAGCTAATAGTTGAAATACAATGTTGGTTTGGAAACTCTTCTGCAACAAGAGCCAGCATTTATGACAATTTTGTTAATAAATTTAAGCTAGAGCGCGCAGTCGATGGGGCGCCATCGCAAATCATTGTAATGCCTAATCACTTCATAAACGATTCCTTAATTGCACGACGGTGGGTCACAATGAAGACCCTGATCTTAAAATTTCATCCATGGGTTGATTCCTGAAGCTCATCTTTGGCTGGGCGTGGCTCAAATTGGGATTTTCTTTAGCTCTGATTGTCCACGAGTTAAGAGACATTATGTTAACCCATTTAAGCCGAATGGAATTTCCCTCTCTTATCAATTGGACTAGTTCATTTCCGTATTGTGTTGTAGTTTACATTTTTATTCAAATTTTGATAGAACATTCTGTAAGCAAACAGTGTAGACCCTGATCAGACGCCGCGTTCTGTGGCGTCTGGTTTTGGGTCTTCACTGTTTGCCTATGTCCCACAAAAAGGTCGTTTGGCTTAAATGGGTTAATTTGATCTGTTTGTTTATATGTGCAGTGTAGTCGTTAGAAAGGCTCCATGCGAGCTAATCAATTTTTGTATTTTAACAACAGCAGAATCTAGAGCGATGATTTGGCCAGTAAAACGTGTTTAAAGACAAAGATTACTGTCCAATAGAGATCATTAAAGGATTAACTGATAAGGGACAGTTTAAGTATCTCACAAAATTAATGGGGCCTCAAGAGGGGACTTACCTGTATGCAACACAATTTCATTCACTAAGATAAAGATCAATATTTTATCATAAAATACCTATTCCCTTTATGGGACCACTTTATTGCCCCAGTAAGGAAGTCATAATCACCTCATTATGGCTGTCCTTTTGATCTGACCAGTATGACCCCTGGAGAGAGTCATAATGAGTGGTACCAGTATTATTGCTCAAATATTTGTCCCTTTAAGCCCCAGTTTCCAGTCTAAGGCGGCGACTCTGTTGTTGTTCATCCACTATTGTTGCTCCAATTGAATGTAGGAGGTTTGTGTTGGATCTTTATGTGTGGTGCTTTGGGTCCTTTCTACTTGTGCAATCCTCTTATTATCTAAATTCAAAAGATTTCCAAATTCCAACAATTTAATTGACATTATTTCGAGCTTAAATCTGTAGGAAAATTAAACTTTTGAAACGTAAGTCATGGAGATCTTATGTTCGAAAATAAATCATAAAACATCTATTAAAATTGGGATATGATAAGAAAAATCTCTGGTAAAACCAAAGCCCCCAGTTATACACACTTCAATAGAGTAAATGCAGACAGTAAAGCAGCATCAAAAACAGACATTGCTGACAATTTAAGAGAAACATTTTTAAACAATTCATCATCTCACAATTACTCCAAAAATAGTAAGAGAGTATAATCAGGAAATACCACAATCACAAACTGCAGACAAACACATGGCACCCAACAATCACGAGACACCAGGAAGACAAAATAAGCAAAGTAACCAGCTCTCTCTTCCCCATCAAGATGATTGCAAAACTAGAATGTATGGACATAAAGTAACGTACAACAAAACGTAGAAGAGTTACAGACTCCCACAATGGGAGTAACAATAAACAACTAGTCAACTCTAACAGAACCACCGCCTTAGAAAGGACAGCAGCCTAAGCCACTGTGGGGAGGGCTTAAATGCATTTTACTGGTACCAAATCTTCGCCCTAGATTCTGCTGTTGTTGTAGTACAAGAAATGTTCACCTCGCATGGAAGCCTCCTAACTATTGCAATGTATCATCATGGAGAAACACACTAATCAAATTAACACACCATGATGAAATAAAGAAAAGGACTCACGACTCACTGATAGTCAGAGCTAAAGCAAACCTCAAGTTTCAAAAAGATTAAAACAGAACAAGAGAAAGTTGAATTAAATTTTAAATCTCTACATAATGAAATTTATAACAAAGAGGTCAATTTTGATGAATTAGTTGAAGCTCTTCAACTATCACATGATTCATTTGCGGGTCCTGGTGAGATCCACTATCAAATGCTAATGCACATGAGAATAATAATATTCTCTTTAAACCCTATTGAATATATTAATTACATTTGGACAACTGGTGAATTGACCAGAAAGTTGGCAATTAGCAACAATAATTCGCATTCCTAAACCTGGTACAGATATTGTATAACCAAATTATTATAGACATATAGCACTGACAAAGTAAGAAAGGCAACGATTAGAAATCGATACAATCAAGCACCACACCTGACCCAGGACACCAATGCGAAGGTGACAAATTCCCACTTTAATAGATATCACAAACGAGAGACAGGAGGAAAGCCCTATCCAAGCAGGTGACCACAAGGCATCAATAAACAGACACGTACGAAAGCATGACAAAAACAGGACAGCAATAACATAAATGATCCACAAAAAAGCACCGCCTTGGAACAGTCAGTAAAATAGTTTACTGGAGGGCTTAAACCAGTTTCACGGTGTGCCAACCTCACCCTTAGATCAGATGTGGATCAAGACACATAGATGTTTTTTACATGAAAGTGAGTAAGGGTGCAAAGATCAGGAATCGATAAATCAAGCACCTCACCTGACCCATGATACCTAGACCCCTAACTTACCAATGCATTATCTCCTAGAATATATAAATCAAGATATAAAAATGAGATAAAGCAAAGTTAAGGACTCAACAGTAATTAAAACTGAATACTGGAGCAAAATAAATCCAACAGGTAAACCCCGGTGGGCCTAACAGCAGCCATATCATCTTTGTCTTTGTAAAACACTTGTCATGATGATAGATAAAAGGTTGGTATGGTTTTTAGAATCCAATAATCACATATCGCGGTGCCAATCTGGTTTCAGATCTGACCACAGAACCATTGATATATAAGAAAGATTGCAAACATTCGTACGTTATGCCTTTATTATCACATATCGCGGTTCAAATCTGGTTTCAGACCTGACCGCACAACCACTGATAACTAAGTTAGATTGGAAACTTTCATTCGTGATGCTTTTATAAAGAAGTAGCATGTAGTCGCTGCGTTTTTCAATTTTGAAAGAGCATATTTTACTACTTGGAGATGTGGTATTGTACAAGATATCCACAAATTAGGTTTAAGAGGTAGACTTCCAATATTCATTGAAAGTTTCCTTGCAGAGCGCACCATGCAAGTCGGAGTTGGCTCACTGTCTGACTACTATGATCAGGATGAAGGTTTGTGATCAGAAGGAAGGTTTGCCTCAAAGGGGCGTTCTATCGATAATTGAGCCACGTTATGTGATTTCCAACAATGTAGTATTTTGACAAGTGTATACTCAGACGAGCCTGTGCAACCTACTTTAAAAGTTTAGAAACTCCAAATGGTGTTCGGTGAGTAGCTTAACAGTCATAAAATATTCAAGCGACTAGCAAAGGCTCTGATCAGTCTGCGCTTATGCGCAGGCTGGTCTGGGCCTTTGCTGGTCACACATATCACATTGTTGGAATCTCATGTCACGGCTCAATTATATCTTTATGTTAAGACTTCTGTATTTGTTATCGTTCCGAAAGTATGGGGACGATTGAACGTCAACTACAGCGAAATTTGAACAAGATTGAAAATTGAGCAACATGCATTTAATGGCTTTAAATTTTCCAAATCAAAAACACAGTGTACATTTCTGTTAGTTGTGCTAGAAACATAATGCTCCTGTTTTACATTTTATATATGGACCACCTATTCCAGTTGTTCAGGAATTTAAATTCCCTGACATTTCTGTCGATAAAAAGCCCAGTTTTATACCCCATATTAAATGTTACAAAGCTAAATGTTTAAAAAAGGTCGAACCTTTTAAAAGTTCTTTCCCATACTTCTTGGGGTGCAGACCGATCTAAACATCTAAAACTCTCAGTCTCTAGTCAAGTCAAAATAAGACGGTGGGCTGCACTATATATGGCTCTGCAAGAAAATCATATCTACAAATGCATGATCCTATATATTATCAAAGTGAGAAAGAAGGCAAAGATCAGGAATCAACATAGTCAAGCACCCCACCTGACACAGGACACCACATGGGAAAGTGACAATAACACAATAAAACATCACACACGAGAGCCAAGTGATCAGCCCTTGCCCAGCAGGGCACCACAAGGCTACAATGAACAGACAAGAAAACACGACAAACACGAAACATAAATAACAAAAATGATCCACAAAAGAAACACCGCCTTAGAACGGTCAGTAAAAAACTAGTTTCACTGCGCTAACCTCACCCTTAGTTCAGATGTGGATCAAGACACATAGCTGTCATAAGATTGGCTTTGGCAGCTTTTAGAACTTCTCCTATTGCTATTCTTTGTGCGGACGCAGATGAGCCATTACTATACTCACGCAGAAAAAAGCTCTCTTTTTGGATTCTGTAAGTGTTCTATAATTTGTTGTACGTTACTTTGTGTCCATTCTAATTTTGCAATCATTTTGATGGTGAAAGAGAGCTGGTTGCTTTGCTTTTTAGTCTTCCTGGTTCCCGTGATTGTTGTGTGGCTTTTCCTCACGGTGCCACACGGATTTATCTGCAGTTTGTGATTGTGGCACTTCCTGATCATACTCACTTACTATTTTGCTGCTAACCCATCAAATCCTGCTCATGAAGTTTCATTCCCATCAAAATACGTGGATCTATATGCAAAAAAACCTAAATATACTTAATTATCTGACATAAAGTTTTCACCACTTTTAGAACCTGCCAATATCAAATCTCAAAATATTGAAAAACATTTTACACCAAACATTCCAGCTAAGTGGTAGAAACAACCTGAAATACTTTTGGACTTGCACTCTGGCAAAAAGTCTGAAACAAATCCAGACATACTAAAAGATGAATTCAGAAAACTCGTTAAAAAGATTATCAACCGATCAATACAGATGGGTCAAAAGAAGACCCAAAGGTTGGCTGGGCTGTTATATCAGACAAATATACAACGTATTCCTGATGGTTCATCTATTTTCATTGCTGAAGCAAAAGCAGCTGCTCTAGCTTTAGATGTTATAAGAACTTGTGACACCAACAATAAATTTATTACATTCAGTATTAAAAGCTATGAACCATAAAAGTTCAATAATCCACAGATTCAAAAACTTTTAGAAAAATGTCACAAGCTTTTAGTGAATAATGAAATTGTTCGCTGTTGGATTCTTATTCATATCGGCATCCCAGGGAATGGAAAGGTAGATATACAAGCAAAAGCTTCTTTTGCATTAGATCAAATGTATTTATCAGGACTATGAATCACTATGGATTTTCTTTGTGTCAATATTTCTAATAAGATGCCTAGTTCTGCTTCATCGGATCGACGGCTGCTCAGTTAGGAAGGAAAGAAGCACAAACAGAACTGAGACGAAATATAGCGTTACGCTTAAAACTAGCATAAAACAATGGCATATTCGGTAACTTAGGTGTGACCCAATCCGTTACTTTTAAGAGTAACGGAATGGAAAAACCCATTCCGTTATTTTTATGGGTAACGGAATGGGACGTGCCTTGATAGATGAATGTAGAGTAACGGAATGGGTCACACCTGGGCTATCTAGTATGCTAGAATGTGTGCTAACGATGGGCCAACAGGGCGGGACAACAGTACCATTCGAATGGTTTTGCACTGAACAATATGTGTAACCGACCTCCTACTTAAAACACCTGTTTTATGTGAAGATTTTATCTGCTGTGTAATTGGCTTAGTAATTGTTATGATACTTTATATTTTAAAGGCCACTGAGTTTTCTCAATGAATAAATTATTTTGAATTTTGATCTTGCATTAAAATTTGCACAATTTAGCTTTACCGTATTTACTAGCTTAGTTACACACTTTACACAATATACATCTATAACTTTGGTAACACAATAGTGATCTATTGGCTTCCCATAACTTTGGTAAGAGCTCTTCGACTTATAAGCATGTAAGTAGCTTGGCTATTCAGAGTAGCCAGAAGACTAATAGTTGTCTGTATGATAAGCTGTGGCGAGAATCCATGTTTGTATCGAGGGGTTGCGGGTTCGATCCTCACCGGTGTCACTGCGTTGAGTCCTTGAGCAAGACACACTGATCCTTCCTCAGTACTGGTTCAACCCAGGAAGACCCATCCCGACATAACTGAAAAATTGTTGACTGGACAAGTTCGATTGCAGCGAAAGAAACGGTTACAGCTATAAATGAAGTTTAGGCTTTTTCAATAAAATATCGCTGTAGGATAGGATTAATACACAAGTGATGTATCGATTCGCGTTAGCTCAAATGGAATGTTCATGGTAATATTTTACTTAATAATTGTAAACAAAACATGACGTCACTGTCACTATTGGCTGGCAGGATAATAGCTCTAAATACAAAATACAAAACATAATGATAGACAGGAAAAGTCATAGAAATTATATCAGTCTAGTCCCAGATTAGACTGCTCCCACAGACGCTAAGAAAACGTTGGAGATTTGTGTGTGGGGTGTGTGTTTGGTCCTTGCTTTGTTATGCAACACTTAGTGTCCTTTCTAGTTTTGAAATCACCTTGCCGAGGAAGAGAGTGGTACAGTGAAGCCATAGAAACACTTGACACAAAGTGCAACCCATGTGCATTACGCCAGAGATAGGTGTGCACAAGACTTTGAACTTCACCTGCGACCCATGTGCACTAGACATTCTGACCAAGAGGTACCTGGGAACTCCTTGTGCACAATGAAGTTCAATACCTGAATAACACATAATATCCCTATTCCACACAGGCCACGAATCGCCACGAATTGATTTTTGTTGGATTCGGGGGGGATTCGTGAGGGTTCATTATTTTTTTTTTCTCCAATCGTGATGTTGCACGAGTCAGTCCCGACTCAGATACGATGTCGTTACGAATATTCGGGGGAATCGGCTAAATTCGGCTGGAATCGCACAAGAATTAATTACGATTAGCGAAATAACATTAGAACATGCTGCACGAAAGTTAAGGAATCAATTACGAATCAGTTAAGAATATGCCGAATGCAGCACGAATTGGGCACGAATTAACAGAAATCCGCGACGATTTGCCACGATTCGGGATATATTCTCTCACGATAATTATAAAAAAGGCCCATACATGCTTCGGGGCATCAGTTCCAAAATGAATGTTCCTCGTTAAGTAGCAGTAGAATTGATCATGCAACTTGAATGTTGAAAACGGCTTCTTATATAGCTAGAAAAAAAACAACTACGTTAAAGTCGAGAGGCCCTGACCCAGACTCTGTGACTTGGAAAAATATGGCATTTCGCCATTGGTAAAATCACCAGCCAGGAGCTACTGACTGATCCTGATTGTGCTCCAGAATCTACCAAACCTTTTTCAACTTCTAGGACTGCTCACATGCGCGTGACGTGGTAATTAATCTTAGAGAAAATCCTTCTACTATCTCTTCCTTGGTTTTATTGCTTGGCTTTATCTCCCGATTCCCCACGAATGAGCTAAGCGTAGCTACGAATGCCCAAAAACGCCTCCGACTCGATTACGATTCAGTTACGATGTCCAAGAATGCCTTAGGAATTTGGTACGAATCACGCACGATTTTTCGAATCGGGAATTCGTGGCCAAAGTTTTGAACAGTTCAAAACTTTTGAGCCGAATTCCCAATAGACCTACGAATTGCAAGAACTCACTACGGACTGTGCGAATCAGTTGTGATCTTCACGAACTGAGTACGATTCAGCCACGAATCCAAATATTTGTCAATTCGTGGGATTCGGGGCCTGTGTGGAATAGGGGTATACACAAGTTACATGTACCGTAGCAGAGTCTTTAAATAGAATGTATTTCCTAATTTGGATATTTTGCATAATTTCATAATTTGGATATTTTTATCACTTTTTGTCTTTCAATTTTTTCTGGCTTTCTATCTGCATAAAACATGGACTTTTCATTGAGATATTTATTAGTAAATAACCCATTTTAGCATCTCGTTACTTATTAATGCAAACTGTGTATATCCGAAGGGCGGGTTCAGTCTCATCAGAGTTTGTGTGTACCGGTTACAATTATCCGGAAATTATATATGTGTAATTTGAAGATTAACTCCAGCAATAATCTGACATTCCACTTCTCAGGGATCAAAGATTAGACAAAAATCTTAAGCAGCAAACAGTTTTAATGACACTCATCAAAGCGCACGCTGGTCTGAGCCTCTGTAGTTATATATTTACTTTTATTGTTTTCTTGCTGGCGTGTGGCTATACGTGTTAGAGTGCCTCTTCCTCACGGTGCCTTATATTGTTTTGCAGTGTGTAATTGAGGCATATCCTTGCCATATTCACTTACTTTTTGCACAAGTCTATGTGAAAATTATGTTTTTATATTTTCTTACGTCAATCACCGTCGTTATTGAACATTGTACTTTTTTATTGCATTTTTTCTTTGTTTTGGTATTTTGATAAATTGTTTGATAACATATAACTTATTGAACCATGGACGATTTCTTGTTTTATGGGTTATATGTATTTAGTACCAGTTACCGATCATAATATTGGCCATGTCGCGAGAAAACTAACAACCTGGGACCCAGTACTTGGTCGAGGCTTGAGATCTTCTTGTACGACTGGTACTGACATCTTAGATTTTACCCTGGGATAAAAATTCGGATCCATGTTAGCTTACCCAGGCTGTCACGTTAAACATGTATTAAATGACTTTATCATGCATTCGGGAAAGTCCGCCACAATTCGAGAATCGAACCATGGCTCAGGTGGCAAACATAAACAAACAATAACAAAACTCCTTGCTCTTCCAGGCGGAATAAAAACTTACACTTTCAGGAACAGTGGGGGTGACACTGTGCAGACGAAATTGTCACGTCGATCCCCACAAGATTGAAACCTGCTTTAGAACATTTCCAAAATTCAAACTAACTAATGCCCCACACTTTTACTTAATGCAAAATAGGCGTAGGATAAGGGCAGGATACAACCCGATTTCCTTTTTTGAAGCCAAAGTGGGTGCATAAAACTGGGTGTGCCGTGTGTGCTATATATGCCTTGTGCGCCGGGACCGCGGCACACCGTCACAATAACTGAAAAATGAAATGATGATCATGGCTCAGGTTTATGTACGCAGCATTACGCGTAGTACTATGTGCCAAAAAGCTCTATTTTGTTAGCCGGAACTGGCGTGTGGAAAATTAGTTCTGTAGCATGCGGGTTCAGCTCTATTAAAACCGATCATTCTGATTATCCGAAAAGTTTAATCAGCAGAATAAATTAAGTTTATAATTTTGTTTCAATATAATATCGTTATTGCGATTTTTTTTTTTTTTTTTTTTTTTTTTTTTTTTTTTTTTTTTTTTTTTTTGTATGGAGGTATGAAGATTTTTGTGGATATTTTGTGGGATCACCGCTAAGTTTGAACTATATTTTGTGGTCATTTTTAGGTGTTTTTAAGGTTAATGTGTTGGATGGGAACATGTTTTGGGGTATGCTAAAATTCAAATATTTTGGAAGTAATACTGATATTTTTGAGGGGAAAACAGTATATACTAGGATCAAGCCTTCGTAGCAAGAAAGAAATGGAGTACCCCATGGTGTCTGAGAGTGCGTTTCGACTTGTTTTTCTCGTATTATATGTACTGTTGTTTTTATTCGTTCTGTTGTGTGTTTGTTGCCGCATTTTTGTTACATCGACCAATATCATAATACTAATTTGCATATTTAATCTATGATTTATAATCATTCTGGTGTCAATGACCACATTGGCAGTTTTAATGCATACAGTAAAACCTGTCTAAAACGGCCACTCAAAAGTTGACAAAACAAAGGTCTTAACGACAAATTGTAGCTTAATGAAGGTCGAAAGTATTGCAGAATGGAGCATTCTGCAATACTTTTGACATGCATTAAGCGATAATCGGTCTTGAAAACCAATTTTGGGTATTTTTGAGTGGCCGCTTAAGACAGGTTTTACTGTATTGTATACGTGTGCTCAAGAAAAATGTCACACACCTAGGTTCAGACAAAACATATTTTGAGAGTAAACGTGTGAATATTTTCTTACCCCTCATATTTGTCATGTGTGCTCCATAAAGACTGTTTGAGTTTTTCTTAAGATTACCTGGGTTTTCTGAAGACGCGATGGAAAAATAATCAAACTTCGATCATTGTCTTATTGGCAGTTTCAAGACATATTAAAGATAACGTCGCGTGAAAGACGCCATTTCTACACATCTCTCATGAACAGAGTCAAACAAATAGGGTTTCCTTTATACCGACGTCGCAGACCCAGATTTACTCTGTTTCAAAGGAATCCATTTTGTCAGATTATTTAACAAAAAATATGCGACAGTTTGGAAGCTACTGTTTTTAAAATTAAAATGAGATTTGAAGTCAATAATTAACGATGTTTGTATTTCGAATCTGTCATCAACTTACAACCACGCAACTAGCAGGTAGCAAAGAGGTAGTTCATGAACTCGAATTTGGAAATATAGCTGTCATGCAAATATTAACAATTTGCAGTAGAGTGACAAGAATTTTAATACTGATTGATAGTTTGGGATGTTTAAAAAAGGTAAAGACAATCGACATGATAGTTGGAAAATGTAAATTTCCAAATAGTTTTCTTCCTTATTTTCAGTTACATATGTTGTAGGTACACATTGGAATTGTCTTATTCCAATGTGTACCTACAACATATTATTTATTATGTCTTTTCAATAAATGAATTTTTCACCCTAAGCATCTTTTTTAAACAACTTCTCAACTACTTTCATTAATTCAATGAAATGAGCATGTAGAAATGAACAACTTTTCATGTAGTGTGTCATGCACCTGGATGACAATATTAGACTGCCTATTTTATGCTTCTGGCAGCTTATCTTGAGATGTTTCATGGGAGTATACTGCTAAATTTCTAGTTGCGTGGTTGTAAAAGAAATAGCACCTACTTTCCTATTAAAACAACTTGATGCCAATATAGAGTTAAACACTTCTATACTACCTGATTTTGTTGGAGTTATTCAATTCAATCAAATAGAACACTTACTTTTAAAAGCAGTTTACAGGTTATGATTATCAATTTTGATCGCTGCCAGTAGAGAAGATAGATAGACCTTGCCTCGAGGTTATAAAACTTTTTTCTTGCTCAACTCAGCTGAGCACGAAATTTGTCAAGCTCATAAATGTTAAAATGCCAACGTTTGTTGGCATTTTAACATTCGTTAGCACGATAAACACAACATCTGAGAGACTTAAAGCAAGCAACTACTTGATTTGTCGGTATTTTAGTTTTTATAAGCAGTTGAAAATTCGTGCTCAGTTGAGTTGAGCATGTAAAAAGTTTCATTACCACAAGCCAGTGGCAGCTGGACTGTCACTAAATTTGATGTAAAGTTACCCTCATTTTTACCATGTACTTTATCTCTTTCGACCATTATCCCCAAGAAAACAGTCTAAACATCTCGTCATTAGAATTAGTGCTTGTAGCAATAGTACATATACCCATCCTCTGTATCATGTATTTTATTGCACCTTTGAGTGATATTTCTATGTTTTACATCAAATATCTCACAATGCACAAAATGCACATGCATGCTGGTGAAATAAGGCAGTTATTGTATGGTTGTGTGTATGTACGGGAGATAATCCACTCGCTAAAGCTTGTGGATTATCTTCCCGTACAAACGCACAAACCATACAATAGCTTACACTTAACCAACTCAGTCCATTTTTGCGGATAAATATGGAGCTATTGGAGTAAAGGTTTCGCGAATGTGCAGGTGGTCTCTTAACTAATCTGGGTCTCCACTCTTTGGCAAGGGCTTGCAGTGTAACAAGTTCAGATTAAAACTCTGAGAGAGACAGACATACATAGTTAAACGAATAGTAACAAAATCCTAGCCTGCCTTGCAATGCGCGGATCCAGAAAGTTTTGTCAATTTTGAGAGGGGGTCCAATTTTTACTTTTTTTAGTTGATGGGGGGAGGGAGAATCCAAATACCACCATAAGCGGGCTATCATTGGCCCACCAGAGAAACGCCATTTAAATGGCGTTTTCGATTATGGCCCAACATTGAATGCTGGCCTTGGTAGCTTTGTGATTGTTCAGTGGATCCGGACCAGTATTGCTAAGAAATCCTATAATTTGTGATGTTAAGGGGGGTCCGGACCTCCTGCCCCCCTTTGGATCCGCACATGCTCGTGCCTGGCAAAAGGGTGGGATTTGGGAAGTAAATGTGACAAGTCGGGGTGTCCCATAAGCCAGAAATGGGTGGCCCTTTCAATAGGGGTGACACTATAATAAACAAATACTTTACTTTACTTTACTTTACTTTTACATAAAGACTTTTTGCAGATTGGTCTAAAAATACATATAGCAACTTACCATTATCATTGTATCCAAATAACGTATTCCAAATATTAACAGAATTGTAAGGATATAATTGTACAAAAAATGTACTTTCCACAGAAAACGATCCGTTATATAGTCACACCACATAGGTCTCCAGATGATAATGCGGATATATAAATTAATGTTCAGGTTTCTCAACCAAAACGTGTGTTGTGGGTACTAAAAAAAGAACCGTCTCGTTTACCACAGCATGTGTAAAAGTGAAAATATTTACATTTTTACCCTAAAATGCTTATCTTTTCCTACATTTACATGTTGGAAAAGATAAGCAATTTAGGGTAATAGGGGTATGGTAATGGGGCACTTTGCTGCTTAATGTGACCAACACGTGTATACCTGATTTTTTAAACCATTTGTCATTGCTTAAAGGAGTAAGTCACGTAGAGTGTACCACCCATAAAACCTGTGCAATTTTGCACAGGTTTCATTTTTTGTACATTTCCAGTGAATGTGACAACACAATTTTTTCTTATTCTGTAAGAAGAGATTTTATCATGTCATCCACATTCAATAGTCTTTTCTTGCAAATTTATTTTTGCATGCTGAATACAAAAATGTAGATCCTTGTTAGCTGGCTTTGTCATAGGCCATGTAGTTTGGGTCTAGAATTTTTTCAAAGAGTTACAAAAGTGAAAGTAAACTCTGCGATAAAATTCCGATCACTCTCGATCAAAACATGTAGTATGGTTAATCAGTGTTACCGCCTCAAAATATCAGTTCTTTTGAACCTCAACAATGCATATTTTAAGTTTAAATACCAGAGAAATTGCTAAGCTATTTACATTCGTTTCTGGAGCCATGAACTGGCCGTTACATATCACTAGCCGCGGCATGTGATTTCAAACAATTTGATATTTTGACAAGTGTAGACTCGGACGAGCCTCTGCAGCCTCCTTTTAAGCTTAGTCACCCCCAAAAGTGTTCAGTCAGTAGCTTAACAATCATAGAATACACAAGCGACTAGCAAAGGCTCTGATCAGACTGCGCGTATGCGCAGGCTGGTCTGAGGCTTTGCTGGTCGCACATACATTTACCACATTGTTGGATATCTCATGCACTGGCTCATATAGTATAATCAGAATTAGACATCAACTGGCATCGTGATTGAAGCCACAAGTCCCATTGCCCTTTTCCCATACTCCTGTAATTTCCTTAAAATATAATCGCACATACACACAATTTATAGACATACTTTAGCTATAAATTAGCAATCAAATATTACAAAGTGTTTTAATCACAAAGTAGACGATACTTTACGAAATATCATTCATATTTCGATTCAATACATCAATATATCTTTTGATTAACAGCCTATTTCAGAACGACTTGTTTTTGTATTTAGGAAGGGCAACCTGTAGCTAAAATATGATATATGTTCTTGAGAAAACAGCGTACATCCAGATCAGTTGGCTTCAGGAGAAGCCAATTGATAAGGATCAACACCGCTTTACATTCGCCATATTGGTTATTAAAGAGACTAGGTTTGTAACTATGAACATTTTTCGAAAAAAAAATATTACATTTTAAATCATTTGTAAAAATAGAATTAAGTTATATTTTCACAATAAATATGGTCAGTACAGCTGAAAACTGCAAGGAAAAGTAAATTATCTTATTAAAAGAGGTATTTTTCTCTTATTGGTAATTATTTGCGTTCCTCCAATAATTTTAGACAGTTGATTTTGAACATAAATGCTGTTGTTTTGATAGTGTTATTTTGTTTAGATTGACGAAAATGGTGAAATGTATACCTGAATTTGAGTATTTTTACTGTATTCTTGAAAACTAGAAACTTTATTTCAAAAATTAAAAGATCAAAAGTTACAGACTATGCAGCTTTAACTGGATTGCTTAATCATGCAGCCAAACTGGCTAGAAAGTAGTGTACATAAAGGATATAGATACATTTACAAAGTCAAGGGTGTGCACATTTGTAAAATTCGGGCTTTGGCCTTTACAACAGACACTGGTCATTTACTGGACCAGAATATAATAATTGGAATGATTGCATTATACTCTAGGCTCATCCGTACTTATAAACGAACACCTGATGTTTTGTGATAGAAGTGCATCATTTTTAATACAATTAATGAAAATCATTTCTCGTCTGGCACCAACAATTTATTGCCCAATAATCATGCGGAATTTCATTTAAAATGAAGCAAAGCTAATGTCAAAATAGGTCTCATTAACAAGTCGCATAAAATAAAAAGTCACATATTTCATCGAAAATCGTTGACAGCTCATTCGACTTATTACGGCTACATTAATGAATTTTACCAAACATTTATTGAGGAATAATATCCTTTCCACGAGGTAAATGCATCTTGTCATAGTTCTTGTAGATCAGGTAAGAAATGATCCTTATTGTCTTAATTGAACCAGAATAATGCCTTTAAAATTCCCATACTGGAGAAATATGTGACTTTAACTTTGATGGGTGTCATTTTAAACAATGTGTTAAGTTTAAACGAGCGTAAAACATTAACGTTTGGGAGCACTTGGTCTCGCTAATACATCAAGGCTTAAAAACTTGTAAATGGGCATTAATTTATGAACATGCATTAAAAACCCATGGTAAAAGTTAAAATCATTCATTTAACATAAACTTATTGACTTGAAACTTATAACAACTTAGAGAAGATGCATTTTTTGGTAGCTTCCGTTAACTGATTCCATATTCAGGGTACAGTGTCCAGGTCAGGTCAGCTGTGGTACATAATTGTATGCATTCCTGATCTTTAGTATAGTTTTCGTTCACATTTATCTAATATTTCTTTGACAGGGCATATCAGAACCATATTACATACGTAACACATACGTATTTGATTGCAATTTGGTTAATGAATCGGTGGATGGCCTAATTTTCCTTGTATGTACAAAAAGATACTCAAATGTTATAATCCATTGGCATATAATATGGATGTACCAAGACCTCTGGGTAATTGTATCATTTCATTTCAAAATGTTAGTGCAGAATGAATACTAGTTTTCGCTAAAAATTATTGTTTAAAAAATATTTTTATCATTAATATGTATATGATCCACACTGGTGCAATTGTAGCGCATATGACTCATAATCGGAGCTGATTGCCAATCTTTACAAATGATTTAATAGTGGGAGTTTGAGGCCTATACTATACATATATTTTTATCAATATGTTGTTACCATCTTCTATTGTAAAATTTATAAGTTTTTAAAACATGTTTTTTTTATATTATGTTTATTTGTTTATATTGTCATTTCAATCATTTTCGTCTAATCATTTTATTTCATAACAATGTTGTACATGTATAACAATGACATCCTCAAACTCTCTGCTGTGTCTGTATCTTCCACACATTCAGTCAGGGTGATGTCAACAGGTTATGGTATCTCATCCCTACGAATGACAGTTGCCCAGTAGTCCTTCTTCATCTGCTTAACTCGAGCAACACAGTCCTCCAGTATTTTATGTGATACTGGTTCTTCCTTGATCAGTTCCATAATTCTCGCCAGGTTGAACGCCAGGTTCTGCCAACTCAGGGATGGATTCAGGTTTTCTGGAAAGGAGGGTTATATGTTTAAAGGCGTGGGGGTTTGCTTCTCTGAATTTATCTCATTTTTCATTAGATATCACATGAAAATGAAATAATTTCGTTTCGCTGAGACCAAAGTATTTCAATTTATAGGTTATTTAAAACCAGGTGGCAGGGAGGGGGTTCAAGCCGACCCCTTAAACCCCCTGGATCTGCCACTGCCAGACCAGTGTAGCCTGTAATGTAAGCGCAGAAATAAAAACCTATAATAATATTCATATGCAAATAATTATACAAGCTTTATAAATATTCATTCTTTCACTCATGTTTTTTCTGTAAAGTCCAGAATAAGCACCTTTCAAATTCCCCCAAATCAACTCAATCTGATTCAAGTCCATGTGGTATGGAGGGTGTCTCGGGACGAGATGTCTTTGACTCTAAACTGGCTTTGGTGTGTGCTTCTTGACCAGAGCGTAAAACTCGACCTTGAACACTTTTGTGCCCCAGGAAACTATGTGTCTGGTGAGCCAATTCTGTATCAGGATCTTCTAAATGGTCCCCACTGGAGGTCTGACCACCTGGACGTTGTGGTGGGCCACGTTCTCCAATACGAGAAGGATCTTCAGAGGCAGGTTGAAGATGACCTTGTTGAGCCACTTCAGTATACTCTGGAGATCCATCTCCCCATGATATCCTTCCATCGCGATTAGGGCCTTAGATACCTCTCAAGTCCCATGGATAAAACTTCCTTCATATCCAGCATGTAGAACCATCATCTCCTTACTGAAACATACAGATAAAACATGTTATATAAGGTATAATTTTTCAGAAAATTCTAAACTAAGCTTCACTTTTGCATTTTGAATAATTCACCGTTTGAGAAAGGTATTTTAATGACTTGTATGCATGTACATCACGTCAGTGTACCCATAAGTGTATCCTGCTTCTCGTTACCTCTTTATGCGATTACGGTAAGGTATCCTACTCAAAATGAAATCTTGGCATTTAATGAAAGTGTTCTTGTTTACTTCACACAGTGAGTATGAAAACTAGATTGAAGTCATTGTTTTCTTTCAGGTCTGCATAAATGTTGTCCAGCTTTGTAAGCCTCTTCGTCTGTGAGTACATTTCTGCTATAGTTCTCTTCACCACAGCTTTATAAAATCGTCCAGAGGAGTCACTTTCGTTCCTATTGGAGCCTACTCAATGGACATGGTTGGCTGTTCAACTTCCTTGGTAAAGATTCTCTGAGCAGTGGCTCTACTCACCGCAGAGACCAGACTGCTTTTTCTCCATGCAGAACTTATGAATAGCATCCTCACTGTACTTCCATATGAGAGTCATTTTATTATTCTCAACATGGGACCTGGACGCCCTTTCTCTACTAGATTGAAGAAGTTGTTTCTTTCTCCGTTGAAAATTGCTTTGTAATGTTGGAAGACTTGTATAGCAGGTGAAGAGTCCTTTTGAGAGTCTGACTGACTTATAGTCAATGCACCGCAACACATTAATCTGGTGGCTCACTTTGGTTGCGCAACAGGCAAAGGATCTTGCACTAGCATTTCATTCTGCTTATTCCCTAAATCGGATTCGGTGCTTGTTGCAGAAAACAACTCCTGCAAGAGCTGGACAGTCCCAGTGGAAGTCTTATTGCTGATCTGTGAAACAGGTCTATTTGGAAGAATGTCTGAGTTGTCCAAGATAACCTCTATTAAATCAGAATTTGCATGTGTAATATCAGCTACAGTGGTGGCAAGCTCTAAAACAGCCGGAACAGGGCCAGTTGCATACAGACTTGGGCCACTACTCTCTGTCTCGGACCATCAACATTTATTGTTATGTGTACTACCATTTCTCTCTGTAATAAAGTTTGGGGATCTCCCGCCCATGAATCAAACATAGGTTTACCTCGCAAGTATGATCAGATAACATGTTTAAAAACATCTAACTTTTTTTTTAGTTTTTCACATTGCTCCGCCACATTATCTCTGCCATATGACCTTCAAACTGACTGGATATTCTGGGACATCTTCCTGAAATAGGGTTTTGCGCATTGCCATGCAGCCTCCGGCCCATGAATCAAACAGTGGTTTACCTGGCAAGTGTGATTACATGGTTGGAAAACGTCTCATATTTTTGGTTTTTCACACTGCTCCACCACATTATCTCTGCCATATGACCTTCAAACTGACTGGATATTTTGGGACATCTTCCTGAAATAAGGTTTCGCCATGGGTAGCTTGCGTTTTTATAACACTTAAAGGCTTCATTTGCGACGGAACCACTTCCTGGATCTCAGTGTTGCTTGGCTATTACACTATTTATAAGGTATTGGCAGAGCTAGTAAGCCATGGTCTCCCTTTCTGACTATTTTCTTTATTTAAGAAAATAGTCAGAACTAAGAGAACGTTCTGCTTTCCTGTTCTTGAAATTCCTTGGCTAGCGCACCCCCCCCCCCCCAAACCATTATCAGCAGTATTAACAGAACTATATCCTGACTCACAACAGTCCTCTTCACTGATATCTTCTCCAGACCACATTTTTGCCACTTCAAGTTGCTGGCTACGTTGAGTTTACATGACTTTGGGATAGAGTGTGACAAGTATTCTGTTACAAATACAGGGAATTTACAGGTTTTATACTTTGGAAAGATTTCCAATGGTTCTTATCACTTGTATAGGTTATAGGTCATATATACTTAAGGACTTTGAAAACGCATCACCCAGATTAAAGGTATTGAAAAAGTATCCTTTTTCAGACAGGTTTTGAAAGACACAAATTCAGATGCAAGTTAACACGCGTTAGTTTTGATTCCTGGATCAACAGATTTGCATCCTTTGCTTCTTACACGATTGCTCATTCATCATTAAAAGATTAGAAATGAATTGACAGTTCGGTATGCTCAAAATTACACCCCTTTAAAAAATACTGACATACCCCACCCACCCTGATTACTATAGTCTAGTAATAAAATTCAACGTCTTGGGCTTTTCAGAATTTCGATTTTTACGTCCGATTTTATTAGAAGAGGCTAAGGGCATACACTAGTGACAGATTATGCATAAGTTAAGCTTGTATCACACGTCATTTGTATTGTGCAAGTGACGTTAACGTAAATTTTTAAGACGTTCTCGACCACGTGACAGCATATTTCCTGCCATGATTTACATCAAAACGTCTTTCCCACATGACTGCCAGTGTATGTAGTCAATATCAGTGATGAAAACGTGCATAAAGTTAACTTATGGAGAAGTTTCTAAAAAGGAGCTAGAAGTCGATAATCAAATTTGACGTTAATTTTCGAAATATTGAAGTTATCAAATACTTTTAATTAGAAAAAGTCTATAATTTTTTTTGGTAATTAGTTATCAACCAAGCCACAGTTTAAACATAAAAATAATCAAAAAGCTTCATTTAACTGCGCAGAAAGGTGCTGGATGCTGTATGTACCCATATGACGTCATCGGCAGCGTCGCGTGATAGTGCAGCCAAATTAACGACTGATTCAGACCAATTCTGGGTTCCACATTAAAAGCTGCGAGTAACTTTTCAATCGCATTTACGGTTTGCAAGAAAGGTGCAAAAATTTTGTGATGCGTTTTCAAAGTCCTCTAGTATATTTCAATTATAAAGGAATTAAGTGGGAACGAGTGCAGCGAGTGAACCACTTAATTTTTTTATAATTGTAATAATATATATATGATCTATGGCCTACTTCTAGTTTTCTCCTTACTCCTTTGAAAATGGTCACTTTGACCACTACACGAATTTACTAAACGATTTACTTAATAGATATTACACAAATTGACAAAATATGTGATTAAGTTGGCCAAAAAATTAAATTTCTGTGCAAACTGATTGGTTGTGAAGCACATGAAGGGGCGGAGTAAACTATAAAACTAAATATGAGCCACAACATGTGATTTCCAACAATGTGGCATTTTGACAAGTGTAGACTCAGACGAGCCTGTGCAGCCCCTAGTTAGGTTTTGAAACCCCAATGGTGTTCAGTCGGTAGCTTAACAGTGATAGAATATTTAAACGACTAGCATGTGCTCTGATCAGACTGCACATATGCGCAGGCCTATATGAGGCTTTGTTGGTCGCACATACCACATTGTTGGAAATCTCATGTGGCGGCTCCATTATCTTATTATCAAAAGTATATGCTCAAGTAAATTGTGAATTGCAGTCATTACTTTTATATATATATTCAGGCAAAAAAAACTAATTAAGATGTCATTCAATGGCGTGTAAAGTCTTTGTTTCCAATTTGACTTTAAAAACCCGCATAATATCACACAGTTCAGCAACCATTTCCAATTATCAAAAACCTATTCATGAATGAACAGGAAGGGTATCTCTAAAAACATACAAATCTCACAGGTAAAGACATTCAGATGCCAGCGCATGCTGATGTTAAACTGGCTTAGTTCAAGTTTGGTAGCAACAAGAGGCATTTAAGAATGCTCATGAAATTTCTAATGTTCTATCAACGTTGATACAATTCCTCTGTCAGCATTCTGCTCGGGGATTACGTTAAATAATACTAACCCGAAACAGCAACATCTAATAGATCCTAAATGCACTTAGATATTGTTTCTTCACCATTAAATCAGCATCAGAACTCAACCCCAGAGATCAGTAATGTGTATATAGCTGTAAAAACTTCACGAGATTCAAGAAGTCTGCTTCATGTTAAATACACACGCCGTCAGATGGTCTGCTGAGGAATGCACCTCCATTCCTCTAACAGCTGAATAAAAGATGAAGATCCACCAGCTGGCAGTGTACAGTCTGCTGTACAGATACCGCTCTCCCTAGAACATCCAACACATGTTTCTAGCAGCTCAGCTCGGTAAGTAGACATCGCTGGAACATCAGGGATTTTAACAGCATCCTTTAATGCCTCTACTAATACCAATCTAGTCCCATTTCACATCAGCATGGGCTAGTGTCTGTCTGTCTGTCTTAACCTGTGAAGCTATGTACGCTTTCAGGGTGACCCTGCCTGTTTTCAACAGCCACTAGAGGAAATTCGTTCGCGAATATTTTTTTCCAAAAATACTGTGGCCATTCAGGCAGTGGTTGCTTAACAGTGTGACATCAAAGTTTTTACACATCAATAATTCCAACTCATTGCTTTTATCGTTTTTCGGAGATTTTGATTGGTCCAATGGCAAAATTAAATCTTTTTTACACTTTGATAAAAACCCATGCGTAGGAATATTTGATAACTGCCTTGATTTCACAGTGCTAGATTGTGTTGATAATAACGAACTGTACAGAAAACTATATAACTTTTACCAGATTAAATATAGTTAAGTATGTTCTAAAGCATATTTAAAAGCCCTTACGCTGTACATGATGCTGCACCTTCAAAGCAACGGGGGAACTCTAAGAAATGAACTGGATGGGGAGTTATGTGACGTCACTTAACAAATTGTCACGTCATTGAAGAGAATCGTCATCAAAACAATGTCAAGGCTTACATCAACAACGAAATGTTACAGCGCAGTTTAAACTTGTCAAATCGCACTTTAAAAATTGACGTTAAGATTCTAGATCTACTTGGAGATTTAAGCAGGACTTGTGAAGGTAAGTGCCGATCCGTGGCCCAATCCGTGGTAGGCCTTTTCAATGAGCCCAGCAAGCTGTATGCACTTTTGACATAAGAAAACATTTCCAAACTAAATGGAGATGTTTTGAGCCCAGTCAGCCCATACTCACATATTCGCCCCAAATAGAGTGCAATTTTAAACATTATTTAGCAAAACAAAGTTTGAACTGACAGAATTTAAAAGATGGCTGCCTGATCTTTCATAGACAGCGGTTATGAACTATTTTTCTTCAGTGGGCTTTTAAATTTGAAATTTTGTCAACAACCTTTTACAAATGTGCTATTTTGTTGTAAAGTTGGAATTATAAGGAATGAAATTTAATTTTTTGGTTTTTATCGATGTGTAAACTCCGGCGAATCACTCACAAATTCAACATAAAGCCCTCCGGGCTTTATTCAATTTGTGAGTGATTCGCCGGAGTTTACACATCGATAAAAACCAAAAAATTGAATTTCATTCCTATATTGAATCTCTTCCGGCATTACTTTTTTCCCTCCAGTAAATAATGTTTGCCTTTACTTTAAAGGCAAATTTTAATTATCTAATTTAGAATACGAGGTTTCATGCCTTTCAAACTTCAAGAGTATGCCTTTGTTTTAATCCTTTCTGTACAAATGGATTCTTCACTTTGAATCGATCAAATAAACTTGGGACGGTCTATTGTATATATCGTGGGGTCTCTGATTGTATTAACCAAATAAAATTGTCTTTCTTCCCCTGACTATAGATTTCGTATCATCAAACAGTGTAGACTCTGTGCATCTCGGACTTAACTGTTTGCAAAGATACGCATTTATGAGTTACCAATGTACGAAGGGTTAAAAAGCGAGTTTCGATCAAACTAAAATACATGCCACTATGTCGTTTTGAAACTAGCTGTAGATATTTCGGAGCACAATTATTTTAAGAATTGTAATAATCCACAAATGTAAGACTCGCCATAGATAAGCAATCGCAATGATATGTAAGTTTTTAAAGCGAGTTTATATTAATAATGACAGTTGTCAAAATGGACTTACACTTCAAAGAATTATTGTCAAAATAGCCTTTTGTTATTCTTTATTGAAGTTAACAAAAGTTTTCGTACGAGATTAATATAACAGGACAACTATTGGCGTGCCCATACTGGCGCATCCAGCGAAGCTGGAGTTCTACATTTTGGTCTGAGCCCCTTCTACACCCATGTTTCATGTATGCGAGCAGCGAAGGCTTTGGCGATAAGTACCAAAATCATGTGTACTGGACTGCACATATGCCTCTTATAAACACCAATGATGACATATTCAGCGATGCTATAGGTCTAAAATTTGGTCTGAGTTTTCAATTATATCTATACTTCAAGTCATGTATGCGAGCAGCGATCTCGTACGATGGCCCACTGGGTATTTGTCATCGAGAGCTTTTGGGTCATTGGGTTTGGTGTATGTCAGTGTAAGGCCAACTTTTCATCCCTACGCATTTTTTATATTTTATCCCTTCCATCTGTCCGTCCGGGATTTTTTGCACGTTATGCTATCTCCTTTCCAAACCGTTATACGGAATCCAACCAAATTTGTTGAGTGACTTACATATGACATCCTGGGGAGGGGTCTAAAGTGTCTGATGTTCCTTTCCATTTAGCTAGCTCTTCCTAAACCGCTGGATCGATACAGCTAGTACTTAGCAGTGTCTTGCTTATGGACGCTCAAGTGGGATTGGCAAAAAGCATGACTGTTTTATCCAGCGCTACCTTACATTTTCGTGGATGCGGCCAGTTCATGATACAATGTCAGTTTCAAATCACTGATACACGCTAGAGAACCCTTTACTCGAATAGCGCAGTCATCGCGTGTAGGTTTCAGTCGACGAATGTACAGAATAGTGTACCTACAGGGTAATATTTTGGTCAATATTTTACTTCTTAAAATATTCTTCGCTTATTAATCCAGCATCATGCGGCATTTCATCTGGGTCATCACTCTTTGTCAAAGTACCCATTTAGGAGTTTCCGGTCCACAAAGCGTTAAGGGGACCATTCATTGTCCAACCAAAACCGCACTTGCTTTTTCATAGATGACCTGGCTCAATTCAAGGCTAAAAATGATAGAGCATCATCTTTTTGTCCTTAAATGAGCTCCGCCTCGTCGCAAGAAAACCTGTCTCCGGTGGTTCTGGCCAAGTGAGGTTCAAACCAGCCTGCACAGTTACAGTGACCAGTTAGAACATTTAGAATTTGCATGTGACACATTTGACAACTATATTTTCAAGAAGTAAATAGCAAAGGCTCTGACCAGACTGCGCTAATGCGCAGGCTGGTCTGCACTCTTGTTGCTCTCGGCAAAAAAAGTCAAGTTTTCTCGCGTCGGTTTTCAGAAGCAAATAATGAACGTTGATGCCAAGATAAAAAGGAAATACGTATTTCTTATTGGAGTCCCCCCCCCCCCCCCCCCCCGCTTATGCGCTGGTATGTATGTACTCATTTCAAAAGTCCAAGAATATAATTAATCCCTGTAGCTGAGCAGAATCGTTCGAGTCTTTCCAAACACACGTCTTTTCAAGAGGTCGATCAAATACCGTTATAGTGCGTACAAACGAAAAAAAGTGATTCGTCAACTCGGAAGTCTTCAGTCATTTTAACCTCAAAGTAGGTAAATGTACATTAACCTCATCATCATGTACTGGTATTAAAAAATCGCGAGAATTTTGTTTTCGCAAACAGCGTTAATTTTAAGACATTTTTGCGATGTTATAAAAATCGCGACAGAAGCATGATCTACCTTCGTCAGCATGACCAGTAAAAAGCAGAATGATTTCGCCATTTCGTGACGGTTTAATTTCCGCAAACATCGCATCCGAGAATAAAACCCTCCGGAAAGTTTCTGAATTACAGTATGCATTTATGTTATCAATCCAGCGTCCTCATTATGTCGCCTATGCATTCAAAGCCAAGTAAGAAAACAACATACATGTATAACTACATTTTGTTATAAAAGCATAAATTGGCACAAATTTACCATTGACTTTCTAGGGGTCAGTTTGCCCAAAAAAAATTCAGGCTCTTCAAGCTTAAATTTTAATATGCATCTGCCATATGAATTATACAATAAAACGCCACGTTTGTTATACGAGCGTGAGGTGGGAAATTATGGTTAAGCCGCCGTGGTGTAGGGGATAAACCTATGACTTGTGAACCAGGGGTCGCAGGTTCCATTCCCGGCTTCTCCCAGTCTGTCGGATGAGACTTTAAGCCGTTGCCCTGTCTTCTGAGACGCTTTAAAACCAGAACCACTGCCGGTTGAGCCTTCGGGAGTTCCTGGACATAGAACCACAAAAAGCATAAACCCACCCGGCCAGTACTGGTACAGCCAAGGAACACGGCCACAAAAAAAATATGGTTCATGCTTATAATACAAGCGTACATTGTAATTGCATTTCAAACCACCTCATATCACGCTCTGGTGCTCAACCGCTGGTGAATTTAAAAAAAATGCCCTAGGAAGAGAATAAAAAATCGGGGCTTATGGATTCCTACGTTTTGGTAAAAAATACGACATCGAAATACGAAAGTTCTCTCGTTTTTCGCGTAATAAAGGTGCTCCAGAATTCGACAGGAACGTGCTTATTACGCGAATAATGAGAATAATTTCTGGGCGAGTATTTATACAATGTACCACAAACATACGAATCCATAGTATAAATACTATTGCATGACATTCCAGGTCGGTAAAGTTAGCACTAATTTTGCTGCAGCAAAAAACGGTAAAGTTGGCAGCAATTTTTCTGCAGTAAAAAACGGTCAAGTTAGCAGCAGCAGTAAAAACCGGTAAAGTTAGCAGCAATTTTTCTGCAGCAAAAAACGGTCAAGTTAGCAGGAATTTTGCCGCAGCAAAAAATGGTAAAGTTGGCAGCAAATTTATGGCAGAGAAAAACGGTCAAGTTAGCACAAAATTTCTAGCACAAAAAATTTTGCTAGCAAAAAATTTGCTGCTGCAACAAAAATTTGCTGCTAGCAGAAAAATTTCTGCTAGCACAAAATTTGCTGCAAGCAAAAAAAATTCTGCTAGCACAAAAATTTCTGCTAGCACAAAATTTGCTGCCAGCAAAAAAATTCTGCTAGCACAAAAATTTCTGCTAGCACAAAATTTGCTGCTGGCAAAAAAAATTCTGCTAGGACAAAATTTTTTGCTAGCACAAAATTTGCTGCCAGCAAAAAATTTTCTGCTAGCACAAAAATTTCTGCTAGCACAAAATTTCCTGCTAGCACAAAAAATTTTGCTAGCAAAAAATTTGCTGCCAGCAGAAAAAATTCTGCTAGCACAAAAATTTCTGCTAGCACAAAATTTGCTGCTGGCAAAAAAAATTCTGCTAGCACAAAAATTTCTGCTAGCACAAAATTTGCTGCCAGCAAACAATTTTCTGCTAGCACAAAATTTGCTGCTGGCAAAAATTTTTCTGCTAGCACAAAAATTTTTGCTAGCACAAAATTTGCAGCCAGCAAAAAAATTTCTGCTAGCACAAAAATTTCTGCTAGCACAAAATTTCTTGCTAGCTCAAAAATCAAAATTGTTGGCATTTCAACATTTATGAGCAGGATAAATTTCGTGCTCAGCTTAGTTGAGTATGAAAAATGTTTTTAAGCTCGGGGCCTGTTTTCTTACGACGAGGTTCAAATGTTGTTGATCTGGGCCTAGACCTACATGTGTACAATGCCTCCTTAAAGTTAAGGAAGACTTAATTTAAATATATTTCAACATGTTACATTAAATGCTTGATAAATTGTCAGGACCTGTGCAGTACTTGTTGTCAAAAATATCATTGTGATCTATAGAAAAAAGTAACTATTTTGATTTTAATCAGTTTGAAAACGTTGTTTTTCGCATCCTGAAAATTCAATACTTAACTTAAGTCTTCCTTAACTTTAAGGGTGCATTGTAATTTTGGCCCAGATTGTCTTGCTTTTTAGTAAAAATATATAAACACTATGCACCGCGGCATGTGATTTCTAACAGTGTGGTATTTTGAGAAGTGTAGACTCAGACAAGCCTGTGCAGTAACCATTTTAGCTAAGAAATTTTAAATGTAGTTCGGTCAGTAGCTTAACAGTCAAATAATAATCAAGCGACTGGCAAAGGCTCTGATCAGACTGCGCCTAGGCGCAGGCTGATCTGAGGTTTTGTTGTTGGCACATACCACATTGTTGAAAAATCAGGCATACCCGGGGTCTTCATCGCGCACGGTTTATCACGGTGGAGACACGGATGTTTCCAGAATACGCCGGTATCGCGTGGACGCCGTCCCGGTGGAGACACCGTTGCTCCCGGCGTCGTCCCAGTTTACCACGGTATTTGACAGCCTTCTCGGTTACTCCCAGTGAGTTCCGGTTGTTTTAAACATTTTACAACAACCGGGGACATGAGCCGGTTCAACACGGTTCATCCCGGATCTCCAAAGTTGTCCACGGTGCCGCCACGACTGTGACACGGTTCATCCCGGATCATCAAAGCATTTGATATAGGCGTGCATATGGTATGGGTTGCTTTTATTCCTTACATACTGCTTATTTTGTCTGTTGTCAAGACATGGTTAATATTGTCGAGTATTTTAGTCAAGCTATTTTTCTCGACAAAGCGAGTCTAACGAAACTTTAAAAGCTCTATTTATCTAAAAATCTATTTGTTGATATAAAATATCTAGCCTTCCATTGGATAAGTCATTTGCATAATTAAATTGTGACGTTATCCAATCTTACCTTTTTTTTATTAGCGACCTACACGCGTTTGTTAGTTTTTAAACAGGATTAATTAATAAATGGCAAACATAACACATTTTATTACCTTTCTCATAACGTAGGCATACTGACCCTCAGTCATATCCAATGGTTAGATTAATTTTGGGCAGATCATGTCCGCGTCTGCATGGTTCCAATGTACTTCGACTGCATTGTTTGTTACCCTAAGTTGTTACTGGGAAATCAAGTTCTTATCTCTATGCCGTTATATAGGTCTAAATTGGCCATAATTTCTACGTGCAGAAAATATAGAGCTTCTAAAAAAGTATTCATCGTGCGTTGCATGTTATCAAACACCCATCCTTTTAATCTTCGTCGATTATTTTTTTAAGATATTTCTTGCTTTAATTAAATTATCAATATCTAGCATAAAAACAATATCACACACTCACTTAATGGTGTTTCCGGTTTTGCTAAATGTATTGAAGGAAAATCTTACGAAATTTTATCACATACTCGCATGCGTAAAGTCAAACCTTAAACGTGCATACAGGCCTTCCTAGTAGTGGGACCTATGGTGTGAATTTTGGACTTAATAATATAAAAAAAAAAATAAGCAATAATAGTAGTACCACTCATTATGACTCTCTCCAGGGGTCATACTGGGCAGATCAAAAGGACAGTCATAATGAGGTGATTATGACTTCCTTACAGAGGCAATAAAATGGTCCCATGAAGGGATTTGGTAATTTATGATAAAATATTGATCTTTATCTAAGTGAAAAAATGCGTTGTATACAGGTAAGTCCCCTCTTGAGGCCCGTTTAATTTCGTGAGATACTGAAAATGCCCCTTATCAGTTAATCCTTTAATGATCTCTATAGGACAGGAATATATGTCTTTAACTGGTTCCCAGGCTACTTTCATGTTTTGTGTATGCGAGCAGCAAATGCTCATGCGAGACTAGCTGATCGCCGATGCGATAAGTACATGTACCAAAATCGCATGTGCCAACCCAGTCATTTTTGTTATACAGTAAAACCTGTGTAAAACGGTCACTCTCAAAAAGACCAAAATTGGTTTTCAAGACCAATTATCGCTTAAAGCAGGTCAAAAGTATTGCAGAATGGGAGCATTCTGCAATATTTTCGACCTGCACTAAGCTATCAATTGTCATTAAGATCTTTGTTTGTCTATTTTTTGAGTGGCCGTTTTACACAGGTTTTACTGTACTTAACAACTTTTGACACAGAAAATGCTTTACGAGTATTAGGTTTGACTCATGATGTATTATGAAAATGAAAATATAGATCGACCTACTATTTCATTTGAAAATGCTCATTAATAATACTATTATTTTGAAATAATAAAGTCGTTTTGTCGCATCATGGATAAATAGACCATCTGTAAGCAATTAAAACCTGAATACACTGTAAAAATAAGTGTATTGCACGACCCTTTGGTGTGCACTATAACCGTTATGTGAGTCCGTCCGTCCATGGTCAGTTAGTGAAAATGCTAATAACTCTTGAACCACATGATAGTTTTTCATCACCATGTGCACACATGTGCTTGTCAACATTATCTAACCACCGACACGTGTAACAGCCTTTTATGATGGACGAGGGTTTGCTGTACATCATTCCAGCCGGTCGTGGTCAATTAGTGGAATTGCTCATAACTCTTGACCATATGGTATATTTGGATCAAATTTTGCATACTTTGTCCAGCCACTAGTATGCGAAACGGTGACGAGGCTTTGGCGAGCATCATTTTGGTCGCTTGAGGTATTTTAGTGAAAATGCTCATAACTCTTGAACTGCATGATATATTTTGATCAAATTTTGCATAATTATACATATTAACATTGTCGAGAAACTGGTTTGCAGAACGGTAACAAGGCTTTGCCTAGTATAAGTCTGTCAGGTCTGGATACGATTGCAAAATTCAGAAGATAGGTTTTCTCCCGACGATGCTTATTTTAATTTTTATGACAAAAGATTTAAGCGGCTGCTGAGCCCATCATAAATAGATTGTTTCGAACCAGCATTTGTACTGTATATAATTTTTGTTAAAGTTTGGGACAAACAGCAAGGGCCGTCGAACAGGGTGGATTTTACAAGTGTTTTTAACATTTTGCATGCTGGATAATTTTGCACTGCCGATTTCTTTTTAGGGGACTGCAACCCTGATGATTACTATGTTTTATATGAAAGATCTTAATAAATCATCAATTTTGATACCAGTTTCATCTAAATCGGTTGAAAAATGTGGAAGTTGTGGGCGTTTGAATATTTGCAAATGTACTGTAATGGAAGAGGCCATAGTGTAGGCTTAGTGACGTCACTCAGCCTAATTAAATATGCGTATTCAAAATTAAAGGCAAACCAATGGATCATTAGCATTACTCTTTAATGAAACATATTCCTTATGTATAAAGCTGCATATCTGCTGAAACAAAGACGATGTGATAGTAGTGATAACTATAAATTAAGCAGTTGAAAAAATTCTGAAAACTAATTAGATATTCAAAATGGCGGCTAAATGTTGGCCATATTGAATTATTTAAATGCCCATAACTTGCCCATTTTTCAACCGATTTTGATGATACTTGGATCAAAATTCATGGTTCATAGAGCTCTTTCTGATAAAACATACTTATTATTAGAGTTGCTGTCCCCTGTTGTTTGCGAAATCGTCATTAGCAAGCAAGTACCTAGTCAGCATACAGTATCGGGCCGCTATCGGCCTGCCAGCGGTGGTTTCGGTGGTGTGACAAAAGACTGGTATCACACCAGTAAATGAGCTGCGACATGAGATTTCCAACAATGTGGTATGTGAGACCAGCAAAGCCTCAGATCGGTCTGCGCATACGTGCAGCCTGATCAGAGCCTTTGCTAGTCGCTTGAATATTCTATGAATATTGAGCTACTGCCTGAACATTGGAGTTTCTAAGCTGAACAGGAGGCTGCACAGGCTCATCTGAGTCCATTCATATCAAAATGTTACATTGTTGGAAATCACATGTCGCGGCTCAAATAGAGAATTCTGAAAATAGGGTAGATCTTGACTAGCTTCAGTGATGGCAGCCCGCCTTTTGGTTCTTTTCGTCGTTGCAATGATTGTTACTATGCATATGGTCGAGGGCGCGCCAGGTCGACGGAGGGGATCGAGTTTGCGCTGTAAGTTCGAATTTCTTGTTCTGTAGGCCTTCAGTGTTATAACTCGAAGCCGTGGTGTTAACTTTTTATTCAAGGATATCATAAAAGAGAAAGTGATGGATATTAATCATTTCTATCTGTTTTGTTGTAACGTACGCGGCCCTAAAGTCGTCACTTTGACGCATGTCAGCGATTGTCCCGGATTAGAGACACTCACTGGCTAAGAATAGACTTTAGCAGATGGTAGTTTAATCATCCAGCTAGTCGATAAACTAAAGAAAATGGTTTGAAACCACCCGAAAATATCTTTAAAAGACCGATTTTGTCAAGAGGGGTCTGTCTGACGACTTTAGGACCACCAAGACCTAAAGTCGTCAGTGACTAGGCCCTAAGGTCGTCAACGATGTGTGGTGTTTTTTGTGGTCCTATAAGCGCAGTATATGTCTGAGTGGTGGCGCTTATTTATCGAACTGGGTGTGTGTTTGGTCCCTAAGACGCCCTGGTGGTCTGAGCGCTGGTGTTATGGTGTATGGGCGTTCTAGGCATGAGTGATAGCGTTTGTAGTCGTAGGCGTGTACTATTTGTTTAAGTGGTGGTGGAGGTCGTTTAAGGGATACACTGGTGGTCTGAGAGTCAGTGTTGATGGTCCCAGGAACGTACTGAAGGTCTCAGTGGTGGTGTTGGTGGTCCTATGGACGAACTTAAGGTATGAGTGACAATGCTCGCGGTCGCAGGCGTGTTGTTTAATTGAGTGACGGTGTAGGTGGTCGAAGGGACGTATTGAAGTTCTTAGTGCCTTATTGGTGGTCCAAGGAACGTATTGAAGGTACGAGTGGCGGTATTGGTGGGCTTACAAGACATATTAAAGGTCTTAATGGGTATGCTGCTGGTCGTTAGGGTATTTTGTTGCCCTCAGTATCGAAATTGGCAGTCCTTGGTGTGTAATGAAGCTCTAAATGGTGGTGGTGGTGGTTTGGATGTATACTTGGGGGCGATGATCCTATAAACATACATGAGCGTACATTTATATATAGGTCAGCGTATGCTTAAACTGAATATCTGAGAGAAAGTGTTGGTCGGGTACATGTAGAAAATTGAATGTCTTCATTCAGATGTTAATAGTCCCGTGGGCGTACTGAATGTCGTTGCTCTACATGAGCCACTTTATAAGTAACCATGTCTTTGGGGTTTGCAACCTATACTGATTCAAACTGGCCTGTTCAGCTACAGAGACTTGTAATTTAGGAATTGACAATTATGAGCATTTAATATACTATTTAGACAACGAAAACAAGAGCTGACCAGACCGTACAGGCTATTATAGCGGAAAATGAAAACCCTGGCACATCTACGGCACTGCCCTGATGCATCAGAGGTTAAGCCCAGGCACTTAAGCCCCACTATGTCCCCGGTATCCATGGCCCCTAAGGGGTCGGAGATACAAATGACTGTTGCATAAAACGAGTTAAAAATCATTGTTTTAGAAGGGACGAAGTGAGTAAACAGGCAGAAAAATCACTCATATTCTTGAAGCCCAAAAGTCGGCAGGCCGGACCTAAAGTCGTCATCTCACTTTTCAACCTATTATTTCTGTTAGAGGTTGTCTTATCGGCCAAAAGGACGTAATTATTGCTAATTCGATATCTTCTGTACATGTAAAAAACGCATGTGTTTATGTGGGATAGATGTACAGTATAGTTATTATGTTTCGCCGGATCGATATCAATATCGCCTTCAACTCTCGACAGACTCCAAATTTTGCATGCAACTGGGTACCCCCATTTCAATGCCTACCACTCGGACACCTTTTATAGGACGGCTGTACTTTATATATCAATCTAAAGGGGAGATAATTTCCTTTCAAATGATGCCCCCTCTAAGAAGTTTCGATGATTTGGTCGGAAAAGAGCGAGGTTAAAAGAAAACTGACGACCTTAGGACTATGACGACTTTAGGGCCGCGTACGTTAGTTATTCTCCGGATCGATACAATAGATTTGAACATAGCCATAGCATATAAATGGTTACTCCAAGATCAGTGACAGCTTGCCCTGCACGTCCGTAAACGAACTGGAAATAATCGAGTGACAGCTTAGCTACATCTGATACAGTGGACGTTTACCTTACTGAGTCTTAGAGTAAATTGTAAATATTTTCTTACCCATCAGTTTTAACATATGTTTTGGGTCTCAAAAGAACCGTCTCACTGAGACGGTTCTTTTGAGTACACACAACATAGTTTTTGGTTCAGAAATAAGAAAATTAATATTTTGGTACGTACTCTCAACTAAAGGCCTGAATCTAAATACAATAATAATAATAATAATAATAATAATAATAATAATAATAATAATAATAATAATAATAATAATAATAATAATAATAATACTCTTTTATAATGGATCAGGAAAAGTAGTGGGTTTAAGGGTGGTGCGTTCTCTGCATCAGCTTTCAGAGAAGGGCCTGTCATATTTGGACTGTTGACAGGATGAAATTTGCTTCACTTGAGGCAAATTTGAGTAGGGTTGGGCCTTTAAGTTTACTCCATTCTTCCTTTCTATCTCCCCCCCCCCTCTCTCTCTCTCTCTCTCTCTCTCTCTGGGGGGAGTCCAGACATGACTAAAAATTGTTGACTGGGACGTTAAGCCTTAACCCAATCATCAAAATCAGGAGAAGAAGCCTTTCTAACTATTTCCTTAATTCATAAAACAAATTACCATAAAATACTGGTTCTGATAATGCTTGTTGCAGAAAAGTTTACAAACAGTCATTATATAGAGAATACTACATGGGTGCTCATGTTTAATTGAATTTATTAAATGAGGTGTGGAAAAGAGATAAAAATGCGAGGCGAGTCAGCCATTTTATCATTTTTTTTCGCAACAAGCCTCCTGATGCCAAACGGTGATCCTCGGGACGTATTTTCGGTGTTTTTGTCTTTACAAAGAAAGTGCATTTCACCCTAAAAGGTTTGAAACAAAGTACTCATCAGCTCTATTTGTGAAAATATATATTTCTCGTCACCAGAAAAAAATTGTCTTTGATGTCTGTTCCTTGTAGCCTTGTGGTAACCTGCTGGGAAAGGGCTGACCTCTTGGCTGTCGTGTTTGTTGTGTTTGGTCACTTTCCCAGATGTGTCCTGGTCCACATCAGAATTAAGGGCGAGGTTGGCACCGTAAAACTGGTTTAAGCCCTCTGGTAAAATATTTTACTGACCGTTCCAAGGCGGTACTCCTTTTGTGGATCTTTTATATTTTTCTGTCTAGTGTTTGCTATGCCTTTGTGCGCGTCTGTTTATATGTGCCTTGTGGTCACCTGCTGGGAAAGGGCTGACCTCTTGGCTCTCGTTTGTGGTGTCTAACTATTAGTTGGTCAATTTCCCTATGGTATCCTGGGTCAGGTGTGGTACTTGATTGTATCGATTCCTGATCTTTGCACCCTTACTTGCTTTAGGGTTTACAACCAGGTAAGACTCAGTCCGGCCTGTTGAGCTACCGGGACTGGCTAGAACAAAGGATTTCTGCATTCAACATGTTGAGAGTGCACAAGGAGTGGTTTTGGAATGTATTATCCACATACATCACGTAAGGTACTCTTGCTTTACAATAAGTCAATAACAAATGCGCTGATCAGACTGCGCAGATGCGCAGGCTGTTCTACGACTTTGTTTTTGCATATATCAAAATAAGGAAGGCCCATGTAGTAGTTTGTATTTTCAGCTCTGTGGTATGGCGACGACTATTTTGAAAACAGATACGAAAGATATGACGATAGATATGACGACAGATACGATTATCGGTATGACGACAGATACGATGATCGGTATGACGACAGATACGATGTTCGGTATGACGACAGATACGATGATCGATATGAAGACAGATACGATGGTCGGTATGATGATCGATATGACGATAGATATGACGACAGAAATGGTCGATACGATGACATATTTGATTGGTTTGATTAACAAACTTAGTAAGTACGAATTTACGAACATTGATCACAATAAATATCCAGATTAGAAGGCAGACTGATCATGATCTACAGGGTATGCTAATTTGTTTAAAATCGAGAATTAAATACTAAATAAACAAATTTAACTGAAAATGACAGAGGCAAGAAAGTGATCGAACTTTTAAAATGTAACCACATTTTTCACAAACTGTTCTCAACTAATATGCTGTCATGTCCCCAAATACCAAATTTTTAACATAGCAGGGCTTACGTGTACATGTAGGTTCCATATTATGGCTTCAGCATCGTCCTAGCAGCGGTTTGGATACGTTCCTATAATGATACTTGGATTTTTAAAAAGGCTGGTATAAGCACAGTGTATAACCGTGGCGTATTTCTGGTCAATGCCCTGTGAAGAATCCTTCAGTCACGAATCCCAGCATGAGTCAAAGCACAAAGGTTGAGTGTCAGATACATTTGTAGTTCCCCTGGAGCGCTGGAGTGTGCCACGAGAGTGCATCAGGAGTGGTCTTGGAGTGTATTATGAGTGCTAAAATGGGTAGCAAAAACGTTGTCGTGACTGTAATACACGTACATCACGTAGGACACAATCGATTCTATTTAAACCCATATAGTGTAGGCCGCTGTGTCGAAATTTGGGCTCCCGTGGGAATTTTTGGGTAAAAGTGATTCTTGTCGATTTTCAACTAGAAAAATATATGCAGTTTAAGGAAAACGATGTTTCCAATTTTTTCTTGCAGTATTAATGTCACAGTGACGTCACAAAATGACGTACCGTATTTTCACATGAATCAAACAGTTTATATCTGCTAGTGATGTATACACCTAAATTAATCGCATTGTAATGTTGTTTTTTGCGTTGAAGTGGTTGAAAACTTTGATAGGAGGACCAAAATGAAATTCGATTCAACGTGGACTTCAATTTTACGTCAAATTGACGTCAATTTGATGTCAGTATGCAGCAAAAAATATTGTGTACAGAAATATAATTCTGGAAAGATTGTGTGTACCTTGCGATTAAAATCAAATGTTAGCATAAATTTTTCTAGCTAAGTTTTTTTAAACATGTTAGCTTTTTGATGGTTGGGGCTTTTGGCTGTTACAGCCTGTTAACTACGTTACCCCTATACTTTTTAAAACACAAATAATGGAAATAAGGTTGTTAAGGTACTACCGGTATAATCAAATTGGCCAAACACTCATTTATTGTACAAGAACATTTCATTTCCTACAAATATTTATGTTTAAGTCATTAGGGCCCATTGTAATGTCATTTATGTTACATTTAAACTAATCCTTCCCCTGAAAAACAATTGAAATGTTTTTAAATAGTTTATTTTTATAAGCTTTTCATCTAACATTCATGTTTTAACTATATGTTCCAAAAGACAATTAATGGGCCATTTTATTACTGCAAGCAGCTTGTTTTTATAGAAAAACTTTAAGAGTTATATGCTGTTTAATATGATACCACGTTGAATAAGGTAAGAATATTTTAGTTTCTAAAATTGTATGTAATGCTATATGAAAATCTTTAAACAACATGAATGAGCATTATATCGAAATTCAATAGTAAAATGCTGTAACCAACATCGTTTTTGGTGTTAATTATCTTTTTGTTATTTGTGTGGCAATATGTAACGTATACTACAGCTTTCAAGACTGTATATGACTTGCTTAATTCCTTATACTATACGTTATATGTTATTCGATATCATTTCAAAAAAGCAAATAAGTATGAAAAGGAAATACTACAATCACAAACTGCAGACCAGCACATGGTACCATGAGGAAGAGCGACAGCACACTAACAGCCACAAGACATCAGGAACACAATTAAAGTAAAGCAACCAACTCTCTTTTCCCCATAAAGGTGATTGCAACACTAGAAGAAAACAAAGTACTGAATAACAAAACAAGGACCAAACACAAAAAAAACACAAACAATGGGACCAACAATAAGTAATGGATCAACAACAACGAAACCACCGGCCTAGAACAGACAGCTGCCTAAGCCACTGCAGCGGGAAGGGAGGGGGGCTTAAATGCATTTTACTGGTACGAAATCTTAGTCCTGGATTATGTTGTTGTTAAAGCACAAAAATTGTTTGGTTCGCATGAAAAAAATGAATTGTTTTGTTTTAGATATCCAGGTTCCTGCTTGTCTGAAAAAGTATCAATTCACCCATGCAACATTTGCAAAATATTATATCTTATAACTTTTTATATCTTCAAAAAATGATTTGTCCAAAATTATAGATTTTAAATCTCGTAAGAAAATAAAATGATATCTCTCAAGACCAGTACTTAGAGGGATACATTCCCATTTTCTGTCGAATTTGTTAAAATAACATATAAAGCTGTATAAAGCATATCATAAGGCCCCGTGTTTATCGAAATTGTTGTCAAGGCCGATATATAATTGAGCCTGAAAAGCTAATATATCATGGTGAGTTTAGAGATTTGTTTTGTAGTAATTATCTGGAGAAATCAAAGTTAAATTGACATAATTACAATCAGTAAAATCAATCACTCTATGTAACTGTTAACAGTTGTTCAATTTATGGGTACACGTATTCAGTTACGTTGCATGATACTGGCTAGATTCCATGTAACCATGTTTATTTAGGTTCATTAACCATAAACTAGTAACCCTTCTATTTACTAAATGCTATGCCTGTGATCAGTTATTGTTTAAAGAGACTGTCACCGAATCAATTTGTATCCTGGCATCTAGTTGCGTATGCAGATGTGTGGCATTACTGAAGTTTTAAAATTAATTCAAGTTTATATTCAACATAGCTTTCATTGTTTAATTAACGAAACTGTCAATCACATCAATTTAGTACTTCTGGTCATTTGCTCAACCAATACTGGGAAAATACTTGTGAATTTTACTCTAAGGCAATGATCACATTAGATATGACCATATTCAAGGAAACTAGTTAAAGGTCAATTGTTACTTCAATACCAATTTAAATACAAATTTTATCAGCCCAAATTATGTCCCGCAAAAATTGATCAGGTGACATTAAAGTTATTGTAAAATTGATTTTACAATGTTCTCTTAGAATGCTGGGTAGAAAAGTGAAATATTTAATAAGAAAGTGCAAGTATAAGCTCTCACTTAGTTTTAGAAATACATGCTTACATAACTGAACTGACTGTGACTTTGACAAAATATTACAGGAACATTGTAAACATAGTAAATGGAATAATAAAGAGTTATATGTGTATTAAACATTTGAATAAGTTGTAAACTCACCAGGATATAGATTCAAAAGAAGCACGCAAAAATGTTAACTGTTTTAGCTAATATCAGCATTAAGAGGACACTCTACCCAGTCACCAATAATAGACTCACTTGCAAAGTACCAAAATCAAATGGGCTAAATCCTCTTAATTATTCTTTCCATTACTACTGTTAATTTCTTTTTTTTTTTTTTTATTTGAAATACGCAAAGAAGTAACTGGATGTATTTTGTATCTATCGTAATGTTCACATTTGATTGACTAAATATCAAAATGATTTATCTGAAACAAAATTCAACTTAATGACTAAATCTAATTGACAGAGTTATGCAAAATGAATTAACCAATACTTTATTTGGGTCCATTAATACAATGGTTACAGTAAATATGCTATTCTAACAATGCCAGGGGGCTTTTCTAGGTGATGAACCATTTTCTTTCAAATGTATGGCTATCATGAATCATTAGAACAAATGCTGTCTGTTCAATGCTTCACAAAATTTTAGAACCAAACACAAGGGAAGATAAGTGTAATGTGGTCCTTTAACTTCTCCTGCTATGCATTTTACCAACATAAATGGTATTCTTACTTCACAAAACTAGACCTCCTTCTTCAGATATAAAGCGATTTTAACCATAGTAATAGGCTTGGTGTGTGTCATACTCGTATGTTGGGAAATAGTCGTTTAGTTTCCAAAACACTTTAGTTTATTGTTTCAAAAGACAAGGATAAAGGTCACGATTTAGACCTAAGTCTGAAATAACTTACTTTTTTAACGAATTCTTAGTAAGTTTGGTGTAATAAATATAAGGGTTACACAATGTGTGATAGATCTTACTAGCTTAAAGCTACTTCATGCTTAATATTATTGTGTCATCTAAAATGAGGTGTAGTCAGTGAAGAAAAGCATCTTTTTATATCATTTCAAGTGTAAAATGAAACAAATACACGAGTGCCTGTGAGATAAAAGATATCATTTTAGCATAAAAGAAACATTAATGGATCTTAATATAAGCTGCATTTAAAATGCTGTTTACAAATTTGATAAAATACACAGACTTGAAAAATGACGTTTAATGTGTTTTAGGCTAAAACTTCTTTCCTTTTTATCAATGTTTTGTTGTTATTTCAGTTAATGGCAATTACTGGCAGTTAAATGACAGTAAATAAACCACTAGCAGTGTAAACTCATAAATTTCCGTTTTTGCTTGAACATAATGCATTTAAAAGAAAGTAAAGTACATAACAGCAATAACCGGTCGTTTTATTTGATAGAATCATGTTGCTAGTCATTTGAATACAATTAAAAGTCTAAGCTTATATTGTCACTGGGAGTAAGGAACAATTATATAGGAATTCCTATTATTTTAGTGTAACGAAGTAACTCTGTAACCGCTATAGAGTTAATAAACATTATTCTGTGGCTTATATATTTTGGTTTTAGAAAGATGTAGTGTACAAAACTCTCCTTCAGGGGTATTTTGGCAGCCTATTGTCTAGTGATAGTATTATATTCAGTAGTAATATATTTGAAGCAAGTAACATATATAACTGTCATTTCATAGAAGTGTATTGTTTAAACGCATACTTGCTGTTTGCTGCTATTTGATAAATGCTTTTAAGGCAATCAGCATATCGATAAATAAGAATTAGATATAACTTGGTATTTGCACAAAAGGATTTGAAATTACAATAGAGTAACGCAGTTAACACGGCTATTACAGGTCAGAGAGCTAACATATGTCATATTGTATCTTATATCATGTAGTTTCAGTAAAACAAAGTGTACAATATTCCAGCAGTGGGAGAGGAGGGTCTATCAGCATATTGTGATCTAATGTCATTTGAGCTTTCACTATAACATACTTTTCATTTTGATACTGACGTCATTTTTTCCTCTCTTGACATCATTTTGAAGTTAAAGTAACCTCTTTAAAATTCTGAGTCAGATTCTATGCTCCAAATACAATATACGCCAGTAATATTTTTATAGCTGATCAAACAGTACATGTTTGCGCCAGTTGGAATTCATAGTGCTCAATTTTCAAGCTTTAAATAAGCCAAAAATGGGTACATCACTTTGTGATGTCACCATGACGTTAAAACGGCCAGAAAAAATTGGAAACATCTTTTTCCTTAAACAGGATACATTTTTCTACAAGAAAATGTATGTTTTACACTTTTACCCAAAAATTCCCACGGGATTACACAGCGGCCTACACTAATAGCTTCGCAGATAATTCCATCCTGTTTGATACAGTTAGCATGGAATGGTTCATTGTATATAATAAGGAGTCACAGGTTAGATAACTTCAGTGTTACCTAAGCAAGCAGTGTTTTACTTTAGCAAACTCAGGGGCGGATCCAGGATTTCTGGAAGGGGGTTCATATGCAAAAAGGTGTGGAGGTCCGCTTTGCTGATTTTTTATCATTTTTTTTCTTAAATATCGCATGCAAATGAAATAATTTGGTCTCACTGAGACCAAATTATTTCATTTTCATACGATATTTAAAAACGGGGGCGGGGAGGGGGTTCGAGCGACCACCTGAACCCCCTCTCGATCTGCCACTGAAACAGTGCAGTCTCTGGTAAAATTTCACGTTTTGTGGCATTTCATCTGGGTCTTCCCTGTTTGCCTAAAGTAACCTTTTAGGTATTTCCAATATACAAAAGCAGGGGCGAAGTTAGTCTAAAACTCTAAGTACGCACATGCATGCGAAAAAAAGGAACATATACAAACAGCATAGACCCAGATGATCAGGGTCTGCGTTTATGCTAAGATAAACACACTCTTGGTTATGGTAGATTACAAAAAAAGTATACTGAAGGACTTTAAAAACGCACCACCTGCTTAAATGCTAATTTATGTCGAAAATTGGATATTTTCATTATGTGAAAAATAAAATTGACAAGTTCCGTCATTTGGCTTGCATTCAATAAGAAAATCGAAACGCTGTGGCTTATGTCTGCCGTGAGGTCGCAATATTTCTGAGACAACTCAAATTCAAAAAGTCACAGAGTCCCCATACCTTCCATTATGAACGAAAAAAAAGTTTTCGAACTGATGTTTGTTCTTGAAAACAAAAGGAAAGGCAAAATCAAATCACGAAGTTTTAGGACCCTGACAACGTTCATTACGTCTACATTACGTCATTGATTTTTAACGTAATTGGCCATTTATAACCCAAGTATCAGGAATAATCAAAATCTTTTTATTACCAACAGATACTCCCCAATCAGTTGCATAAAAGACAAAAGTATCGCGACATACGCGGACGTCACCCGTCTGTTATTGATGTTTGAAAATTTAAGACTAACGTCAGCAAAGAAACGCTGCGAGTGGGAGTGTAATAAAACGATTATTTCTGAAAACTTCTGTGTTTTTCCATTTGTTAAGACATCTGGCTACCGTCTAAAAGTGTTTGTTTTCAAATTGAATCAAATTCACATTTGTCAGACGACAATTAATGAAAAACACTTACGTCGATATTACGTCAGAATGAACAGCATGAGCAAATCGAAATAATGGCAGTTCATGGTCCATTTTGCAAGAGGATAAAAATGATAAAGAAAGCATCCTCAAATTAATCATGTGGAAGAGACAGAGAATTGTAAAATGGTGCGTTTTTAAAGTCCCTCAGTATATATGATCAGGCCCTCATTCACTTTGCTTTAATTGGTGACAAATCATCTAAGGGTGCCTATGATGAGGTGATACCAAAATCATCACAAACTCTGTCAAATTGGATTTAGAAATACTAATATTGGTTCTACGCACACATTTTGTACACATAACATCAAGAATCCATCTCTCCAGACCATTCGCTTCTCGCATACATAATATATGGAAGTAGATGAATACTCAGATAAAAATTTAAACTTCTAATTTCTCTGTATGCGTCAGCCTGTGCGTTTAAAGTTGTAGAACGGTAGTGATAAACTATTCTCTATAATAGTTATTTTGTTTATTTACAGGAACGCCCAGTTGCAGAAGCGACGACAATTGCAGAATTTACCTCAAATTTACTCAAATGAAAAACTTGGTTTCGACAAGTCGATATGGCGACGTATCAAACTAAGAATGATGTGTTAAAGAATTAATAAAAAAAATGCCAAAACCTGGACTGCAAAAATGCCAAAACCTGGAATGCATTTTTGGAATTTCAGCATGATGCAATGATTCCATATAAATAAGTTATCAGTGTTTAGTTAATGTGGCGCTATTATAGCTGTTAAACCATTTCTTTATTAGTGAATGTTAAGCACGTGTTGTGTTTTTGTGCATCTGTAATTTAGTTATAGTTATTCTCTAGATCACTACAATCGAACAGAACATAGCTTTAAAATACTACAAAGTACAAAGTAGTAGAAGGGTGCACAAACACTTGTGTAATTTTAGCTGCCACCAAATTTGGGAGTTATTCTCTAGATCATTACAATCGAAAAGAACATAGCTTAAAAATAGTACAAAAGGGTGCACAAAAACTTGTGTAATTTTAGGTACCACCAAATTTTGTTTAAATGTATACTTTTTAGTCTAGGAGAGATTGTATACTTAAGGAATAAAGAAACGCAATAGACAAAAATATAATTTTTGCGTGTTTAAATGACGGTTTGGTGAAATCTATTTTGAAAAAATCTTATTGAGTATTTATAGCATGTGATGAGATACCAAAACGTCATTTTAACGCTACATTTTACGCTACAAGATGAAAACACATGAAAACGTAAAATGTGACGTTAACGTCAGAATAAAGATCAAGAAACCCCGTCTTTTCTATGTTTGGTTATTTGGCGTCGACTTGACAATGTGCAAATTAAACAAACGTCCAATCATATTCGTAATGTAGTCAAATATTGCGTCGAAACACGCTACTTGAATGGCAAGATACACAATGGTAGTGAATAAACGATAAACGTCACTTAGAGCCGCTTGTGAATATACGAGATAAGATCAACCTAGAGACATCAGAACAAGCTTTCTTGGGAAAACCTGACTGTTCACATACCGTAGATATACGCTGGTAAGGTGTTTATATTGACGTTAACCAAACAAAACAGGGCATAATGCAAGAGAAAACATCTGATTACATAACAAGAGTGAACACCAAATTTGTTAACTGTAGCCTAAACTTTGTCACTGGACCATTTTATCATTAGAAAAACACATAATCATCATGGAAACCATTAAAACGTAGGATATCGAATTTTGACGTCATAATTGCGGTTTTTTGACGCCTGAAGATCTCAAGTCATAATTCTTGAACAAAACGTCCGTGTAATGAATAAATCTCAAGTAGAAAGGAAAGTTTACGCGTTTCACGCAGTATTCAGAGTTGACGTTAATGACGTTAAGCCGTTTCAGAATCCTACAGAAACGTCGCCATTTGATCATTTCCTTGATCCACAATCTATGCCAAGATTTTTTAAAACAATAAACCGATGGTTGATTCAAACTTTGCTTTTTTACCCTGTTTCAACAGTTTACTAAGGGGGGTCAGGCTGGTTACGCGCATACCAAAATGATTACGTAATCGATAATTACGTTGAATCTGCTGTAATTTGACGGACAGATACTGCTCCTATTGATAAATATCATTTGCACTAAAAACTTGTATCATAATGTATGCTTACAGTGACTCGAAGTGTTTGTTGCATTTCTTTATTCCTTAAGTATAGATACAAGTAGTTGTAAGTTTATAGAACACAATCTATCAGTTGGTTTAAATACCTACTATGAAAATGATGAACATAATTTGTGTTATTTATCATTTGGGCATCGACGTGGGTAAACTTGGCTTTGGTGCATGCGAACAACAAAGGCGCAGACCAGTCTGGGCAGCGCCTTTGCTGTTTGCTCTGAGGAAAGTATAAGGCCAGATTTTTTTATTAGCTGATTAACGGGATTTTTTTCAGATTTGGAGGACGAAAGAAAAAGCGCTGAAAATGACCAGTTGATTTTCAGAACTTTACTTTCAGAGTTTTTCATTTATCTCCAGAAAAAACAGTAAAACTAGTAAGGTAAACCAACAGTCTGTATTAAATCTTTAAATGTTTCATCATTTTTTTTAAATCTGGGCAGGACAATCACTTTTAACAGTGTCACTCTCATAAATACAGAGACAGAACCTCAAAAGTATATTAATTTTTTCAACGAAACAAATAATATTTAGAGTCGGCGGATAAAATAAAAAATAATTTTAGAAATTAATTTTATTTCTACTTTCCGGAAAATTACAGTAGGAGGGTATGTAAATCAAAATTAATAATAAAAAGATTCTGGTCTAATAGCTACACTTGCTACACAGTGGGGTCTCTGATATCTTTATATATACGTAGGCTGGGCCGATTTTTTTTTTATTTTGGCGGGAGGGGGGTCGAAAATTTTAAGTTTTCGATATTTTGGGAGTTTCAGATGATATTTTGGTTGCATTTTGGGCCAGTATAAAGAATATATTTTTGGTTATGAACATTTTTGGGGGTCGACACTAAATTGGACTATTTTGGGGGTAATTAAATACATGTAGTCTTTTTTCGAATTGGGCGATATGCTTTAATTTAAAATATTTTGGGTATGCAGGATATGTCTGATAATTATTTATTTTTAATTATTTATTTATTTATTATTATTATTATTATTATTTTTTTTTTTGGGTGGGGGGGGGGGTTAAACGGCAGATGCTATGGACACACAACCTATCAAAAAAGAAAGAGTACCTCCCTGTGCTGGGAAGACTGGTTTGAGTCTTACTTGGTCGGAACCCCAAAGTTAGGGGTTCTCACGTCGTCGCAAAGAAATCGAATTGCTCTTATAACTCAAAGAAATCCATGTGCCCCTTAAAATTTGACTTAAGAGTCACGTGACTATATATTATTAATCGATATTTGTTTTCGGAACTGAAACTATTAGTAGTAAGGAATTCTCTTTACATGTAAAGAAACAGGTGCCATCGGAGATATTTATTTTGCTTGATAGGTCAAAGTCACCATTTTCAGTCATGTCCTGCGGTTTTCCTCTTCTGAACAAGTACTAAGTGAGGATAAAGTGACTTGTCAAGAGCACAACACGGTGCCAGTGCCTGGGTAATGTTGGCAGTCATTAGCAGTGCATTTGCTTAGTTATTTTGGGAAATTCCCTGTAAGGATGAAGTCGTAATTGTTCATGATACTTCAAAGTGTATACCCTAGTCAGTCATGAATAGTATAAGCAATTCTTGGCGACATTATCAGTCAAAATGATCTGGTCCTTTACGTTACACAAAGCTGACTTAGCAGGTTCTCTACAACTTCTAGCTACCACATCAACAGCCATTACAGTATGATAGACACGCATGAAGTAAAACTAGAAAGGACACCTAAGACCAAATAAAAAAAATACCTGTGTTAAGGGTAATTCGACACTACCTAAATTTACTGGTGAAACCTAGTTTTTTCAGGTTTTCTAGAAAAAAATATTCTTTTATGTTTTTTGAAAGGCGAAATGCCTTTCAAAATGCATAAAATCATACATTTTTTCCAGAAAAAAATAATTAAAAACAATATGTGTGCCTATCCTACCTGAACTTTTCAGACCCGTTACCCGAAACACATTTATTTTCTCATTTGGCCTAAATACTGCATAACAAAAGAAGGTCCAAACACAAAAATTCCAACACACAATGAGAGCAACAATAAACAATGAATCAATGGCCTTGGAACAGACAGTGGCAGCAGCTACTGTGGGCGGGCTTAAATGCATTCTATTGGCGCCGAATCTCCCTAGATTCTGCTGTTGTTAAAGCACAAAATTATTTAGCTCGCATGGAGGCTTCCTAACTTATGCAATGCATCATCACAGAGAAACAATCTAACATGATGTGGCAAAGAAAATGGCTTATGACTCACAGATCCGCAAAGCTAATGAAAACCTTCAGTTGACAGTAGTATGAGTCATGGTGGGGCCAGCAAAACAAAAGCATCAGGCACCAACCCACAGAAGAAAATTGTCACAAGAAAATCTGTCTTCTGGGGTTTAGGAACAACAAAGGCAAAGTCCAGTCTGCGCATCTGCGCAGTCTTATCAGCGCCTTTCTTATTCGCTTATTGAAAAGTATCTTATCAAATCTTTCTACAAGTGAAATTACACTAATCTACCTAGTCTCTGTAGCTGAATTTGCGTATGACCTGGTCAGAAACCCGGAAGACACGCCCAGTTTTAGGTAATGGTTGTAATTGAGTCAGAGGCCTGATCAACCACGACGAAAGTAAAGAGTAAACCATAAGTTATAAACTGTGTCCCTGTTTACAACCAGATGTGCAGACTATCGCATGATACACACGTTATATCCCACTATTTTAATAGTTGTTTATCTTCTTTAATTGATCACTTAAAGTAGGCTTTCTAACGATTCTTTTAAAATGATAAACTATGTCCCCATAAAATACTGGCTCTGATATGCCCTGTTGCAGAAGAGTTTTTAAAACGATATTGTATTTAACAATCAGCTCTGAGTATCAGTGGTATAATTTAGAAAATGCACCAATGGTTTATGTTGTTGAAAATACAAACATTAGAACATGCTATCGCAAAACCAATAAAAAACGATATATACACACCATTGGAAGGTGGGCGAGGAACATCTCTATCAAGAAAGGGGAATTCAACTACTTCAAAATAAAATCATCTGGTTTATCATAAATTTAGATGAAACTGTGTCATCTGTTATGGTCAAGTCCAAAATAGCAAGTGAGTATGATCAAAAATACCACAATCACAAACAGCAGACAAACCCATGGCACCGCAAAAAAGAGCCACACAACAATCGCGAGACACCAGGAAGACAAATTTAGCAAAGGAACCAGCTCTCTCTTCCCCATTAAGATGATTGTAAAACTAGAATGGACATAAAGTAACGTACAACGAAACAGAGAACAATTACAGACTCCCAAAATGGGAGTAACAATAAACAACAGGTCCACATCAACAGAACCACTGCCTTAGAACGTATAGCAGCCTAAGCTACTGGGGGCTTAAATACATTTTACTCGTGCCAAATCTTCGCCCTAGATTCTGCTATTGTTGAAGTACAATAAATGTTCAGCTCGCATGGAAGCCTTCTAACTATTGCAATGTATCATCATGGAGAAACACTCTAATCAAATTAACACCCGATGATGAAACAAAGAAAGGGCTCACGACTCACAGATTGTCATCATCATCATCATCATCATCATCATCTTCAGTAATTGCATCCCTCAGAACTGAGTATTCTCGCAATTGTGTGGACTTTGCTCATGCGCCACGGCTAAAAGCTGGTTCTGTATGTACAAGTAAAATAGGTCTGTTAAAATCAATAGGTTAAAAACATCTGTGGCTGGTTTAAGGTGTGAGGGTGGCCAGCTGGATCTGGAAGGCCTCCAGCGTTGACTGGCTCACTGCTTCTTGCGGGAGTTGATTCCACAGTACGTCCGTCTTGGGAAGACACTTTGTTGGTAACCAGTGGATGAAGTTGGGATCTGTCTGAATCGTGCGTTATGGCCTCTGGTTCTGTTGTCAAGAGGTGTCAGGTACCGTTCGGAGGGGATGTCTACCTGTTGGTGAGCTATCCGGTACATCATAGACAGGCGGGCTTGGTCTCTGCGTTGCAGTAAGGTGTCCCAACCTAGGTCCTGGCGCATGGCTGTAACACTGCTTTTACGGCTGTAGTCACTCTTGACAAATCTGGCAGCTCTTCTCTGTACCATCTCTAGCTGGTTTGAGTCAGTGTCTGTGTGTGGAGACCAGACCGTTGAGGCGTATTCGAGAGTCGGTCGTACGAAGGTCTGGTAGGCAGTACTCTTTGCTTGTTGGGAAGCTGGTCTGATGTTGCGTCTGAGGAAGGCCATGGTGGAGTTTGCTTTTTTAGGGATGTTATTTACATGCTTACTCCAGGAAAGGTTGCTGCTTATGGTGACTCCCAGGTATTTTGAATCAGACTTTATGGCTAACTTCTGACCATGGATGAAGTAGTTGTGTTGAATTGTGTTTTTCTTGTTTGTAATGCACAAAACTTCACATTTCTCAGCGTTGAAAGCCATTTGCCACTTCTTTTCCCATTCTTGTAGCCTATCAAGGTCTTGTTGGAGTTCTTCGCAGTCCCTCTTGTTGCTGATTTTCCTATATACCAGGCTGTCATCTGCGAACAGTTTGACTGTGGACCGTACACCCTCTGGCATGTCATTTATGTAGGCTAAGAATAATAGTGGGCCTAGTACTGTGCCTTGAGGGACTCCGGATGAAACTGGCAGAGGCGTTGACTTGGTGCCATTGATGACCACCTATTGGGTTCTTGCTGAGAGGAAGTCTTCCACCCACTTCAGGAGGTTTCCACGAACTCCATAGTGTTCTAGCTTAAGAAGTAATCGCTGGTGGGGTACCTTGTCAAATGCCTTTGAGAAGTCAAGGAGGACGGCGTCGACTTGCTGCTTCTCGTTTAGTCCTCTTGCTAGGTCGTCAACTGTCATGATCAGCTGTGTCTCGCACGATCTGCGTTTCCTAAATCCGTGCTGGCAGTCGGTTAGTATGTTATGGCGCTCAAAGTGGTTTATTATGCAGCTATGGATGTCAGAGCTAAAGAAAACCTGAAGTTGAGCCATGGTGGGCCCAGCTACAGATAAGCTGCAGACACCAACCCACAGATTAAAGCTTTACGTCAGAGCCGTCATAGAGTCTGAGGCCTGACCCACCGTCATGCAATTAAAAAGGAAACCATATCTATAAACCGTGATTGGGTTTGAAACCAGGCATACAGACTGTCGCATGACATCCAAGTTATATCCAACCTTTATATAGCGTTTGATTATCTTTTTGAATTGATTTCTAAAATTAGGTTTTCAAATATTTTTTTGAATTCATAAACTAAATCACCATAAAATATAGGTTCTGATATGCCTTGTTGAAGAAGAGTCTAAAAAGATACTTCAGTGTCAAAAGAATTTGTCTTATTTAACTGGAAAAAAGTAAAGGAGTATGACCAGAAAATACCGCAATTACCCTGCAGAACAACGGCGCCGAGAAGAAGAGTCACAAAACAAAATCAGTCACAAAACATCAGGAGAAGTTATGTTGGATATATCTGACACCTGCTGGGAAAGGGCTAAACTCTTGGTTCTCTTTTGCAGTGTGTTTTCTTGTGTTTTATCACTTTACCATGTGGTGTCCCAGGTTAGGTGAACTACTTGATTGTATCTATTCCCGATCTTTGCCTTCCTCATTACTTTTATCATTTTCAACGCAGTGTCCTGGTCTCCAAAACCAATGTAATGTTCTGGCGATGGTTGGTTACCCATTAGGTGTGCCTATTTCAGATTAATAATATGGCGTTCTTTTCACATTCTTTCGCTATCTGAATCCAATTTACGAGTTACATTACTTGCAGTTTCATCAGTCAATATGCATTCTAGTGTCGACTTCTTATTTTATACACACTACTTCATTGTTTCTTGCTTCCTCCTATGAACACCCATTACGGCATATACTGTGGGACTAGAGATCTAATTTTGGTCTAAGTCTACCTCTACTTTCATCCTTTATGTAAATAAGTGCCTAATGTTATGTGGTGCCTCATAATTATAATCGTATATCAATGATATTTAATAAAATGGAAAAAGTCCATTTATTGCATGACCCTTGGGTCTGCACTTAAATCATTAAGCAATTTTGAGTTTTAACAACAACAGAATCTAGGGCGCAGATTAAGCGCTATTAAAATGTATTTAAGCCCCCCGGTGGCTTAGGCTGCTGTCCGTTCTAAGGTGGTGGTTCTGTTGCTGTAAATCTATTGTTTAATGTAATTCTCACTGTTTGTTGGAGTCATGTGTTTGTCTTTGTTTTGTTATGCGTTACTTTGTGTCCATTCTAGTTTTGCAGTCATATTGAAGAGAAAGGGAAAGCTAGTTGCTTTGCTATTATTGTCTTACATATGTATTGTTACTATAAATGTTCTGTGACTCTTCCTCATGGTGCCGTGGGTTGGTCTGCAGTGTGTAATTTTGGTATTTCCTGATCATACTCACCTACTTTTTAGAATGTTTGACGGTAACTTCATGTCCCATTCAAGTTCCCACTAACGGAAGTGATCACGATCCTACTGTAGTATTTGCAACTTTATCATTGATTTGGTTTTGTCTGGCCAGTAGGCCATTTATGTAAATCAAGAGCAGTATTGGGCCCAGGACAGAACCCTGAGGGACCCCAGGGACATACTTGATTTAGCTGTTCTCTTTACGCCTTCCACTCAGAACAGGCAGAACAGAAATCAAGTGCGCTGTAACACCTGTGATGGCGTATGCCGGAGTACTCCATCTTCCGAGGTGGTGTAGACAGAACAGTCGCGTGACCTATTCCAAAACAAGATGGCAGAGCATTGTCTACACTGTACTGAGATATTTTGTTCTGTCTTTCTCAATATGTTATGATAACTATTCATATTGGAAAAAATATGTCATTTGTAAAATGGATTGAAAAAACCTGTATTTTATCATTCTTTTTTCTTCATCTTCGTTCCGATTGGGCTATTTTTCACAATGCAAACTGTAATCACTTGTTTACTCCGGAGTAGTCCAAAGTACCTAGTTTAGCTTGTTTTAGATGGCTGTTCTGGCGTACTCCGTGTACTCTAAAATTGCTAAATCAAGTCCGCTCCAGATGTCTCAGCCACTGTATCCGACTTTTTATTATGGAGGACAATCAGAGAGGAGAGTCTGTATCAATTTCAAGCTGGGACCTCTGTTTCCATAGCGTTGCAATTGTAACAGGAACCTTGTCAAATGTTTTTGAGAAGTCTAACATTTGCTGCCTGCTAAAGAATCCCTTGTGAACGCTTGAATCTAAACCATGCTGTAGATCGTACAGTAGGTTGTATGAGGTAGCTGTACAGCCGCAACAGGCCATTCACCAAGATATCATGGGTGTTGCCGATCATTAATCTAGAGAGTCAACCCGTGGGTATCAACTCCTCACTTCCAATCCTAAATAGTTCAATGAAAGCAGAAACGTTAGACCTGGGTACTGAGACAGTGGGAACACCTATGCATATAAGCTGTGAACCCTACGCAGATGACTGTATCAATCCAGAGCATTTTCATTCTGAAATACCTGTTCCTGACAAGTCAGATTCAAAGATACATCTTTTGGAAATTCGAGGCCTCAAGGAGACCCCACCTGACGTAGACCCACTAAGGGCAGTGGTATGCACGATTCAAACGAGACTGTAAATATTGTGACGTGTAATATTGAAGGTGCCATCTCAAATAAACATTATCTTGAAAAGTTTTGCAAAGAAAATCACATCGTATGCATACAGAGACATTGGTTAAAGGAATATCAAAAACACTGGCTGGACGAAAACCTACAGGATGTATACATTTTTGCCCGTTGCCACGAAATTAACGAAAACATCGCCAATGTTAATATTTCACGTGGAAGATCCGGTGTGGCTATCATCTGGCAAACTGTATATTTGGTAAAATAACAATATAGTAAGCTGGTTTCAAAAGAGTAATAGCCAGTTATAGAAGTAAATTTGGATATAAAGTTGTGCATCATCAATGTATTTATGCCTAAAAATAAGTCAGTCTCTGATTTTGGGTATAGAGATTGCCTGGACTTAATTCACAATGTTATTCAGAGATATGAATCGTCTCATGCAATAGTCCTCTCTGGTGACATGAACAAAACTTAGTTGATTACACGTAAAATAAACATTACATTATGCTTAAGGACTTTAGCTGGAGCTGGGCCCAACTTGGCTTAACTTGGGGTTTTCTTTAGCTCTTACTATATGTGAGTATTGAGCCCTTTTCTTTGTTTCATCATAGTGTGTTAATCTGATTAGAGTGTTTTTTTCATGATGATGCATTGCAACAGTTAGAAGGCTTCCATTCGAGCTGAACATTTCTTGTACTTCAACAACAGCAGAATCTAGGGCAAAGATTTGTTACCAGTAAAATGCATTTCAGCCCCCCCCCCCCCCCCCCCCCCCCCGGTGACTACGGCTGCTGTCCGTTCTAATGCGGTGGTTCTGTTGATGTTGACTTTTTTTATTGTTACTCCTATTGTGGGAGCCTGTAATTGTTCTATGTTTTGTTGTACGTTACTTTATGTCCATTCTTGTTTTGCAATAATCTTGATGGGGAAGAATGAGATCGTTGCTTTGCTTAATTTGTCTTCCTGGAGTCTCGTGATTGTTGTGTGACTCTTCCTCGCGGTGCCATGGGTTTGTCTGCAGTTTGTGATTGTGGCATTTCCTGATCATACTCTCTTACTATTTTTGTTGATGAATACGGTTTATCAACAGGCTATGGTCATCAGATTTCTCTTACATTTTACCATTTTAGCAGATTTGTTACATCGCAAATAGGCTCTGATCCAAAACTCCTGAAAGATGCCACTTTTCTTGAGAGGCAGGCTGAAAATCTGTCACCACATGTACCCTGAACTGAACATTTCTACCTAAGCGAAAAGCACAAACCTTGTCGAAATAGGAAATCAAAGTATACCCAGAAAAGTGTTTGCATGGAAGAAACTCAACGCGCAAAAATATAACGTCAAAATCGCAGGTATGCTGCCAATATGTAATAATGAAAGTGTGGAATCTATGCTCACATCACTGACTGACAGTCTGAAAAATGCAGCCCAGAAATCTGTTCCATCCAGAATAGTGAAACTTAAGAGGCAGGCCAAAGAAAAGAGTATCTCTTAAAGTTCTTGAAAGATTGAAAATTGTTAAGCACAGCTTAAGAAGCAGAAACTGGGTCGACGCTGGAAACCCGCATACTGGTCATTTATACGTCGAAAATAAACTTGCTAAAACAACTTAAGAGTCAGTAACGTGCTGAAGAAACGGTACGCCATAAAACTTTTATCAGAATTTAATGGACTATCCAACATCTGAAATGTTTTGTCAATTAATCAAGAAAAGTAAATCTAAGAAAGAATCAAATTCAACCTGCTAAGTAGTTAATAATGAAAAGCATTTGATCCCACCGAGCAAGGTAGATGTTTTGCGGAATATTATGAAGATTTGTGTACTTGATTGTATCGATTCCTGATCTTTGCACCCTTACTTTGGCAGTCTCAAAAGATTATGACTGATAATGTTTTCTTGAACCTGTGTAACGCTCGCCATAGTGCTGCCAAGGATAAATGTCTGAATTCTGAGGATATGTTAGTACTCTCTGAAGATGTTGTAGAGAAAGCCATTGACAAGTTGAATACAGGAAAGTCCAGCAATGAATACGGTCTATGTTCAGAACATTTTAAGTCAGGAAACCCTTTATTCACACAAGTGTTTAACAAGATATTGTCAGACAAGAAAATTCCTTAAATATTTCAAACTGGTTTGATTACCCCTGTTCCAAAGAGAAGAAAAGATCCAAAATTACATGAAATCTACTGAGGAATTACTGTGACTGGGTCAGGTGTGGTTCTTGATTGTATTGATTCATGATCTTTGCACTCTTTCTTACTTTCTATATTTGGTAAATTATTTGAATATACCTTGCATTGCAAACTTTAATACACACAATCAAACATGCAGTTACGATTCACAAAAGGACTTTCTCCACTTGATGGCGAGTCTATTGGTCAGCGAAGTTAAGGCAGTATCATCGGAACAAAAAAGTACAGTGTACATGGCCACTTTAGATAACCAAAACTCATTCGATGTTGTTCACCACAGTATATTACTGGATAAACTTTTTTACTAAAACATCAATGATAACGCCTGGTTGGTGATGGAAGATCTTAATCAAGACATTTCTTCGAAAATAAAATGGTTTGGAGGGTTGAGTGATAGTTTTCCTATTAATCAGAGTGTACGACAGGGAGGAATACTTTCTACCGATCTTTATAAAATATATATTGACCCACTTATGAATATTCTTAAGTCAAAACGTCTGTGATTAAAACTTGGAACAGTTATACATTGGCTGTCCAGCATGTGCGGATGGCGTTGCTTTATTGGCCTAATCAGAGAAAGAACTACAGTTAATGTTGTGGGAAGCAATGATTTATGCATGCAAAAACAGGTACAAAATACATCCTTCAAAGGCCAGTTTATTAGTACTTTCTAATAAAAAATCCAGATAAAGACTGTAAGTGGTCATTGGGAGATAACAATGTTCATTTGTCAGACACTGCTGTTCACTTGGGAATCAACAGAGCTTGGAAAAGGAATCTTCTATAAACGTGAAGGAACGCATAAGCTTGGCCAGGAGAACCTCAAATGATTTGATGAATACAGGACTTCAAGGTACTAAACCCTATAACATCATATATCATATACAAAGCATATGTACTTCTTGTTTACTGTATGGCCTTGAAACCTTATCATTGACCAAGGGGCAATTAGAGCAGCTATCGAAGTACCACGTACAGACTCTTAGAAACATTCAATCTCTCCCACAATGTACCATTACAGCACTCCATAAAAGGCGCTTAAAGCTTAGCCTCCAGTGTCATAAATAGTGAAAACCCTACGATATGACTGCTGGTACAGAGACAGTTAGCATGTTCTTATGACAATAGAAACAGTTTCTTTTATGAATTGGCAAAGATTCTCCAGAAGTACGAGCTTGTGTCCCTGGTTCAGCTGTTTTGCAGTAACTTCACTAAAGTCCAATGGAAACACATGTGCACAAAAGCCGTAAATACTTTCTGGACTCGGCAACTAGTGAATGGCGTTAAGACTACGAAATCTCTAAAATACTTATCAGTTAATAACCTACGTGTTGGCACTACGCATTTAATGTGGAGAACAATGGAGTCCGCGGTCACAGATGTCAAGAAAGCAGTAGTGAAAGCCAGAATCCTCACTGGTACATACATTCTTCTAAAGAATCGGCAGACATTCAGCTCTGGAACAGTAGATGCAGTTTGTCAACATTGTTACTTTGAGGATGAAGATCTGCTACATTTAACATCGAGGTGCCCGCCTTCTACAACATACGTTCCAATACTATTGGTCATCTCAAGGACATTATTGTTACTCACACAAACATAAACACGTGGAAACTCAAACAGTACCTGGGTAATTCCATAAAAATGCCCATTTTGGACAGTGGAACAATTTTTAAAACATCTGATGTTCTAATTTCTATCAACTTTCTTGGTAGGGATAAATGGCACATTTATACAATTTAATGTAAATCCTATCCACACTCATCTCGGACTAAAAAGACGAAGTTCATCTACTTTAATTTCATAAGTCACGACAATTACAACCACGCAACTAGCAATTTAGTAATATACTCCAATGAAACATCTCAAGATAAGCTGTCAGAAGCATAAAATAGACAGTCTATTATCGTCACCCAGTTGCATGACAAACTATATGAAAAGTTGTTCATTACTACATGCTCATTTCTTTGAATAAATGAAAGTGGTTGAGAATTTGTTTAAAAAAGCTGATGGTGAAAAACTCATTTATTGAAAAGACATATGTTGTATGTACACTCTGGGATTTCCACATAGAGGCAATTCCAATGTGTACCTACAACATATGTTACTGAAAATAAGGAAGAAAACAATTTGGAAATTTCTGGTCGTCAAAGGAGTTTTCTTTTGAGAAAAAGATCATGGATCTTTGGTTCATTATTTGTAAGCGTTGTGGTAATGACAAAAATGAGGGACAAAAAGTAAAGCACCAAATGAAGATTCAAATTCGTGTTTCTGTTCACAATATCTGAAAATTTTATCGCTCTAACATATTATTGCCTAAAGCAATTAAAGAGGCAGAAAAATGTGGCACAATATTAAAGTTAATTCTAGATAAGTTTCAAATATAGCAATTAGGGACATGCCAAAAATCTCACCCTTACTATCTAACATGATATATTTGTTACTGTAATAATAGTTGGAAAATTTGGTCAAACCAGTAAAAGTTTCGATTAATTTGTATGTAAGAAGTAAGAAGTTTGTCTTAAACGTAAAACATTTTAATTAAAGGTTGAGAAATCAACAGGGACAACACATTTTCATTTTTATAGAATTACCCACTTCTGTAACATTTATCCTCAAAACTCCAGTGTGTGTTGAGTCAGCTATCAGATTGTTGCCCGACCTGAGGAATGCCTGTGCATCCATTGAGACATTATCAAAAGACCTCTTTTATAAAATCCATATACGTAAACTTCAATGGGAGAAACCGATGGGATTATGGCCGCCCGTACCTATTCGACAGTTTGTACATAAATTACTTTTTGAAGTTGATTTTAAAACAGTGACGTTTCTTGCATGGTTTATGAACTTTTATCTACTTTTATCAACGTTCCAACCTGGAGCGGTGCTCTACCAGAGGAGGACCTACAACAAGACAAGGCACATTTGTTATGACAATGTGCTCCAGCACATTACACTGTCACAAGATGCTAGTTAAAGAAATTAACTGGTAATAATTAAAGGATGCAATGCTAGTATCTCTCTTCTTGAAAAGAGAACAGACGTATGCATGCAGTGCTCCAGTCTTTGGGCACCCTACCAATTCTTCTTCTTTGGATTTAATTCCCTCCTCTGTCAGGAGAACCGTCGGCGTTTCTAGGCGTAAAACTGTGTTGTTTTTGTTGTTGTTGTTGTTGTTGTTGTTGTTGTTGTTGTTGTGTAGCCTTATTTAAAACTGGTTAAAACTAGTTTACATAGCATGTGCATGTGTGCTGGGAATCCCCGACACCATATATACAGTTAAAAATAGTGTTTAAAAAGTTTATTAGCACACATTAAAGGGTATTGTTAGTATATACACAACACATAGGTAAAAGTTCACACATGGGTAAAAGTTCATCTGCTTATAACTGTCTAATAATGCACTACGTTTTGCATGCATGGCATAGCAGAGGCTTCTCGAAATTGAGAACAGTTGATCAAGGGCTGACTCGTCTTTCACTTGACACCAGGACAACAATATTTATGGATCCAGGATTACTTGTACTATGTCTTCCCAGCTCAGTTTCTCATAGTAGTGTTCTCTGATGCCTCCAGCAGCAACCCAATTTGATGCACAAACGGATCCCGCACTCTCTGTAGCTCACTGCATTGAAAAGGTAGTGTTCCAGGGACGCTGCTTCTCAATTACACATAGGGCGCAGCTTAGACACTTGAAACTGGTTAAAGTAAGTAAGGGTGCAAAGGTCAGGAATCGATATAATCAAGTACCACACCTGACCCAGGATACAAATGGGAAAGTGACAAACGCACAGTTATACACCACAAAAGAGAGCCAAGAGGTCAGCCCTTTCCCAGCAGGTGACCACAAGGCACAAATAAACAGACGCGCACAAAGGCATAACAAACACCAAACAGAAAAAAACACAAAAGATCCACGAAAGAAGTACCGCCTTGGAACGGTCAGTAAAATATTTTACTAGAGGGCTTAAACCAGTTTCACGCCGCCTACCTTACCCTTAATTCTGATGTGGACCAGGACACATTAGGGAAAGTTTTGTTGCTCTGGATGATATAAGTGCCCACACTAAGTTTGGCATGAACGGACGTCATATGTACATGTACACTATGCTGATTTATAATAATATTTTACACTTGACCATAATTTTGAACACGACCAATTTGGAAGCTTTCAAAGTTAATTTATCTCAAAGTAGACTTCAGTATTATGGGACATCTGGCATCTGGTATACATATGACTCGTAAAATTGGAGCAATTACGTCTCGGAGCCTTTGTAGGACAAAGGGTTTCAGCTGGTCAAGTCCTGCAGCAGGGATTGGGATCCTTCAAAAGTTTCAATATTCTATTTAGAGAAACTGCACTATTTGGCATTTAGGCAACAGAACTAAGGGTCTCACTGGGTATTTGGGTGCGTGAAGTAAGTCATCATCCATATACTGTACTGTGATTGGGTTCTAGTGTTTTGGAGAGAGAGAGAGAGAGAGAGAGAGAGAGAGAGAGCTAGAGAGAGAGAGAGAGAGAGATAGATAGATAGATAGATAGATAGATAGATAGATAGATAGATAGATAGATAGATAGATAGATAGATAGATAGATAGATAGATAGATAGATAGATAGATAGATAGATACGTAGATAGATAGATAGATAGATAGATAGATAGATAGATAGATAGATAGATAGATAGATAGATCGATAGATCGATCGATCGATCGATCGATCGATCGATCGGTGGGTGGGTGGGTGGATGGATGGATGGATGGATGGATGGATGGATGGATGGATGGATGTATCGAGAGAGAGAGAGAGAGAGAGAGAGAGAGAGAGAGAGAGAGAGAGAGAGAGAGAGGGAGAGAGAGAGAGAGAGAGAGAGAGAGAGAGAAGAGAGAGAGAGAGAGAGAGAGGGAGAGAGAGAGAGAGAGAGAGAGAGAGAGAGAGAGAGAGATAGATAGATAGATAGATAGATAGATAGATAGATAGATAGATAGATAGATATATAGTTAGAGAGAGAGAGAGAGAGAGAGAGAGAGAGAGAGAGAGAGAGAGAGAGAGAGAGAGAGAGAGAGAGAGGGGAGAAGAGAGAGAGAGAGAATAAAAAATGAAAGTGTATCAGTGTGCAGAACCAGTAGTACGTGGAGCCCCCTTGAGGGAGGAATCTATACACGTCACTAACATTTCATGCCGACGGAGTTATTTAAGGACGTTGCGGATAGTTTAATTTTCAATGTCATCAACGCGCTTGCTTACTCACTGTATCAAATGACCTTGATCAACATGTGAAAAAATCAATGTTTCATAATCTTTTATTGCAATAAATAAAGACTTCCCTTCGCCTAGTGGTATATTGTGCATTAGAACAGGTACACATTTGTAAACTAATTGGTAACTTCACAATAATGCGCGACAAATTTGCTCGAAAACTCCTTTTTTATTTTTCGAAGTTTGACGTTTTTTGACATTTTCAACAACAACATGCTCTACGTTTTTGCCAATGTACATGCTTAAAATTTAGGCGCACCTCGAGTTTACGGGGCTCAGTTAAAGACTTAAACTAAATGTTCTGTGGTAGATGGGCTGATAATACTGATATTTGAATGATGGGTGCACCCACACATCCACTGCTTTTTTGTGTGAGATTCAATGAATTGTAGAATGATTTGTAGACTTTCCCTTCACAGGGGACATCCAGTTAACGTCCTATAACGAAAGACGATGCACTTATTTAGTGTCATCCCTGCAAATGACACTAGAGAAAGTGTGTTTGGACTCCGAAATTTTCCTCGCCACGTGCAGGGACTGAACCTGGGACCTCTAGCACCAGAGGCAAGTGCGCTAAGCACTGAGCTACTCTTTCTTTAATCGATGTGTTGAGCTGGACACCATGGCGCAAGGCACTGCGGGGAATTACGGACAACTCGGCCCAAAACCAACTCGGCCCGTGCCAATTCGGCCCACATGAAACTCGGCCCATGCCAACTCAGCCCAAGTTTATAAGACAACTCAGCCCAAATTCATAAGACAACTCGGCCCATATATATTTTGAAGTACATAAGAGTGGCATGTTCATGTTATACCTGTTATACATGTAGGATGCAACCAGAGTGTATGTGCATTAGCATACATGTATATGTATGTCTCTATAAGCAGTGGCGAACCCCCTTCCATGCCCCCCATTTTTAGATATCCTTTGAAGATGAATTAATTTGGTCTCGATGGGACCAAATTTATTTAATTTTCATGGGAAATTTAAAGATAATGACATGCACATGTATGCCTCAACATGCACGTGCATGTATGTTTCTGACATTACCTCTGTACATGATTATGCATGTTTCTATTTTTCTGTATGTCTTTTAGTTTGCCGTATATACAGGTACATCTATGTTTATCTGTCTGCCTGTGCATAACATTCATGTGCCTTACTATATAGTTCCTTAGAAGCTCTTTTTCGTCACTTATCTTAGAAACTCGTTTACGAATATCAAAGTGTTCATAATGTCTGATTTGTGCATTTGTGATTCTGTGGTTAATGGACGTTGTCATGCTGTATCGTGTGACGTTTGCGAGCGTTTACAGCATCGTCTGTGTGGTACAGGTAAGAATTTCATATTCATCTTTCTTTCAGTCCTTTCCCCCAAAATCCTTGGCGCCATATTCCCAAGTTATTTTGTAAGTATTCAACGGCGTAGCTGAAAAGTTACGCACATCATTTTTTTTAAAGGAAAGTTTTGGTCCCAGGAGAAGTTCCTTATAGTATGCAAAATCACTTTTATAACATTAAATGACCTCCCTTGAATGTTACAGCAGTTGTGCGTGACCAGCTGGAAACTAAGGATACTTGATTCTTAGGCTAACGTGAAGGGGCGATTCTTGCAGTTAAATGATAAAACACACATACTTCAATTCCTCTAAAATGTGGGACGAGTTCATGCGCGGATCCAGAAAGTTTTGTCAGAGGGGGTCCAACTTTGACGTTATTTTTTTAGTTAATGAGGGGAGGGAGGATCCAAGTACCACTATAAGTAGGTCATCATCGGCCCGCCAGCGAAACGCCATTAAATGGCGTATCGCTGGCGTGCCTATGATGGTCCAACATTGAATGGTGTCTTGGTAGCTGCGATTTTTCAGGGGATCCGGACCTGTATTGCTAGAAAACTTTATATTTTTGTGATTTTTCAGGGTGGGTGGTGGTCCAGACCCCCTGTCCCCCCGCTAGATATACACATGAATTTGTCTATATATCAAACTTAAATTGGGCCGAGTTTTGCATTTTGGGCCGAGTTGGCATGGGCTGAGTTTTATGTGGGCCGAGTTGGTTTTGGTCCGAGTTGTCCTGAACCCACCGCTGGTTCCCAATTAACCTACTATTAAATTTCCATAACATTGCTAAGGCAAGTAATTCCGGTAAGAAACTTTTGAAAAAGTTGATTTAAAAAAAGTCAGCAGACGACAAAAAAGCATGCAAAATTACCCAGTAGGGAAAGAAGCTTTTGAGCTTCATGGCTTTCAAATAGGAGGCTGCATTATGATGAAGCAAATGACCTACATAGCCTTTTCGTTATTTAAGTAGGTTAAGTGTTATATGTTTGATATCATCGCCTGATGAGATCCCCACTGATCCAGTTGTGGAAAAAGTTGTTGATACTTTGGTGATGGGGTCGAAAAAGCTGTTGTAAGCGTTTGAAATACAGCTAATGCCTGTAAAATAAGCTGATTTTCACAAGCAAAAGTGGTCTCAAAATGCATAATAGAAACTCTTTTACAGATATCTTAAGTTAAAAATATATATCCGGGGAGGTTCTGCAACCTCCCAACCCCCTGACGAGATGGGGAAGTACACACATGTTAAGATTAACAGATCTCCCGTGTCACTAATGGAAAACTCTGCCGTTTTCCGCCAAACAGATTTTAAAAAAAATCACAGATTTTCAAAAATCCGCTCTTAGTCTTATCGTTTTTTTTTTTTTTTTGTTAAAAGCCATTTCTTGTGATAATTTGGCTGAAGTCGCCTAGAAAAATCAATATTGACAGTGATTTTATTTGGCCATTTTTGAGGCCGTATATGGGAGTCATTCCCAATCCAAAAATGGCCTTTATTTTCCCAATTTCATGTATTTTAGCTCTTATTTGCCCAATTCTAATAAAATATTTTCCCAAATGTGTAGGAAAAGGTAGCTTCCCAAAATCCCAAATAAAATCACTGATTGATATCGTAAGGAAGCTTGGTAGTTTCGAATAGCTGTCAGGTAAAGCATCTCAAAGTCACTGAAAAATCGATATCAATTGAGGACTTGGATGTAAACCGAATAATACAGGTACAAATAATCCAAGCGGCTGTATAACTTGATAAACCCAACAAAGATGGAGAAACGCGAATCATCGCCAGGGATTAGCCCAGCAAAAAAATGAATACGGTATAGAAGCGGGTCAAATTTTAATGCAGAATATACAAGAACGTTTGACTGGGTTATGGCCAGCAACCGGGGCAAGCAGCAGGCGTACTGCAAGGTTTGCAGTAAGCATTTCAGCGTCTGTCACGGCGGGATTGACGACGTCCGTAGACATGAGGAAGGCAAAAAGCATTTAGAACTGTTCAACGCTAGAAAGAGCACTAACCAAGTGACAACATTTGTTTTATGCATGTAGATGAGATTCTTAAATTCATGTGATATTTTATTTTGTGTGCATGTTTGTTTAAATTTTGCACTGTATAGAATGGTAAAGTATGTAGTTTTAAAATTCATATAAATGTATTACAAAAATAAAATTCATAAAACAACAAAGGTGATGGCTTCTTTAAGAATCCTAAACATTATCTTGAAAAGATTCCAATCTTGCTTTACACATATTTTGGCAAATCGCGTGCGCAAAATTTGAGGTAAAAACCGAAGTCGTTTCGCACGTTGTCCCGCATTTTTTTCAGAAACTTAACATGTCAGGAAGTACATAAGGTCAAATAAAAAAATAAGTGTGTTTCAGGTAACGGGTCTGAAATTTTAGGTATTGCACACATATTTTTTTGGAAAAAAAAATAATGCTATGCATTTTGAAAGGCATTTCGCCTTTAAAAATGAATAAAAAAGTCTGAAAAAATTCTAGGTTTAACCAGTAAATTTAGGTAAGGTCGGGTTACCCTAAACAGTAAACACAGGTATTTTTTTTATTTGGCCTAAAGGGTTACAAGCACAGTGATTTTATTGCATTTTTGGGATACAGCCTGTGCCTTTTGAATTTGGAAATAAATCCTAACAAAATCCTGAGGATGGGAAAAAAAAGTCCAAAATTGGGAAAATACAGGCCTTTATTGGATTGAGAAGCAGCCTGTATTCGGCTGTGAAATAGGCAAAATAAAATCACTGAAGCTGAAAGTTCTTTTTTGGACAGCATTTGTTGGTTGAGGTGAGGAATACATATTGTTGGCAACTTGGCAGGCGGGGGGCAGGGAGGCCTGACCCTCAAGAAAGGAGCATGTGAGATCTGCTATGCGTGCAGCTAGCCAGTTACCTGGAAGGGGGCCCACTGATGTGGATGACGCCCCTGCACGTTAATCAAGAATCCTATTATGATGATGATATGATAAAGGGCAGCACTCCAGATAAGAATGCCTAATTGAAAAATATTTTCTTTATTTCTCAACCAAAACATATGTTGTGGGTACTCAAAAGAACCCTCTCAATGAGACAGTTCTTTTGAGCACCCAAAACACATGTTGAAATTGATGAGTAAGAAAATGATTACAATTTGCGCTCATAAAATGTCCTTATCTGGACCTATGTAAAGGGTTAAAAGCTGAAAGTTCTTTTTTGGACAGCATTTGTTGGAACTTGGTTGAGGTGAGGAAAATCCCATTTATTGACCAGTTTGCTTTTATTTTCAGGTTAAAATGATTTAGATAGATATAAAGTATGTCAGGAATTGTTAGCATTCCAAGTATGGAAAGTCCTGATCATCGCGGCCAGGGTGATGCATCCTTCGGATACAGAAGTCTTGGTAATGGTCGGAACGGAAATGGTCGGATGTCGCCTAATTCTCCTCTCAAGCTGTTCGGACAGGCTAAAAAGTGCATAAATGAACTGTTCAAGGACATTGGGGATTATATTTGTGAAGCGGATGCCTTTATAGAAGGTAATTCAATGCCCTTCAGGGAACAAAAATATTTCAATATTATCAGGGCTTTTTGCAGCCATTTTGGGAAAAGGCCCCTGGCCAAAATTGGGAAAAAATGATCGACTTAACAGCAAAATTTGGAGAAATTAACGACATAGAACATAACAAGGGTAGCAAAATATATCCTCAAAATCAAGTTAGGCTTAAATGAAATATATGTGTGGTTCCTGTTGCCTACCTACCCTAATTTTTTAACCCTACCCTAAACATTAAAATGGTCTTTGGAGAAAAAATACCTAAAATGGGCACTTTTTCAGATTTTGTCACTATTTTCTTTTTTTAAATGTTATAACAAAATTTAATAATTTCCCTACCTACCTACCCTAAATTTTGTTGGTATGCAACAGGAACCACACATATATTTCATTTAGGCCTTATTTTAGATTGTATTATGCCAACCATACCATCATCATTTTTCAGTTATTGTGACAGTGTGCCGTGGTCCCAGCGCACAAGGCATATATAGCACACACGGCACACCCAGTTTTATGCCCCCACTTTGGCTTCAAAAAGGAATTCGGGCTGTATCCTGCCCTTATCCTACGCCTATTTTGCATTAAGTAAAAGTGTTGGGCATTACGGTAAATGTTCTAAAATTACGAACACGAAAAAATAAATACTTTTTCCGCTGTTCGTAATTTTAGAAATAACGTTTCAGAAAAAGTGCTAGTGTTCGTAATTTTAGAATGTGGTCTTTATCATGAGCAAAAACGGTATATATGCATGTAAAAATGCGGTAGAAACGTGTTGAAAACACGGCGATATGATTCTGCGCTATCTACTCATTTTTTTCTTTTCTCATATCTTGTTAAACCGCCACTAAATACTTGCGGACTGAGCCAGTAAAATGTCCAGCGCGTGCGGTAATTGCCTGGCACGTGCCTGTTATGACACTCAATTTACTTACAACTTATTTAACTATTCGATAAGCAGGGTCTCCTATGTTCACTCGTCTCGGACAACCGATGAATCGCTACACTTTACGGCTGCGCAAATACCGACTTCAGGTTTATCTTGTAATACAGTCACTCAAGGACATCTCGTACGATCAGAATTTTTTGCAAAGAACACGTAGGCAAGTTCTCAGAGTTAAAATAAAATGATGAAGTTCAAAAAGAACACACACACGCATCTCTCTCTCTCTCTCTCTACTTGCCGATCCGCCGATGCACTCCCGAAAGGATGTGCATGCACCAGTCTCTCTCTCTCTCTCTCTCTCTCTCTCTCTCTCTCTCTGATTACATTTGCAAAAACGGCTTGGATCCAGATCAGACCCGAATGGAACTCAGGAAAGAATGTTTCGCCAATATAAAAAAATTGTGCATGCTATTGAAAGTACGCAAAGCCGATGCGCACGATAAGATTGGTTTTCAGTATATACATTGGCCGGTCCCATGCGGGACAGGGGTCAGGGGGTCCAGACCCCCCTCCCCCGAAAATCACAAAAATATAGACTATCTTAGCAATACTGGACCGGATCCCCTGAAATTCTCAAAGCTACCAAGCCAGCATTTAACGTTGGGCCATCATCGGCACCCCAGCGAAATGCCATTTAAATGGCGTGTCGCTGGCGGGTCGATGATGGCCCGATTTTAGTGATATTTGGATCCTCTCTCCTCCAAAAAAAAGAAAAGAAAAAAAAACGTTGTCAGAGTTGCAGAGTAGGACCCCCTCTGACAAAACTTTCTGGATCCGCGCATGTGTCCTCATCGGAAGCAGTGTAACAAGATTGATTGGTTGACCCAAACATTGTGTTTCGAGATTCAAGAAAACAAGCCAAAACAAATGATTCGTGTGCCTGCTATCAAAGTTTGTGAACCTGTTCGATTGAAAAACTGCGGCGACGGACATTTTTCATTACTAGTACAACATGCAACAAAGACTCAGACGAGTCTGCGCAAATGTGCACGCAATAATCACCATGACACACATAAAGTTGGGGAGTAGATCAGGTATGTCAAGCATCACCGCTTTTATGTCGAATGGATGAACGACTCAGGCCATAACGCTGGAAAAGGCCATTTTGTATATAAGCAAACTTACTTAGCAAATTTACTCGGTTGTTTATTACCGCTTTGGTTTATATGGTTTTATTTTTAAGTAATAAGATCTACTGTTTGCAAATGTTTTATTTTGACGGACAAGAAGATGACCAGGCAACGTATGACCTAAGTAGTACTTCATGGTGAACATATAAGCTTAGATGGGCGTTTTCTCGCGGTAGTTGTAACTCCTAATCCTTGCCCGAGGCATGTCTGTTTAATGTCAATCCATGTCAATTGCTGAAGAACTCAAATCAAATGCTTCTTATAGGTAGACATTTCCACAATTAGGGTTTTATTTGAACACGCTGCAGGTAACCTGCATTGTTTCCTCGGATACCTCGGACCGAGTAGATACATAGTAACATGCATGGCCTTTGTCACGTACATGCGTACATGTAGGAAAGTCCGTGCTTTTAATGCGCTCTTGCTTTTGATCTTCTCGCACAATTAGCAGACAAAAAGTTTAACGTCGCGCGCAGAACGTCACATGCCAGATTACCCATCTAAGTATAATGAAACATTCCAAATGACCTACCGCTCACGTGCTGTACGGTAGAAGTATACCGAACACAGATGGGACAAACAGATAACCGGACATCGATTTTCCGTCGAAAATAACTTGTGTTCGTAATTTTAGAAATTCACTTTTCCAAAAAAGGCAGTGTTCGATTTTTTAGGATGTTTTAAAAATTATTTTCGGCGATAATTTTAGGTGTTCGTAATTTTAGAGTGTTCGTAATTTTAGAACATTTACCGTAGTTAGTTTGAATTTTGGAAATGTTCTAAAGCAGGTTTCAATCTTGTGGGGATCGACGTGACAATTTCGTCTGCACAGTGTCACCCCCACTGTTCCAGAAAGTGTAAGTTTTTATTCCGCCTGGAAGGGCGAGGAGTTTTTTTTATTGTTTGTTTATGTTTTCCGCTCCCCCTAATGGTGAGCTGTACCAACCATACCACTTAAGCAGAAGTGTTTAAGTATCATTCTGATATGGGTCATTGTTTCTCATAAGTAGTAGTGGTTTCTAAAAAAAAAAAAAAAAAATTCTTACTTTTCTTTACTTTATTGGAAAAAACATGGTATTTGGGGAAAAAGGGTGGCTATTTTCGATTGGGAATGGGGCCGAAATTGGGCACCTAGAGAGGTGCAGAAAATCCCCTGGGTTCCAATAAGCAAAAATTGAGTGTAAAATTGCAAATATATTTTCTTACCCATCAATTTAATCATGTGTTTTGGGTGCTCAAAAGAACCGTCTCATTTAGATGGTTCTTTTGAGTATCCACAACATATGTTTTGGGTGAAAATGAAGAAAATAGTTTTCCAATACACACTCTTATCCAGAGTTCTCGGAAACGCCGAATCAGGCGTATTTTTACGCCAACTTTTGGTTTTGTACGCATACTTTTCCTGCTGGGGATTCTAATTTACGCCAATTTTTTTCCCTGCTGACGCGTCTCAAACTCCTTAAAAACACCTGAAGACGACAGCAGGAGTCCAAATTTGGCTTCCGCCACATAAGATCTGAAGATTGCCGCTAATCCGATGCCCCAGGGTTTGTCATAAAATGTCCAGTCGGCTGCAGTAGGCGTGATAATATCTGGAGGCCTGCAAGGCCCTTGGGTAGGTTCAGGTAATCAAAAAATAATTCAAGCGTAAAATTATCAATATTTTCATAGGTTTAATTAAGCAAAATATGTGCACGTAAAATTGTAAATATTTTCTTACTCATCAGTTTAAACATGTGTTTTGGGTGCTCGAAAAACTGTCTCATTGAGAAGGTTCTTTTGAGTACCCACAATATATGTTTTGGGTGAGAAATGAAAAAAAGTTTTCCAATATGCACTCTTATCTGGAGGCCTGATCAATTAATTTAACATTTTGTTTTGAGTGCTCAAAAGAACAGTCTCATTTAGGCGGCTATGAGAGTTCTTTTGAGTATCCACAACTTATGTTTTGGTTCAGAAATAAGAAATAATTCTTAATTTCACACTCTTAACTAAGAGATGTGAGGTCCCTTGCAATGGAGGTTCAGATTAAACAAAAATAATTTAATTGTAGCATAAAACTGTGAAAATTTTCTCATCTGACAGTGTAAACATTAACATTAGTTTTCGGTGCTCAAAAATTATGTCTGATTGAGTACTCACAACATATATTTTAGTTAAAATGTTATAAAAATAATCAATTTTATATAGGGGCATGTTCTTGATAACATTTGGTGAAATGAATACCGTAATTGACATAATAAATGCACATGCTCATATACGTTTAGGACACGGTATGTACCTTATGGACTTTTAATTCTGTGCCATGCTGGGTAATTTCAGGGCATTTTTCAGCCGTTTTCCCATTCCCAATTGAAAATAGCCACCTTTTCCCCCAGTACCATGTCTGTCTTTCCCAATAAGTAAAAGTAAAAAAAAATGTTTTTTTTTTAATTTACTTTTTTTAGAGACCACTACTACTTATGAGAAACAATGATCCATATCAGAATGATACTTAAACACTTGTGCTTAACTGGTATGGTTTGCATTATACAATCTAAAATAACTTGATTTTAAGGATATATTTTGCTACCCTTGTTATGTTCTATGTCGTTAATTTCTCCCAATTTTGCTGTTAAGTCGATCATTTTTTCCCAATTTTGGCCAGGGGCCTTTTTCACAAAATTGCTTGAAAAAGCCCTAAATTTGAATGACCAAAGGTTGAGCCTGATCAGGAGCCAAACTGTTTGACACTGAAGGTATTCCTGAGATAAACTTTTGAAAAATTTGATTTTGAAAAAAAAGTCAGCAGACAACAAAAAAGCATGCAAAATTACCCAGTAGGGAAAGAATTAAAAATGTGGATCCCTCTGCCATCCTCTTAAAAGATGGCAATTATAATTAACTAAGTTTGCAACCTGTATTGTAGGGCTGCTGCGAGTATCCGAGTACTCTGATATTCGCGGATCTGAATATAAAATCGAGTATGGATATTCGTCACTACCAAAATCGTTGGATCGCGATCTTTTTTTTTTTTACCTTTTTTTAACTGAAACAAGAAGTTTTTCACAAAATATTCCATTGAAATTTTTCACTTTGACTACGGTTCTAATTGATAATATCTCTTACTTAAATACCTTTGTTTCTTGCAGGTTAGTGACATCCTTTATCGGTAATTAAAATCCTCAAAGTATTCCAAAATCTGGTGATAATATATTCCAATCTGTTTTGTTTAAACACACTTCATCGGTATGTACTAATAAACTGAGCCAAAAATATCATCTGATGTCAATTATCAAATAAATTTCAAAGGGTTCTTCTTTTCTTTGACCTTTTTTCTTGCCGACAAGGCGACAGCTGATTAGGCCTACGTGACCCAGGTCATGTTGTCTATGTGAGAACTTCAGGGCAAAGGAAAAGGACCTTATATTGAAATGAGCACACTTTTGTCAGAAATCTTGTTACCCAAGTTCAGGAAGCTATGAAATCAAATATTCAAATTGTGTTGCATGCCTTGGCTGTAGTGAGTGGAAATGTAGTCTTATCTTCTTTGATAACAAACTGTATACATGTGGTACTTCTGGTTTAACATAAAGGGCTGATTTACTAAGTAAATAGACCCAACAATAGGAGTCTTACTTTTTTCATTAACCAGTGACTCGCAGTTTGATCTGTGAATTGTCACTCATGAATCGTGGATCAGATCGGATCGCCACTTACCTAACGATCCACAGTCCTACTGTATTGTAACACCAGCTAAGTGGTGTAGCCTATTCAGAGAAAATAACCTGTATGTATTGTCTCATTGGGTCACAGCATGAAAATGACCCACTCAGCTCATCGCCATCTCCGTTTGCGGAGATGGCAATGAGGTGGGTGGGTCATTGAATAGATCATCACTTTCATTTGAAACAGCTTTCAAATAGCTTCTGTATTTTCACTCAGATTTAGTAATTTGCTGAAAGATGGCAAGCTTTTTTTTGATAAGCTTATACTTGTTATTTCAGATATCTTGACGTCCGGTTACCTCCCAGAGATTGACTGTTCTACGAAGGTCCGCGACTACAGGGAGAAGGTCATGGGAATAACAGAAGTGTTGACCAAGGAATACATGAAATTTGTCTTTTTTGATAAGCTTATACTTGTTATTTCAGATATTTTGACATCCGGTTACCTCCCAGACATTGACTGTTCTAAGAAGGTCCGCGACTACAGAGAGAAGGTCATGGGAATAACAGAAGTGTTGACCAGGGACCACATGAAAGTTGTCTTTTTTGGAAGGTAAGTAGACTGGCTCCAGTCTTTAGAAAAAAGTGTCAAAAAAGCAAAAGTTTATACTTGCACAGGGACAAGTAAATTACCATCTGGTACTTGTCCATAGAAAGTTTTACTTGTCCTACAGTACACCAAACGAGTATTTACTATATTTGGCGTTGGTTTCGGTGTCGCCACCCTGTGTCTCGCCCAGTCACGGTGGTTTCATGGAGGCGTCCACCGTGAATTCCAGGTAATTCAACGAGACAGTCAGCGTGACGAAGAACGTGGCGTAATTATTGATTTGGGAGATGGGATGTTTTATTGCGACACCGTGTCTGTACGCGTCAGAGCGAGAAATACCGTGTCTGTACGTGTCAGAGCGAGAAATTCATGACTTACTCAAGTTACTGTTTACCTTCGCTATTTCTGCGCATGGTAGCAAGATACAGCTTACCGCATATGCTCAAAAGCATTCATAGGCTAGCGATCGCCATTATAATGGATTCGACTAATGAAGAATGGATGACTTAGAAATTGATGTTGAATTAATAAGATTCATTAAGAAATGTCAAAAAAAGAAAGCGGAGGCTAGCGATCGCCATAATATTGGATTCGGATAAACAAAGAAATTTTGATGTTCAATCAATTAAACTTCATCAAGTATATCAAATTTAATACAAAAGCGGGCGCCATTTCTGTGCATGGTAGCAAGGTACTAAATGAAGAATGGATTACAAAGAAATTGGTGTTGAATTGATTAAACTTCACAAGAAATATCAAATATAAAAAAGCGGTTATGATAAAGCCAGCTTGCTGAGTTACTAATGCTCGCCAATAGCAAGTCTAGATATGATCTTTTCCTTTAAATTGAAAACAAAGGCGCTCAAACTGCGTGGATGTGGGCTATGTACAAAAATATTTATCTTACCTTCAAACGATTTACTAATAGCCTTATCTTCTAAAGCACCATTTGTATTTTTTTTCATACCATCTGATAGCCCCCCTCCCCGAGTCAGAAGTTGACAATGAACCCCTCCCTTGTAGACACAAGACACGAGCTCACAAATTGTCTGCTGCGCGAGCGTGTATAAAATATGATTGTCTACGTGACGAAACGCACATTTATGCGCACTGGTCCTTCGCGGATCCAGAAAGAATGTTTTTTAGCTGATGACAGGAGAGGATCCAAATACCATCATTGGCGTAGCACCCATTACACAATTTACGCACGTGTGTAATAAAAATAGTAAAACTCAAAAAAGTTCACCTAATGTGGTAAAAGTGATTTTCCATTCCCCAAGGAACTGCTCTTTAATTGTAGAAAATTATTGCTTGATACAGTAGTCTCCATTTAAAGTGCGTAACTATTTCAACGTTCTTGCGTTCTGGCTACGCCATTGACCATTGAAGCGGACCATCATCGAATGCTGACTTGGTAGATTTGTGATGTTTCAGGGGATCCAGTATTGCTGATAGACCGAACCCTATATTTTTGCGATTTTTCCAGGGGTCCGGATATCCCCTCATGCTGGTGATTACATAATTGGGTATACGTTTAAAAACACGTACGTCAATAAAAAATAAATATAAAAAAATAAGGCGAACTGATCGAGTGCATATGCCTCGCCTAGCCTGTGCTACTCAGCATGAAACTTAATCGTTTAGTGGACGTAATCATGCAATCGTTGGTGAGCTCAGGCGAGTCTGCGCAAATGCGACGTCTCGTTAGAGCCTTAGCTCCTCACATTCAAAACATAACTATACATTTAGAAGATAGAGGGCAATTTGCAACGAATGCGCAGTCGCTATAAGTACATTTAGTAGACGTTGGTGTTTTTATTGATGTGCAAGAGCAATCAAAATAGGCCGACCTGAAAAAAATGTTGGTTTGCCGTGCTCCTACCTACCCACCCAAAACAGGCCCTACCCCAAAAGATCTTTGCTTTTCTGAGAATCTTTATTTTCTTTTTTTGTTTTCTCTTATTCTGTTAACAAACTCTTCTTTAAAATCAGTAAAAGCTTTTTTTTTTTAATTGAAGAAAGGTTACATAGATTGTTATTATATGCATTCTTACCTTATACAGCATCCATTAGTTCATGTGTTTTGGGCGCTGAAAAGAACCCTCTCATCGAGATGGTTCTTTTGAGTACCCAAAATACATGCTTTGGCCCAGAAACGAAAAAATGCGAGAAAATTTATCTTCGAAGTTTCCAAAACGAGTCAGTTCAGCTACAGTGACAAGCGAGAATCTTAACATTTTCAAAACATCCCCCTTTTTGGAGTTGTGCGCCAAAATTTTATATCCGTACTTTTGCGTGAGTGCGCTGGCTCATCTGAGCCTTATCTGTTGCAATTGTGTTATATTATGCGTTGTCCGATGTGGGGAGAGGGTAAGAGGGTTGGGGAAAGGCGGGGTAGTATAAGTGGTTTTAATTGGTGAGATGCGTATTCAGTTTGTTTTATCATCTGTTCAAGTGGTGGGTTTGTTTATAACGTCAGGTCTGTGAAGGCTCACGAGTTGCTTATGAATGCATGACCCCACCCCCTGTAACCTTGGAAACATAGTTCTCTTGAAGTACACCGTAAACTAAGTTGGACTAAAATACATATAAAAATGTCAGAACTTTTTTGTCAGTTGGGCCTTGACCCCTCCACCGATAATTCCAGGATCATCGGCTGTACGTCATTTTGTTGATGTTGGTGAACAAAGTTATCTTCTTACCTGAAAATGATTTACTAATTAAGTCCGTAATTTCGACTCACTGACGTTTTAAATTGTCCACCAATTTGACGATCATATATACAACGACCAAATTGTGTGTACCCCCCAACACCGGATAGGCGGCAATCGAAAACGTTCTTAACAATTGACGAACGCCATCGGAGACAGGGGATCTGGACCCCCCCCCCTCTGTTGAAAAATCACAAAAATATAGGGTTTCCAAAGCAATACTGGTCCGGGTCCCCTGAACAATCACAAAGCTACAAATGTACAAAGCCAGCATTTAATGTTGGGCCATGTGGTGTTTCGCTGGCGGGTCGTTGGTGGCCCGCTTATTGTGGTATTTGGATCCTCTCTTCTCCCCTCATCAACTTAAAAAAAAGTTGTCAAAGTTGGACCCCCCTGGATCCGCGCATGAACGCCGATCAAAAATCGCTAGAAACAGTGTTTTCGACTGCCATAGTCTGGCGACCAATTGCAATCTAAAACTCTGCCACTAACGATTTTTTTATCTACGTTTTTCGATAGTATTAACGTTTTAGATTGCCGCATATCCAATGTGCCTCCGAGTTACTTGTTGAGTCTGCTCGGAAGAATCGCCTTGGAGAGGCATGAGTGCTCACAACATGCAGAAATAAGTTTGGCATGACCTTTGATGTCAAAAGTTGAAACATTCTTTGTCGACTTCAAAGCTGAAATCACCCTTGTGTATAAATGACATAGGTGACAAAATGCAGTGATTGAATGACGGACAGTGTCGTCTGCTGATGTCAGGAATTCCATAAAAGTGTCAAACAGTTTGGATCAAGATCAGGCCCGACTTTTCGTCGGACCTGATCTGGGTCCAACTTGTTTGCAAAGGCTATCAGCAGCCGAATTGGGTCCACACTGTTTGCCTAAATTAGTCAATATATGCAGCAGACGACTGGAGCAGATAACATTTTCAGAAGCATTTTTTTCACTGGCGCTTTAAGGGACAGCGAAACCTGACAAAATTAAAAAGATTTGACATCGTTACACGACTTTTGAAAATAAGTATTTGACAGACGGGGGTTCACGTCACACAGCGCAGATGCACAGACTGAAATAAACTTCTGCTCTATTCTTGACCTTGAAGCAGGGCGTCTAAAATCTTCGATGCACGTCGTTTCATAGAGGTCGACGTGTGTGAAGGGAAGGAAGTGACAAAAATATCTCTAGTCCCACTAGATAGCTGTGCATATACGTCGGAAGAATAAATAATCCCATCTGCGAAATATACATAAATCTCCTGAGCAAGCCTTTGACCAGTACACCAAACAACAACATAGCATGCTTATGCAGATGCGTCTATGCATCGGAATTGGCTTACAAAAAAGATTTCAGAATTTTAAACAATGAGCTTTGACGGTCCGCTGTCTTCATTGCAATATTTTCTTGGAGAAAGTACACGAAAAAAAGTAACCAGAACTCCAGATAAGAATGCGTAAATGGCATATAACTTGGTTTCTTAACAACAAACACTTGTCTTGGGTACTCAAAAGAACCGTCTCACCGTTCCGATGAGACGGTTCTTTTGAGCACCCAAAACACATGTTTGAACTGGAATCACACTCAAAACATCCGCTAATATTATCTGCGTCGTGCCAAAGCTCGAAACCTGGCAGCTTCCCTGTCAACGTATACATTATGTACATGAGAGGTACATCACATGTCAGTGGATCTCCAGTGTTGTTGTTTTTCTGTGGGTGGTATTCGTTACTAGAATCGCATTGGATGTGCGATTCTAACGAGTTCTCAAACTATGGTTATGTAAGTGTAGATATACGTAAGAAAAGAAAAGTATGGTTTAAATATCGTGACATGTACTGCTCATGCACGGATCCAGAACGTTTTGTCTGAGGGGGTCCAACTTTGATAAAGGTTTTTTAGTTGATGAGAGGATCAAAAAATCCACTATAAGCGGGCCATCATTGGCCCGCCAGCGAAACACCATTTAATGCTGTTTCACTGGCGGGCCGATGAGTGCACAAAATTAAATGCTGGCTTGATAGATTTGTGATTTTTCAGGGGATCCGGACCAGCATTGCTAAGAAACCCTATATTTTTGTGATTTTTCAGAGGGGGTCCGGACCCCCTGTCCCCTCCCTCTGGATCCGCCCATGCTGCTTCATGTAATTTGTGGTAGCTACAGGATAATTTTGCGCGTTTTTTGTGGCCTGTCGAATCTGTAAATTAACTCAAGGAACACTATCAGAGTAACAAATTATAATCAGGACCATAAGTCTATTAAATTACTGAGTAGCTAAGGCACTGCCAAGCGTGCGCAAATGTGCACATGACTGAGCTTTTGCAGAAGCAACAACAACAACGTCGATTTCGTGTCTGCGTGCGCAAATGCGCACACGTCTGAGCTTTTGCAGAAGCAACAACAACAACCGTTACGTCGTCGATTTCGTGTCTGCGTCTTCTAAATGTTTTGAATGCGTTTTGCTCTGTATAGCGAGACTGGGCAGACTCGTTTGGGCTTTGGTTTGCTCGCACTAAGTGCAATAAAGACCAACGTTGGTTGCGTGTCAACGTCTTCTAAATGCACTTATGTTTTGAATGGGAATAGCAAAAGCACTGGCGAGACTGCTCAAATGGACAGACTCGCTAGAGCTTTTCCTACTCGAACATGCAATGAAAAACAACATCGATTGCGCCTCTATGTCTATGAAATCGTTTCACGGTAGGGAGACTTTTTAATTGTCTCCCGACGTTTATCAAATGGACCAGTCCATGTTTATTGGGTCCATGGACTGAGAATGTGCATTTGGTTTGGTCCATTATCGTCAAATTATTTATTCACTTTTTTCAACTTGTGAACCTTTTAACTTCTGCCAATCTCGGATACAATGTGTATTTATTTGTGAGCGTAACTCCTCTTCAATTTTATTCCGGTCTTTAGGAAACTTCGCAGATGTTTTGTATATGGTCTTAAACGTGCATGTGGTTTGGGCATGATCCTAAAGTTATTTTCCACACTAGACCTTTCACTTCTCGCACAAGCGAAGTATAGGGAAAAGAAATATTAAAAAGGATATTAGGTATCTAGTCTAATTTGATAGTCAGGCATGACAGAACTGCTTTAAATCTTAACTTAATTTCAAAGCCGAGGAGTCTTGCATCAAATAGCGTTTCATCAGGGTGAACATTGTTTGCTAAACAGAGGGTTAGAATCGCCTCTGCAATGCGTCGCTAACGAGTTTCCTCAAAATATGGTTGTGTTATGTTGAGAAGAAAAAGACAACTTATAACTTCGAAATAAAAGTAATGTTTATTGTAGAACCTCATTTCATAATCGGTGCTCAAAATGATCGCATGTCAAAGGTAAAAAGCTGGCGAAATGCGATGTGAATTTTGTCACGTACGCTTCTGTTTCACGTCCAGGTGTCGGCATACTTCATGGGAAGAAAATCTGGACAAATAGCGCTGATTTTTGTAACGCTTTTCTATTATAACTAGCACATTATCGTGAAAAGACTGCGATATGCTACTGACCGTTTTCGACAGTTTAAATGTGTCCTCACCTGTTAAGCGTGAGTGTAATGTTTATATAACAGAGCAATAAAATACATGCTGCGACACCGTGGCTAATATCGGATCCACCGTGAAACGGTCACCTGTCTCACCCAGTCTCGTTCTGTCGGTGGATGTCAAAGTGTCGGCACCGTGCGTCACTCTAGGTCACCTCCACCGTGACTAGTGAGTGGCGAATGGTAATTGCTCGTTTGGTGTACGGTATATTAAAGAACAGATAGTGCACAAAGATCTGAGTGAAGCCCTCACTGTGTTTAAACAATATACAAGTATTAACTCCTTTAAAACAGTATGAAACCAGATAAAAACTATTGAAAACAGGGAAGATCCAGATCAGCTGGCTTCTGATCAGGATTGACACTCAATTTTTCACATAACATAGGAGTTAATTATAACTATCAAATATGAAAAACAGAATTGTATTAACTTCAGGGTTGCCACGGTCAGGGAAAAAGTTCTGGAAAATAAAAAACTTTCCAGGTCAGGGAAAAGTCAGGGAATTACATTTTCAGTCAGGGAAATTTAAAAAAAAAATGAAAAAGTCATGGAAAAGTCAGGGAATTTCAAAATTTTCCTAGAAAGATGCTAGTTAACACCATGGCTTCTGGAAATTTTAGTTTCGATAATTTGCAAGCAATATTAGAAAAGGAATTTTTTTGAACATAAATTGCAAGCAATTTATGTTCAGAAACATTCCTTTTCTAATATTTATTGTTTAAGATTTTTCTTTAAAGATTAAATCAGCAAGTTCAAATATTTGTGCAAAATCTTCGAATATTCGATGGATGAAAATGGCTAAAATTGGCCTTCCAAAAGGGTCTGGAAAACGGTTGAAAGTCAGGGAAAAGTCAGTGAAAAGTCAGGGAATTTTGAAATGGATATTGAGTGGCAACCCTGAACTTTCTTTAAACTCGCCCCAGGACAAGTAAATAGAAATTTCTGACTTGTCCTGAATGCAATAGATCCTGTTCGGGCATCGTATTTCCACACCCCTGTCACATACCCCTATAAGCATACTATGAGTGCACACAATAAGAACTTCTGATTTCTCATTTAAACAGGACTTCTTATCAGTACTGGTGTAATTTCATTTACCACATGATTTATGATACATGTATGTCTAGGAGTGATATAATGCCATGAAACAAAATCTATAGGAGGAGTGTGGTAGCTCAGTGGTAGAGTGCTTGATTAGAAATTGAGGGGTTGCAGGTTCGAGCCTGACCTGGGGCACTGCGTTGTGTCATTGAACAAGACACTTTATCCTCCGCTAAGTACTGGTTCAACCCTGTAAGACCTGTCCCTAAATGACTGAAAAATTGTTGACTGGGACATAAAGAATCAAATAAAACACAATAAAACACTTGTGGTTTACTTATCATTAATCATGTCATGATTGCCATAGCAACGATTCAAACATAGTGGCAAAATTTTGACATTTTCACACCAAAGATGTAATTTTCATTTCATATGATAATTAAGCTGCGACATGAGATTTCGGACAAAGTGGTATGTATGACAAGCAAAGGCTCAATCCAGCCTGCGCATACGCGCAGACTGATCAGAGCCTTTGCTAGTCGCTGGAATATTCTATGAATGTTTAGCTACTGATCAAACATTATTCGGAGTTTCTAAGCGTAAAAGGAGGCTGCAACGTCTCGTTTGAGTCTACACTTGTCAAAGTGCCACATTTTTGGAAATCATGTGCCACAGCTCAAATAGAATCTAACATTCATGTTTGAATTAATGCCATTGTTTAAGAAGTATAATCACACTTTATGGCAACCATATGGTTGTGGTACACATTGTTTCACAAAGTAATTTCTGATATATGTTAGCAAAATTATAAGCATACATGTATCATATGGCCTCGACGCTAGAAAACCTGTCTTCGGAGGTTTGGGAACAACACAGGCGCAGACCAGCCTGCGCATCCGCGCAGCCTGATCAGTGCCTTTGTTATTTGCTTTTTGAAAAGTACCATATGTAAACTTGCTACAGGGGAAATTTCAATGTTCTAGCTAGTCTTTGTAGCTTAGGAGATTAGTTTGAAACTCGCTTTGTCGGAAACCCTGAGGACAGGTTTTGTCACATCGAGGCCCATAAGTTTTGATAACTATAACTGCAGTGGCACTGTGCTGATATTAAGCTCTTATTAACTCTTTGTCTACTAGTGTCAGCTGCTGATAACCTTTGCAAACAGTTTGGACCCTTATCAGGCCGGACATGACATCATGTCTGATCTGGATTCAAACTTTTAGATACTCTGATGGTATTCCTGAAAGAATTTTTCTAAAAAAAATAATTTTGACGACAATAAAGCATAAAAAATTACCCAGTAGGCAAAGAGTTAAAGCTCTTATTTAAACAGGACTTCAAATGGTAAGAGTACAACGATCAATGCTATGTTACGAGACAAGATTTTGCCAACTGGTATTGGGCATACAACAAATTGTTTCATCCAAGTAGAGGGCTCAGAGAGTTCAGATGGATACATATTGACAGAAGATCAACCAGACCAGCCTAAAAGTGTTCAGGTTAGTAGTTTCCATGACTCCTTTCACAGGGCTCCCAAAAGCTCTGGAAATCATGGAAAACCTGGAAAATCAAGATAAAAAGTTCCATGCATGGAAAGATCATGGAATTCGAAAAAAACTGAATAATCATGGAAAAATGGAATTTTGTGAAATAATTTGACAAAGCCACCGGTAGACAGAACACTAGCTGTCAGACGCACAAGTTTTGTGGGTCTGACAGCTAGTTTTCTGGCTACTGCTGGTTTCAAGTTTTAATTATTTCAAAATGCATGCATGGTCTACAAGCATGCTTATTTAAATACATTACTGTTGCTGCATTCCGCATTTATACTCAGCATGGTGAAGATGCCACTAAAAGGGGAGGTTGGAGGCCATGCATTAAATAGTCATGGAAATTACATTGTTGATCATAGAGAATCAAGGGAGCACAGTGGCTAAGTGGTAGAGTGCTTGACTCGAGACCGAATGACCCCGGGTTCGAGCCTCACTGCGTTGTGTCCTTGAGCAAGACACATTAATCCCAGCTTAGTACTGGTTCAACCCAGGAAGACCAGTCCCGACGGTCATGAAAGATTCTTGACTGGGATGTAAAGAATCAAATCAAACAAAGATCATGGAAAAATCTTGACTTTCTGTTGGAACCCTGCTTATACCATATAGCACAGTCTAAAGCATTTAGCTTGCCTGTGTGAACAACAGGGTCCATACAGGCTTGAAAAGTACTTGAATATACAGAGCTTTCTTAAAAAAGTCCCTGAATATTTAATCTGCCGTGAAAAGTACTGGAAAATCACTTTGCGAGCATTTGTCTAATTTTACAACCTTCAGTCCTTCACCAATGCAGGATCAAGTTTGCCAAGATATTAGGGAAAAGTAATTTCTCGCACACCAGATCGGGATTTCCGTTGCTTTTACCCATGTGATATATTTCTATCTCACACATCCATACCAGCCCTAGGGAAAGATAAAAAATGTACAGCTGCATGTTGTCCACACGCTGGCCACCTGTTGTTCTGTGACGTCACCATGTCGAATCTCAGTGTAATCAGGATTTTCTGGAAGTCTTTTTCAAGCTTTCAAATATAAATGAGGTATCAAGTGGTGAGCAAGAAAAAGTATCCATTATTCATGTGAGGATGGGATAGAAAATCCGTCCCTCAGGATCACCGTTTGTCATCACTCAACAAGCCTGGTGATGCCAATCGGTGATCCTCGAGACGGATTTTTCTATCCCACCCTCACACTCATGATAGATTCTTGTAACATCCCTCCATCATCGAGATACAGAGAAGTTTTGAAAATTGTGATATAATCAGGCCAAGGTAAGAACCAGAATGAAAAATCATTTTATTTGAGGGCATTTTTTTGAGCACCCAAAACAAATGTTTAAATTAATGTATAAGAAAAAATCACAATTTCTTGATCAACAAATTTGCTTAACTTTACCTACTAGTGTCATCTGCTATCAGGTAGGCAAAATGTCAGGCCAGATCTGGATCCAAACTGCTTGACACTCTGATGGTATTTCTGAAAGAATTTTCAAAAAAATAAGCAGATGACTAAAAAGCATGCAAACTTTTCTAGCATGCAAAGAGTTAACTGGACCTATGATAATGGTTATTTTCTCTCTGATTTCAGTCAATAAAACAACTGGCGCATGCCTTAAGTACAGTGAAGTTAAAAGAGAATTCATTGATTAGAATTCTGTGGCCAAAGGAGAAGTGTCGTCTGCTGAGAGAAGATGTTGTCTTAGTGGACAGGTATTATAATGTTCACTCTGGACTCATAAGTTTGCAGTTGGGACTCATTGATATGGGAAACATTGAGTCCCAGGACTCATAAGCCCAAAATTGTAAATGAATCACTGATGTTGTTATATACAACCAGGCAACCACAAAGTTAGCATTTCATTCCAATGAAACATCTAAAGATAAGCTGTCAATAATATGATATCAAACCTATTATAAGATCATCTCAAACGGTAGTACGTAATATTTGTTTAGAGGAGGTTGTACTTGCACGTATTCGAAAAAGGTCACACGAGAATAACACACTCATATCTTTTAAATAGAGAGGAGCCACCACAATGGGTTGGATGCGATAAACCTTTTACATTACACCATATACTACTTGAATGTGTTGACTTTTCTAATGTTAGAAATAAATATTACCATGTTAATACAATTAAACAATTGTTTAATAATGTACCTATTGATAATATATTCTTATTCTTAAAAGAGATTAATCTCTTTAACAAATTGTAACTACTTCTTAACAAAAATCATTTATATTTTAACTTGTATTACATCATATCATCAGTTTCTACAGTTCAGGCAAGAACATGTATATTCATCTGATTAGCCTTTTGTAGTTGTCAGATAGTGTACATGATCTTCCCTATTCATAATCATATTACATTTTAATGTCTTTCATATAATCATACGTTTATTGTGTTGAGTTGCGCATTTTAAATAGTGTGTGTTATACCTTGATGACGCTAATGACCCAAAAGGGTTGATGCGTCGTTAAACTCTAACTCATCATCATCATCATCATATAAAATTGGCTATCTATTTTTATCATCCAGGTGCATGCCAAACTACACAAAAATGTGTTCATTTCTACATGCTCATTACACTGCAACATAAAAAGTAGTTGAGAAAATTGTGAAAAACCTGTTTTATGGTGAAAAACACTCATTTATTGAATGGACATACATGTATGTTGTAGGTGCACATTTGAATTGCCTCTATGAGGCAATTCCAATGTGTACCAACAACCTATTTTACTGAAATTAAGGAAAATTATTCTGAAATATACACTAAACAAGCATCATGTCCATTGGCTTTCCTCTTTTAACCATCTCGAACTGCCAATCAGTATTAAAATACCTGTCACTATATGGCAAATTGTTTATATTTACATGACAGCTATATCACCAAACTTGATTTCATGAACTATGCTTTTGCTAAGTTGGTAGTTGCATGGTTGTAAGCTCACCTAAAGTGAAGTGTCGGCTCTGGCAGCTTATGGTATGCCCACAGTCATCCATCATTAATTTTTCACATTTTAACATATTTCTGGAGCTATAACATAGATCCAGATAAGGAAATTTAATTTGAGTAAAATTTTAATTACTTTCTCACCCATTAATTTGAACATGTGTTTAGGTGCTCAAAAGAACCGTCTCATTTAGACGGTTGTTTTGAGTACCCACAACATATGTTTTTGATGAAAAATAAAGTATATTATTTTCCAATACACACTCTTATTTGGAGACCTGGCTATATAAGTCGGATTGAACTGTAACTTGACATGAGGCATCATGGGGACATGATGTGTGATCATTTCTAAAATTGTTCTGTTCTTATATCAAAGATGGCAGTCATTTTTAAATTCTTAAAGCAACATATCTCGAACCGCATATCTGATTTAATTGATATTTGGTGGGAGGCATCAGGGCATTGAGTATTACAGTAAAACCTGTCTTAAGCAGCCACTCAAAAAGACATCAAAAATTGGTTTTCAAGACAGATTATTGCTTAATGCAGGTCAAGAGTATTGCAGAATGCTCCATGTCATTAATATCTTTGTTTTGTCTATTTTTGAGTGGCTGCTTAAGACATGTTTTACTATATGTGCAGTTGGGCTGTCAGTGCAATTATAAAAGAAAGATTGAAAGAGGTAAAACAAATCATGCAATAGTAAAACATGATAAAAGATATAGTGTTGGTGCAGAGAAATTGAAGTTTAAAGAGGATAAAAACTATATTGAATTAAAGACATTTGCGGCTATTTCCCATGCGCACCTTTTCCGCGTCTGGAAACAGGTAAAGTTGTCTGGGTCCTGTCTTTCGACCTTTCACAGATTCGGATCAACATAGCTTTCAGATATTCTTATGTCAAATTGGTGTTCCGACATTTTATTGACAAAATGAAGTAATTAAAGTGTGTCCAAAATATCTATTCACCTTTTATCAGAACTGATCATCTCAGTACCAAAGACAGTCAAATGTAGCTCAGACGAAAACAAACGACGTACACAATTATCCTGGTTACAAATACGAAAGTGGCTGAGTCTCTACTATTTGGCCGGTTATTTAAAGCCGCGCACGACCTGACCTCGTGGCCTAGTGGTTAGCGTGTCTGGCTACGAAGCCAGAGGACCTGGATCGATTCCCGGGTGCGCACCTACTTTCATGCTAAATTGCTTCATATACTAGTAAAATTGCATCATCAAAACGAACGAAATAGGCATTCCTGAACTTTTAATATTGAATTACGCATGAAACCTATGGGGTGGGGTTAAATTTGGCCCTCCTGAAAGAGAATTAGTTTGGTGACCCCAGATTTTTATTCTTTTTTCTGAGGGTAGTATAATAGTACATGAAATAAAAAAAAAATTCAAAAGATTTTCAACATCAGATTTTTTAATATTATGATTTATTCTAAAAACAAATTCAAATTTTCGACGAATTGCCAAAATATATCATGCATTATCTTGTCAAAACATGGGATAAAAACTAAACTTGCACATTTTCTAAAATGTTTGATGTCATGGGAAATAATTTAAGCTAAAAGAATGAAGCTGGCTGAAGATTACAATAGATTTAGCTCGATCTTTAGGACTAGTGTTATTCTTTCATATTTTTAGAAAATTGGTCAAATGCTGACAACTTCAATATGCGATTGTGAAAAAATAAGCACGGTGACATATCCTTTTTATTTCATAAATGGATAGCCCATGCATAAAACAAACTGTATGCAAAGTATTGAACATATTTCAACATGGGAAGTATTTAGTAGCATATGTCCTTAAGGAAAACTATATTGAATTAAGGTGACTGATGAGTGATCTTACATACCTGGTTTCTGAAGTAGCCAAGATCTTCCAGGATGGCAACTTTAGCAAGATGTTTGTTCCAGAGAATTTCTGATGCAGGGTAGCATGAGTGTTCACAGCTACTGACAGGGTGCATGTGACAGATTTATCTAAATGGATAAAATCCATGTAAAAACCTATGTTACAGACTGGACACAAATATATCGCTAAACATATGGCCATATTTTGTGGTACATGTACCAGAACAAAGGTTACACATACAATCTTTGTGTACACTGGATAGTACCTCTCTTTAGTGTATAATATCATTTTTAATTTTTTCATGTTTCAGTCCCGGTATTGATGTAACCCCCAACTTAGATCTGTGGATAGACAAGTTCTGTGTAGATGCAGATGTGTTTGTTCTTGTCTCTAATGCAGAGTCTACTCTGATGCAAACAGTAAGTTTCCTCTTATGTTTGACATTTGTCTCTCTCTCCCACAAGGCCATCTGCTGATAGCCTTTGAAAGTAGTTTTGACCCACATCGGGACCAACAAAATGTCTGGCCTGGTCTCTATCAAAACTTTTACCTGATCTTAATCAGGGTTACCACAAGCTTGAAAAGTACTTGAATATACAGGACTGTTTTGAAAAGTCCTTGAAAATTAAATTTGCCTTGAAATGTGCTTGAAAAACACTAAAATGCCTTGAAAAGCCCTTGAATTCTACTATTTTCTGTAGGACTTAGCACTGTTGATAGAGACCTTGACAGAGCCATTTTTAATATTCAGTTATAATTCCTTAACTTTATAGTTGTTTGCAGGATTTTTTTCTATTATAGTAAAAGTAAGTTTCTAATTGGTTCAGTGTTAACCAGAGGGTGTGTGTCCGATCATTATTTACTTTCTCAGTACATGTATAAGTGCTGTGTCTTTGTGTAATATTCAAAAATTTAATTTCTTATTTCACAACCAAAACATTTGTTGTGGGTACTCAAAAGAACCGCCTCAATGAGACGGTTCTTTCGAGCGCCCAAAACAAATGTTTAAACTGATCGATAAGAAAATATTTACAATTATATGCGAAATTTTTTTGCCTTGGGTCTAAAATAACAAAAATGCGCTTTCAGATTGCCGACCGTTTTGCCCCCAATCCTAAAGTTTGTATTAGAAGCAGTTAAGGGGATTTCTCAGTTCAGCAATATTGTTTCCCTATCTTCCCCATGTAAAAACTTTTAACAAAATAGAAATATTGTCCTACCTATCGTCCCTGTTTTTATATTTCATGTAACCTGAAACAAACATATTTTGTGTTTGGCCCCATCTGAACCTATGATATTTTGTATGTTCCAGGAGAAGAATTTCTTCCATAAAGTCAGTGAAAGACTGTCCAAGCCAAACCTGTTTATTCTACAGAATCGCTGGGATATTTCAGTGTTTGAAGAAGAAGCTGAAGAGGTATGATACCTGGGATATCAGGGTTTTCGGCCCATTTTGCCGACCAATATTTCGTCTTGTTCCCAATGGCAAAAATATGTTTTTTCCCAATTTTAAGAAAAAAAAAATCCCAATCAAAGAGCAAAAAAACGGGGAGAAAAATGATAAGTTATCGCCATTTTACGGCATGTTTTTGTTTTCAAATTCAATAACAAGGGAGATTATCGATGATTGCATGTTTTTTTGACTGGTGTCCTGATTTCTGGTCTATAATTTGCTTGACGGGGCACCATTCTGGTAAACAGAAAAACAGCATTTGTAACCAGTTTTTCGCGATGTTTACTATCAGTTTCGTGTGAACTGTTCAATGTAGAAACTGAAAGTAGGAATTTCTCGCTTTAAAAATGCAGCATGTTTAAAGATGGCAATAAAACAATCATCCCTGTTCCAATATTCTTGCATATGTGCATTGAGATATTGTTTTTTCGATTGATAGGTGATCAAACTGTACATGAAGACAGCAACAATGTGATCTGTTTTAAATACAAGTATAAGCTTTCATAAAAAAATTGTCTCAGCATATATAAAAATAAATACATGTACTGACTGAAAATAGCTGGTAAGGATCAAGTTACATTTGGACCAGTACCCGGACTGATGGTAGTCAAAATTATTTGGAGCACTGTTCTGTCATGTTGGGACCCCCCCCCCCCCCCCCCCCCCCCCCCCCCCCAGGGGAAAAAGAATGGGATAGACTAAAAGGCCCTAAGGATTGGTTCCTATGGGTGCGGCTTGGTTCCTGTGGGTGTGTTTTGCAATCACTTATAAACAACTGGACCTAGAGCTTTGATATTTGGTATTAATTTTATTGTTATTTTTATGTTTTAGGTACGAAAGCAACATCTGGAGAGAAATCTTGAGTTTCTGTGTAATGAGTTGAAGGTCACAGACCGGAAAGAGGCCAATGAAAGGGTTTTCTTTGTGTCAGCACGGGAAGCTTTGAGTTCCAGACTTAATCAAGATAAAGGAACTCCAACTCCCAGTAAGAAACAATTACACTCACAGGTTTAGATAAACAAATATTTAGTGTAAAATTGTAAATATTTTCTTTACCTATCAGTTTTAACATGTGTTTTGGGTGCTCAAAAGAACTGTCTCATTGAGACAGTTCTTTGAGTGCCCAAAGCATATGTTTTGGTTAAGAAATAAGAAAATTATTTTTGGTAGGCAATCTGAAATAAAGGCCTGTACACAATAGCCTTTTATAATGTAGTGGCTCAGTTGGTAGAGTGCTCAACTTGAGATCGAAGGGTCGCTGGTTCCACTCTCACTGGAGGCTATGCATTGTGTTCTTATTACCTTTTGTATTCTGATGGATTTACCCAAGCATAATGATACAATAAGTATGGGATTGCCCATTTTGTATCTAAGGGGGTACAGGTAAAAGTTTCTAAAATTAATTATGATGTATTTCTGTCCCTGAAGATTGTTTTTATCTTAGCAAACAGTGCAGACCCTGATGAAATGCAGCATTGTGCTGCATTTCATCTGGGTCTTCACTGTTCTGCCAAAGTACCCATTTAGGGGTTTCCAGGATTCAAAGGGTAAAGCTAGACACTTTATCCTCTGCTTAGTACTGGTTCAACCCATGAAGACAGGAAATCTTCCCAACATGAACTAAAATTGTTGACTGGGATATAAAGCAACAACACAAACAAACATACAAAAAAACAAACACTTTTTTTTTCAAAATAAGACATAGAGCGACAGTAGATCGATTCGTACAGTAGACAGATTCGTACACTCGGCAGTTCTAGCCCTCTACTGCCTTTAGTATGCTAATTAAAAGCCCATTAATTACACCAGCAATCAATCACACATTTCTGTCAATCATTTTCAGTGCCGATTCGCGCGTGCTTGGCAGACGACTTTTTCGGGCCACCGAAACAGACACTGTACTGAATCGTAAACCGTTTTTGTACATATTCAGAATCCGCAACCAATTCAAAGCTTATCTAAGCACCAGATGGTAAGAAAATAATCCTATTTTGTATTTCAGGTACTTACATTTCTGCCCCTTTGCTTATTTGTGTACAATTTTTATCGATCTGTTGACCTCTGGTCGCAGCTGTCCCTTTACAACAACAACAACAACTTAGAGGGAGACCTCATTATTTCAATTTGGTTGACTACTTGAGACGTTACGCACAGCTGTCCAGACCAAGCTAATTTAAATGATTTTTTTAAGAGCTAAGTGGTTGATTGTAAGACTTGGGATCGATGGGTCGCTAGATCTAGACTCACAGGAAGCACTGTGTTGTGTCCTTGAGCAAGACACTTTATCCTCTGTTTAGTTCTGGTTCAACCCAGGAAGACAGGAATCCTCCCAGCATGACTAAAACATTGTTGGCAAGGATATAAACTTTAAAAGCATCAACACAAACAAACAAAACTCTTGATTTGACATTTCCAACAATGTGGTATGTGCGAAACCAGCAAAGCCTCAGATCAGCCTGCGCATACGGGCAGTCTAATCAGAGCCTTTGATAGTCACTTGAATATTCTATGAATATTAAGCTACTGACCGAACATCATTTGGAGTTTCTAAGCTTAAAAATGGGCTGCAGAGGCTAGTCTGAGTCTACACATGTCAAAATGCCACATTGTTTAAAATCACATGTCAATTTTTTTCAGCTGGAAGTCTTCTTGAGGGCTTTCAAAGTCGACTTTTCGATTTCGCCAACTTTGAAAGACGTTTCGAGGAATGCATATCAAAGACAGCTGTGCAGACCAAGTTTGAACAACATACCTGTCGTGGTCAAACTATAATCTCAGATGTTAGGACCATGATGGATAATACCTACTCTAGAAGTCTTCTTCAAAAGTAAGTATACCCTTAAAGCGCCACCTATAATTTAAAGCAGACGACTATTGCAAATGTTGCCGTTTTTTTTTCAAAAAAAAACAATTAAGTCATGATATTTCATGAGAATCGTCTGCTGGCAGACGATTCCCATGTAATATCATACCTTATTTGTGTCAAAAATTGGGAAAGGTGTCGCAAAATTTGTCGTCTGCTGCAGTCGTGATTTGCGCTTTAAGGGTTAAAGGGGATATAATATTTAAATTAATAATTACACAAAATTAGAGGCATTATCTGGGATGTATTTTTGTTTAAACATATTTTATTCAATAAATACAAATGATATACAACATACGTACATTGTAAACATACAAAGGATTAGAACGAAAGCATGCATATATTTTAACCCTAAATGCGCCAATCCCAACAAAAGTTGTCTACTGTTCTCGTCTGCTGAAATGTTTAAGAAGCCTCTATGGCAAACAGTGTGGACCCAGATCAGACTGCTTCTATAGGAGCAGTCTTTTCTGGATGCACACTGTTTGCTTCTATACTTAATTTGTCAGTAATGTGAGGCAATTATTTGCAGCAGAGGACTTCAGCAGACGACATTTTCAGATGATATTTTTTTCTTGGCGCTTTAAGGGTTAAAGGAGATGTAATATTCATTTAAAGAGACTAAGTCTGCAACTATGAACATTTTTGGAAATTTTTTATTTTGTTTTTAAATCATTTGTAAAAGTAGAATTAAGTTATGCTTTCACAATAAAACTGTTCACTATAGCTGAAAACTGCACGGAAAAGTGAATTATCTCATAAAACAGGTGTGTTTTTCTCTTGTTGATAATTATTTGCGTCCCTCCAATAATTATAGACAGTTAATTTTAACATAAATGCTGTTGTAGTATGGCCGATGCTTTTTTCTTTGATCTTTGCTGATGTTTAAATCAGACATCCTAGAATAACGACGAAGGAGGAGCCTAAAACCGTACTCTAACTTCCAATTTTAGTTAAAAAGCGATGTAGGCGGTAACTATCTAAATAGCGACAAAATAAGCCGTAGGTAAATGTGATATAATTGACAGCTTAGGCCGGATGCAGGGAGGAGCGAATGTAAATTTCGTCAGGTGTCAGTAACACATGTTTATTTGCGCCTGCGTCATACTACAAGCTAAATAAAGGATTCTTCCTCGGCTTTCTGTTTAAACCGCTCGGTGGGCTACGCCCACCTTGCGGTTTAAACAAGAAAGCCTCGGAAAAGAATCCTTTATCTATTACTTGTTTTGATAATGATAATTTGTTAAAGCTGCATAGTCTGTAACTTTTGATCTTTTAATTTTAGAAATAAAGTTTCTATTTTTCAAGAATACAGTAAAAATAATCAAATTCATGTAAACATTTTATCATTTTTATAAATTTTAACAAATTATATCTATCAAAAAAACAGCATTTATGTTAAAAATCAATTGTCTAGAATTATTGGATCCTAACAAGAGAAAAATCACCTGTTTTTATTAGATGATTCGCTGTTCCATGCAGCTTTCAGCTCTACTGAACATATTTATTGTGAAAACATAACTTAATTCTATTTTTACAAATGATTTAAAAAGAAAATATTTCTTTCGGAAAATGTTCAAAGTTACAGATCTAGTCTCTTTAATGCGCCAACCGCAAGAAAAGTCATCTTCTTTTCTCGTCTGCTGAAATGTTTAATAAGATTCTATGGCAAACAGGATGGACCCAGATCAGACTGTTCTGGATCCATGCTGTTTGTTTCAATACTTAATTTGTCAGTAATGTTAGGCAATTATTTGCAGCAGACGACTTCAGCAGACGACATTTTCAGATGAAGTCTTCTTCAAAAGTAAGTTAACCCTTAATGCGCCAATCGCAAGAAAATTCATCTGCTTTTCCCGTCTGCTGAAATGTTTAAGAAGCCTCCATGGCAAACAGGGTGGACCCAGATCAGACTGCTCCTATAGGAGCAGTCTGTTCTGGGTCCACGCTGTTTGCTTCTATACTTCATTTTTCAGTAATGTTAGGCAATTATTTGCAGCAGACGACTTCAGCAGACAACATTTTTAGATGATTTTTTTCTTGGCGCTTTAAGGGTTAAGGGGAAAGCAATTCATTTAATAATTACGCAAAATAAGAGGCATTATCTGGCATGTATTATAACCCTGAAAGCACCAATCACGACTGCAGCATACAGCAATTTCTGCAACATCTGCTAGCAAACGATTCTCATGATATATCATGCCTTATTTGTTATTTTTGAAAAAGCAACAAAGTTTGAAATTGTCGTCTGCTGCAAATTATAGGTGGCACTTTAAGGGTTAATGCAAATTTGATCAAAACTTGACATAGAATAAGGAAGTTATAATTATAATTAAAAGATCTAAAATCTGAGTTTTATAAAGCCAACGAAGTCCGCCATTTTGAATTATAAATAAGCTTCATGGAAATTTTGAAAGTCCAACAAAATCTCCAATTTCATTCCAAATTGAATTGTTTTTAGATCACCTGAGCCATAGGCTCAATGTGAGCTTTTATGATAGTTTGGATGTTTACTTCAGGCTTGTAGATAGTTCCAAATAAAAAAATAAGTTTGTTTCAGGTAACAGGTCTTAAAAATTTATGTAAATGTAGGCACACACTTTTTTTTATTTATTTTTTTTCTGGAAAAAAATATATGATTTTAATTTTTGCCTTTAAAAATGCATAAAATTCATTTTTTTCCAGAAAACCTGATTTTTTTTTCTAAGTTTCACCAGTAAATTTAGGTAGGGTTGGGTTGAATGTAGGACAAAACATCCCGGGACAAAACATCCAATGCCATTTTTTGACACTGCGGACAAAACATCCCACAAAGATTTGCCACCCCGGACAAAACACCCCATGCTGTTTTTGTCACCCTGGACAAAACATACCATTCCATTTTTGCCGCCCCGGACAAAACATCCCATGCCATTGCTGCCACCCCGGACAAAACATCCCACTTTCTGTTTAAAGCACATGAAAGTGCATAAAACATCCCAATTTGCTTATTGTTACTATTATTAATATTCTTAATGTGACCAAACCCATTGAAATGATCAGAGATCAAAGGTCATTTGGACGAATTAGACATATGTTTCCCAATTATAATTGTTTGTTTGACCAAAACTGTAAAATACGAGGGGTGATCAGAAAGTTCGCGGAAAAGTGCTATTATATCACATTGATTTTATCGTTGGCAATGAAAATTCACAAATTGAAACTACCATTCACAGCAAGCAGACTGAAATTGAAATTTAGAAAATGTGACGTCAGACATATGAGCGCTAGGCTTCGCTGTGACGTCACTTCGCTGAAACCGGCCCAACTGTACCCCTGGGTTGCTTCTCGGGGCTTAAAGTCGTAATTGTGTTTGAAATGATTGGTATTTTTAACGGAAAGTAATATTCTGCCATTCTTTGAACATAATATGAGGTTTTTATCCTATTCCACTGCGTTGTGTATTCAAACTAATAGATTTCAGTCCGAAGGGCAGGCCTAAAATGCATCAATTTTTCGAGTTTTTGCAAATTTAAAATAAAAAACTTATTTCTTGACAGTGTTCATCACAATAATTATAATATCGGACTTAACTATCAATATTAGATCTACGGTCCTAATAAAGGGTGTTTTATGAAGTGTGTAGATAGTTTATTTTAAAGAATTGACATGCCAAAATAGGCAATGGGTTCATAGAAGTTGAATGCTTCGCCTTTTTGATAGGACTGTTATTCTTTTCGATTTAGAACATCATCCGTTAGATACAAATTTGAAAGTTTGCATATAAGAGGAGTAAATACTTCGTTAAACATGCATGGAGTGCAATATGGGCTATCGTAGCATAACAAAATTTTGCAAAACGTTGAAGTTTAATTGGTTGTGTAGTAAAATGTCAAAATGCAACGTAATATGGGCCGCTTCGCGCTATATAGCGTTGCCTTGACGACAGCTGTAACGCACGTAGATGACCAACATCACGCGTGTTATAACAGATCAACTGCATATGTGTTGCAGTATTATGTGCTGTAATTCCAGCTCTATTGATCAATCGATGCAGAAATGGCAACTATTTTCCGCGAACTCTCTGATCAACCATGTAATTTCTTTTAGATGTAATTGGCTTCTTAACACTCAAATTTAGTTGTTTGTCACAACCTAAACAGAAGATATAAGTATTTTTTATTAAATTTTATTTAGATTGTGAAACTGCCTCTGAATCAATTTATGTTCTAGTTCATATCATTTGGACAGTCTCACTAGGGCATTCACTGCTAGTACATGTAAAAGTAGATTAAAGTCCCAGATGAGACTTACCCTAAAGCAGCAGTCTGATCATGGTTAACAATAGGTACAATTAATAAGGTCTCACTGTGATTCCTCAAAATGGCTTGTCTCATCAGGATCGATAATTGTTGCATGGAATTTTGTATGCAGATCCCAAGTATTTGATAGGAAAACTGACCAGTAGGTACAAATAGTTTAGGTCTAGCTGTGTCCCCTGAAATGAGTTGTCTCATCAGGATCTATCCTTTTTTTGAGGTGATTGCCTCTGACAAATTAAAATCCCAAAGACAGTTTACTTCAGTATATCATCATCAATTCATATGTATTTCATAAAAATGTTATAGTAGCATGATCCATGTCAAGACTTACCAAGAAAGTATAATGATTTGTCCAGGCTGTTTTTACCAGAAAATATCCTGGAAAATTGGATGTTTTGTCCGTGGTGACAGAAATGGCATGGGATGTCATGTCTGGGTTGGCAAAAATGGCATGGGATGTTTTGTCCGGCTCCCACTTGGGTTACCCTAAACACAGGTATTTTTTTTATTTTGCCTTTATCTGTTTACTTCTACAGTGAAGAGACTGTGAGACAGCGTAGGGACAGGGCAGTCGAACTGGAGCAGCTAGAGAAACAATTACTACAACTCACTACTGATATAAAAGACAAGATTAAGGCCATGACAGAAGATGTTGAAAGAAAGGTGCGTAAAGAAAATCAAATATCTATAAATAGACAGTCTGTCATTGGCTTATCTATAAATAGACAGTCTTTCATTGGTTGAAACAGTTACTACAACTCACTACTGATATAAAAGATAAGATTAAGGCCATGACAGAATATGTTGAAAGAAAGGGGGGTATAGAATATCAAATATCTATAAATAGACAGTCTGTCATTGGCTTAAATATAAATAGACAGTCTGTCATTGGCTAAAACAGTTACTACAACTCACCACTGATATAAAAGATAAGATTAAGGCCATGACAGAAGATGTTGAAAGAAAGGTGGGTATAGAAAATCACAATATCTATAAATAGACACTATCTATAAATAGACAGTCTTTCATTGGTAGAAACAGTTACTACAACTCACCACTGATATGAAAGATAAGATAAAGGCCATGACAAAAGATATTGAAAGAAATTTGCTATAGAAAATTAAGTATCTAAAAAGACAGTCTTTCATTGGCAAATCAATAAATAGACCGTCTTCCATTGACTGCATTCTCTTGATTTTTCCTGCCTACATGATATTAGTTTCTAGTAATAAACATTTTAAGTTTCTAAAAATAAATTCTCAAAAAAAAAACATCCCTTTCAGAAATCACAGAATTTAAGTGCATACAGTTTCAAGCAGGGGTGTGGATATACTTGTCCAACCTACTTACTATTTTTGCTGTATTTTAGGGTAAAAAGGGTGCACAGATTCTTTTCACAGGGTTTTGGGGGTTTGTGACCCAATATTCTGAGTCTGTGACCCAATATCCTGAGTGGGGGAAAACCTTGATTGTACCATTATTTGGGCAAGTACATGAGATATTATAAGAATCTATCACGAGTGTGAGGGTGGGATAGAAAAATCTGTCCCGAGGATCACCGATTGGCATTATGAGGCTTGCTGAGTGATGACAAACAGTGATCGTGAGGGACAGATTTTTCTATCCCATCCTCACATGAATAATGGATTCTTTTTCTTGCTCGCCACTAAGTAACACATTTTATAATTCAATATAATAATTCCAGAGGGAATAATAACAATAAAGTCAATGAATTTTATTCACTCTTTCTCAAATTTTCGGCCTTGGGCCTTCTTCAGGATATTAGAAACAATTTTCACAGCTAAGTAGCATCCATGATGACTATTATGGTATATGTTTACTGTCCATTGTCAGTGGTGACGTCGCATCACTTCCTGCCAAGTTGCACTCAGATTGGAGTAGTTAAATGATGTGACGTCATTTCCCGCCAAAGAAGCATATAAGGCCATCAGTTCAACATTGCAAAAGTACTTAAGAGCATATGAACAACTGCCACATGAATGACAAAAATAAGTAATCATTATATTTGTGAGAAAAAAGGGGGGAAGAGGGGTGCTCAAAAGAACCATCTCATTGAGACAGTTCTTTTCAGTGCCCACAACCGAAAGTCACAATGATGAGCACCATAATGATGATAGCCCCTTGCTTTGTAACTTTTCATGCTAACTGGTTGCCCGATTAATAAATTAGAAATCAATATTAAGAGTGTCAAACAAGATGGATCCTGAAGTTAAACACATTTTATATTTGAAAAACTTTGCTGAGATGCGACATGGTGATGTCATTTTAACATTACAATGATGTCACAGATCGGCATGTGGCTAGCATGCAGCCACATGCCAGTGTTCGGTTTATTATCTTTCCACGGGCTGGTATGGGTATGTGTATCTCACATTGGTAAAAACAATGGAAATCCCGATCTGGTGTGCGAGAACAGTGCTTATGGCATATGCGCAAAAGCCTCCTTTGAACGCCCATGATGACATAGCCAGCCAGGCCTTCCTCTACATTCATGCTTAGTGCATGCATGAAGCAAGGGCTCTGACAAGACTGTGAATTGTGCATGCCTGTCTGAGCCTTTACTCCTCCATGCATCTAGATAAGGAAATTTTATGAGCCTTGAATTGTTATTATTTTCTCACCCATCAATTTAAACATATGTTTTTGGTGCTCAAAAGAACAAGACCATGCAATCAACACTTCTTTCATCCATATGCATGCCCACTGCCATGGAACGGATAATGAACATTTTGGCTAAAAATGTGACACAAAATCACTTAAAATTGATGGTGTTCCAAATAAAATCACTATTTAAGAATAAACCAAATGCCACCAATGATCCATATGTATGTCTCATTGAGACGGTTATTTTGAGTACCCACAAGATATGTTTTGGAAGAGAAATATGGAAAATAGTTTTCCATTACGCACTCTTATCTGGTGGCCTGATCCTCAATGATGTAATAAGTGCAAAAATCCCATGTGCTGGCCCATTTAATCCTTGTTTTACAACATGCATTGTCATTGTTTGCAGGTGTCATCTGCTCTGAATGATGAGATCAGGCGGCTATGTATAGTAGTGGATGAGTTTGATCGTCCATTTCACCCAGATCCAATATTGCTCAATAATTATAAAAAGGTAAATCTTTAAAGGCATTTAGTCCCGTTTTAGAATTGTTTCCGTGTATAATGCCACATGTGACATCAGCATAGGGCCAGTTAAGCAAAAATAATTTGCATAAAATTGCAATTATTTTCTTATCCATCAGTTTAAACATGTGATTTGGGTGCTCAAAAATACCGTCTCATTGAGACGGTTCTTTTGAGTACCCACAACATGTTTTTGGTTGAGAAATAAGCAAAATAATTTTCAGTTATCTGGAGGCCTGATCAGAGATGCATCATATTGGGCCCCAGAATCCTGACCAATATTTAAAAGTATATTATTATAAAGGGAGCACACTGTACTTGACCAATACGTAAAAGTTAAGTACAGTGCGCTCCCTTTATAATACTATTTTTGGGGTCCATATGAATGGAACATGTTATAAAGGGACAATTTTGTAAAGGAATTATAAGAAAATGACCAGTAAAATTCCATGTTAAAAATTTGGGACCACAACATGACCATGTTATATCCAAATCGGTGTTATAACAAGGTGTGTTATAAAGGGACTGCCCTGTATTGATTTTTAGGGCATGAAAAATGACATTTGAAACCTAGTAAAATCAAGATTGTTTCATGTGTTCTGTAGATTGAAATTACATCTTCCACCATATGTACTGCTCAGGTTCTTGGAATATATCAAATACTCGTAACATTATATTGAAATATTGTTACTCACACCGGATAGGCGGCAATTAAAAATGTTAATACTATGGACGAACGTAGGTCAAAAATTGTTAGAAACAGAGTTTTCACTTGCCATTTGTCTACAGAGTGGCAACTCAGGCGACAAATTGCAATCAAAATCACTGTTTCTAGTGATTTTTGATCAGCGTTTGTCGATTGTTAAGATTGTTTTCGATTGCCGCCTATCCTGTGTGATACTTAAAGGGGACAGCAACATTATAAACAAGGGATTGAAAATGCAATCTGTCGCAAAATTGATTAAAAATAAGTAAGTTACAGATATTTTTTATAATAGTAGAGAATTAATAGCTATTAAGGGCAGCCATTTTTAGGCTGAGTGACGTCACACCGCCCTAATTAAATAATTATGCATATTTATAGTTCCTACTATTTATTTTAAATTTGTTTGCATTTTTGTTGATTATTCTGTTGAAAATATATGATTTGAAAAAATAAAGCAGTACATATACAATGAGACTTTGGCAGAATGAATAGCAAATCTCTCACTATCTCCCACAAAAATCATCCCTGCAATTTTGTCAGAGTAAAAGGAGAAAGATTAATTTTTTAAGTAAATTTTAAAACACACTTTTTTAAAGGCCTGTTTGATAATTATATAAGTGTATTATTGCATAAAAATCCTTGCCACACACTTTTAACAGCAGTGATTTTATTGCCTTTTTGGGGATACAGCCTGTGCCTTTTGAAATTGGGAAAGAATCCAAATAAAATCTTCAGGTTGGGCAAAAAATCTCCAAAATTGGGAAAATACAGGCCTTTTTAGGATTTGGAAGCAGCCTGTATTCGGCTGTAAAATAGGCAAACTAAAATCATTGAACAGTCATGTTTTAATCGGCACAAACCCATGTATTAACAAGGCAATTCATGTGCTGTTAATACATGGATTTGGTACCTTAAATACATTTGTTCCAAGCCACTATGCTACAAACATACTGTGAAATGGCAACAAAATATTGCCATACTTTTCAAAAATTTAGGTGAAAATATCTTTAAATTTATGCAATAATAACAATCAAACATTTTTTTTTACTACATTATCATTCGCTAGGTCCCTTGTCAGTCGCAAAAACCCTCTGGGCTAGTTTTTTTTTTACATCACTGAGGACCTAGAGAATGTTAATGCAAGAAAAAACATGTTTGATTCCTCTAATAGAAACCTATATTGTATGTTATCCATCAATTTATACAATGAAATAGGTGCTCAAAAGAACCGTCTTGCTGAGACGTTTCTATTGAGGCACTCTATTTTTCCATAAGCCTGTTTGAAAATTATAAAAGTGTTATAAAATCTATATTGCCTTCCAAGGAGCTACATTCTTATACGGAGATAATGTTATGTCGGAACTTGTTTGGACGGTGTTCTCCCTCGATCAAGAAAAGTCTTGTAGCCATGGAGGCGTATGTTCTTGGTAGGAAGATTTCAGACCACAAACCAAACCCTGCTTCAGAGTGGTAGCAGCTGACCATTGGCAATTGTTAGGCACAAATTCAGGGATTTTTCCAGCAATTTTGGGAAAAGGCCCCTGGCCAAAATTGGGGAAAAATAATCAACTTAACATCAAAATTGGGAGTAATTAACCTCATAGAACATAACAAGGGTAGCAAAATATATCCTCAAAATTAAGTTCTTTTAGATTATTATTATGCCAAGCATAACACTTAAACACAAGTGTTAAGTATCTTTCTGATATGGGTTATTGTTTCTCATAATTTTTTTTTCTTCCTTTTTTTTCTTTTCTTAATTGGGAAAAACAGACATGGTATATTGGGATAAGAGGTGGCTATTTTCGAGTGGGAATGGGGCCGAAATTTGGCCCCTAGAGAAGGGCAGAAACTCCCCTGAAATTTGGGACTGAATATCACGATTCCAGTGTTGCATGGGCATTAGTGTTTCAGCGGAGCACAGTGACTCGGTAAAGTGACAGACTTGGAATCGGAGCGTCGCTAGTTAGAGACTCACCGAAGGCACTGTGTTGTGTCCTTGAGCAAGTCACTTTATCCGCTGCTTAGTACTGGTTCAACCCAGGAAGACCCATCCCAACACTACTGAAAATTGTTTACTGGGATGTAAAGAATGAAAAACCCTATTTGATCCTCAAATTAGACAGGAAACTGTCCCTACTTGACTGAAAAATTGTTGAATGGGATGTAAAGCATCAAAACAAACAAATTGTAATATCAAATGTGATATTTGAAGAAATTGAATTGTTTGATATTGACAGTGGTCACATGGTCAGCTGCTAGATCCTGATTGGTTGATATAGTTTGAATATCTCATATCACTGTTGTAATACTTCTTGATAGGAGCCATCTCATGACATTTACTCCTTGCATTGCATGCTGGGTAATTTTGCATTTTATTTTGTCGTCTGCTGATTTTTTTCAAAATTACTGTTTGAAAAAGAATTTTAAGAGTACCATCAGAGTGTCAAACAGTTTGGATCGGGATCATGCCCGACCTTTTGTCGGGCCTGATCTGGGTCCAAATTGTTTGCAAAGGTTATGAGATGACAAGTCACAGCTATAGGGGGCTGGAATTAAGGAAACTGCCATGTCGATATTTTCTGACAGACAGAAATGTCAGCCTGTCAATGCCGTGAGGTGGCTCTAATTGCTTTCTTGTGTGTAAGTCTTCCTAAAATAGAACACCAGCCCCATTTACATTACAATACATTTCATTGAGACGTTTTGGGTCGTGAGTTCCATCCCAGCCCGGTCCCATATTTTCGTTGAGATTGATCATGAAATAATTTCTACGCTCATTCTCCTCCCTTCCGCTGATTCATTCAAAGAAGGGTTGTTGTCAGTTACAAGCGAAAGTATGTGCACAAATTACTGGTTAACCCCTTGTTCAAGCTTATCCAGGAAAAAGTGTGGTTAGGTGAACTGACCCTCCCACCATGACCATAGCTGTTGACTTGGGACGTAGAGCAACAAAGAAAAAAAAACCTTGTGATGTAAACATGGTTTTCTGTTAGTGAAAGACATTTAGCGCACTGTGTAGGCAACATTCACGAACAAACTGTCTTATATTTTAAAGAAATGTTTTCAATCTCAAAGCAACAATCGCCAAATAGTCCGGCAGTATTCAGGCGAATTTTAGGGGGACCTGGAACTTGATTTTAAACTTTTTTTCTTTGTTGATTCTGGTAGTGCATACATTGTCCTTGAAAAATCCGAGTGATGCCACTCTGGCATCATTGAGCATTTCGATTTATCCAAGATGGCGTTCAAGATGGAGGACAAGTATAAGAGAAAAATTGTGGGATACGGAAAATAATGTCTCAAACCCATTTTCTTTCTTAAATTGTTGCTATAATGTTGGAATCTAACTGAACACCCTTAACTTATTACCAAATAAAATAAAAATGCGGACAAGATGGCCGCCAAGATGGCAGTTTATCACAAAAAGTATAAGAAAATCTTCCCTGAGACTGACAAAGTCCAGGGATTTGCATGCAAACTGCTTATTTTACTGATTCTTGAATTACAGACATCATCCTTGTGATCCCAGTGATGCTATTTATGCATCACTCAGCATTTGACATATTCAAGATGGCGTCCAAGATCTTAGCCGACAAATTTTTTAAACTCGTGGGAGCGGCATTCTACATGTAGGCATAATGATGGATTTGTAACAGACCAGATGCCTTTACAAACAAACATATCTGAATAAACAAACCTGGCATGCGTGTATAATAGAGTTGCACTGTACATGCAGGCATATCTGAGAATGGCACCAGGGCCCAAAATTGCAATGCCTTAAAGTTAAGGAAGACTTAAGTTAACTATTGATTAAAATAACGTTTCGAACTTATTAAAAAATCAAAATAGTTTTGTTTTTTTTGCTGTAGATTACAATGGTGTCTTTGACCATACGCCCTGCATCATTCCTGTCAATTTATTAAACATTTAATGTAACAGTTTGAAATATCAATACTTCGCTTAAGTCGTCCTTAACTTTAAGGAAGCATTGTAATTTTGGGCCCAGTTCAGCAAACATGTCTGATGTGATGACACCTCTGTACAAGTAGCACCATAACTAGTAAAAATATCGGTTGCAATGGCAACTGACCAGCAGACATGGCCTATAGTGAGGCGCCACACCAATGGGCATGGTTGATAATGAGGGATAATGAGGGACCACACCAGAAGGCGTGGCCTATGGTGAGACAACACACCAGAAGGCATGGCTGATAATGAGACATCACACCAGAGAGCATGGCATATAATGAGGCTCCACACCAGCAGGAACGGCTGATAGTGAGACACCATACACGCAGGTATGGCAGATAGAGAAGAACAACACCAGCAAGCATGCAGGAATGAGTGGTAAAAGATCGGCAGGCATATTGATTGAGTGGCAACGGTCCAGCAAGCACCCATCTTGCACATCACTCAACTAGTAGGCATGTTTGAACAGCAGCGGTGTTTGTGGAAGTTACACTAGGCCAGAAGACATATTTGTTGCAGCTGCAGGGACATAGCCATGGAGTGGCACCGGACCAGCAGGCATGTATCTTGCATTGACAACGTAGTAATAATCTTGCCTACTAAAGTTTCACAGTTAAAGTTGGCATGTCTGATGGAGAGGCATCGATCGAGTAGCCTTTCTCTTTGATTTTCAAAAGAGAAAGGTCTGATTGAATGGTAACAGGTCCTCAGGCATATCTGTTGAAGGTTCACCGAACGGCATCCATGTATTGCCACCAGGCAATCACATCAGACATTCTTACCATCACGCATGCACATTATGTGGTACTGAAACAGCACACATGTATGCCTGTTGCCGAGATGCAGGATCTGCAGGCATGTGTGTTTGTTACATCACAACAGCAATAATGTAAGTTACAATTGCACCCGACTAACAGGAATGCTGGGTACCCATGCGTTGGATCAGTGTGCATGTCTGTTATACTTTTACCAGACCAGCAACCCAGCCATTATTCCCACAGGGTCAGTTGACATCTTTACAATTACGCATGTTTGATTATGTGGCATAGAACCAGCACACATGTCTGAAAGCAATACTCCAGGCCAGCAGTTATATATGTAACAGCTTCACGACACTATCAGGCCTGTTGCAGCACCCATGTCTTCAAATTTTGCTCTGAAACAGCAAGCAAGTTTGTGACAGTTGCACCCGGCCATTTGGCACATCGAATATAAGCATGCATTTCTGTAAGAGTTGCAAGCACATCTGTAGTTGTGGGGCTGAGCCAGCAGGTATGTCTGTATTACTTGCCTCAGACCCGCAGTCATGTCTTCTATGCTTGTACCCGACCAATGGGCTGGTAAGCACAATTGCACCTGACCATCAGGCATGTATGTTACAGTAGCACCTGACCAGCAGTCATGTCTTTATATGTTGCATACAATCAGCATGCATGTCTCTTACAGTTTCACCTTATCAGCATCCATGAATGTTATATTTGCACCCAGCCATCCGCCATATGTGTAACAATTGCATCCTACCATTTGTTATGTCTTTAACAGTTGCACCTAACCAGTAGTCATGTTTGTTAAACTTGCACCAACATGCATGCATGTCTGAAAAACTTGCACTGGTCCAGTACTAGTATTCATATTTGTTATAGAAATATCCGACCATCTGTGCTGTCTTTTGCACTTGCACCAGACTAGTATAGTAGTAATGGTTGTTACAACTGCACCAATGTCTTTAATGGTTACACCCATGGTAATGAACATCTGCAGCATGCAGATATATCTCTTACTCATTGTTTTGTTAATACACTGCTCTCCATAAGTAAATAGTATTTTCCCTCTGTATTTGGTAATTTTAATTTTTAGCAATCTATCCATAAACTACTTTCAAGCTGATTTTTTCCGTGTATTGATTAAAAAAGTTGTGTACTTTGAGCAAGCACGCTGTCACAGAGTTTTTGGTGATATCGTTCGCTCAGCATACCCTGGCATTTATCACTTCATAATTTTTTGACAGAATGTTTGCTCAAAGTAGGAACTTTTATGAGAATAATATGATATTAAGGTTCGTATTATCAGATCCAGCCAAAAGTGGTCTTGAAAGTAGTGCATGGATTGATGGATACGATTACCAGAACAAAGACACACAAAAAACATTACCATTAAGAAAAAATAAGTCCGTTATTTTTTCAGTGCAGTGTATAATAAAAAAAAACAATGTGATTCCACAATATACATCCTGCTATTCTGCCATCTTAGACGACATCTTCGATATTTTACAACGCTGTAACACAACAACATCATGCCAGTCAAATTCTCCGAATGCAACTATTATTGAAAACTATCAGAAAAAAGGTTATTAACTGTGATTCTGATTTCAAGTGGAATTTTGCTTTAAAATGGCGGCCATCTTGGACACCATCGTAAGTATTTCAACCTTCTGAATCGAACAATGTTCCATTTTAATCATTTGTATCATTTAGACTCTAAAAAGCCATACAAAGTCAACATCAAAATGCTTTTTATTGCGTGTTTTGGTCAGATAGGTCTTAGGAGACTAAATGACGGCCATCTTGGGCGCCATCTTAAATATTTCAACCTTCTGAATCGAATTAATGTTCCATTTTAATTGTCTGTATCATTTAGTCTCTAAACATCCATAAAAAGTCAAACTTAGAGCGTTTTTTATCGAACCTGTTGGTCAGATAGGTGTTGGGAGCATAATTGACGGCCATCTTGGACGCCATCTTTAATTTTTCAAAACGCTCAATGATGCCAGAGTGGCATCAGTTGCATTCATCATGTACAATGTCTGAACATCAAGAATCCGTGAAGAAAAAAACTTTAAAATCAAGTTCCAAGTCATTCTTGTTTTCTACCGGACTAAAAAGCAAATTTAATATTATCTGTTGCCAAGATTGAGAATGGATTTTGGCGATTGGAAGCAACATTTTGTTTGTACCCCAGAAACTCCTAAATGGTCACTTTGACAATGTATATGTGTATGTGCTTAGCAAACAATGCAGACCCTGATGTGGTAGTATTTCAAATTATCAAATGCCACACACATCAGGGTCTGCACTGTTTACTAAGACAAAATCTGTCTTCAAAGAAAGAAATACAATATTTTTTAGAAATTATAACCTGTGAACCCTCAATATATACAATGGATCATCCTGACTTTATTGTATGTAGCTTTTTGGAAAATTCCATTAGTCTGAAAAGGGTTTAAGAAAAAATCTAGTTCAGGATTGCCGCCTATTAGAAACTGGTGTGTATAGTTAATAGTGTATCCCTAGCATGCTGTTTTGATGTGAAGTGTTGCTTACGGCTGATTTTTTCTACACAATAATTTACAAATATATACCTTCACTTTAATTTGGTAATTTGTGTTGTATATATTTTCATAGCTTCATAATTTCATATTTAAAGCTTACTATAGAATGTTACTTGTATGGGTCATCCTCTAAAACTAATGTTTAGGGAGAGAGGGGGTGGGGATTAGGTTAGGTTTTACCTGTAGCAGTCAACTCTTATATGGGCCTCGATGCGAGAAAACCTGTCTTCAGAGGTGTATCAAACAACAAAGGCACAGACCAGCCTGCGCATCCATGCAGTCCGATCAGTGCCTTCGTTATTCGCTTTTTGGAAAGTACCGTATATAATCTTGCAACAAGCAAAATTTCAATTTTCCAGCTAGTCTCTGTAGCTGAGGAAATTGGTTTGAGTCTAGCTTTGTCGGAAACCCCGAAGACAGGTTTTCTCGCGACCATGCCCATATGTATTGCTGGAGTGCATTGGCTCAGTTGGTAGAGCATTAGATTTGGGATTTAAGGGTTGCTAGTTCGAGACTCGCCCCCACCGGAGTCAATGTGTTGTGTCCTTGAGCAAGGTACTTTTTCCGTTACTTAGTACTGGTTCAACCCAGGAAAACAGGAAATCATGCAGACATGACAAAATAATTGTTTTTGATTATGCACTATCAAGACGCCTGTACTATGTATATTTGGATAGAGGGTCCAAAGAAAGCCATCCCCTCTCTCTCCCCCCCCCCCAAAAAAAAAAGAAGAAAAGTTTAGATCCAGATCATACTACTCCTAATGAGCAGTCTGATCTGGGTCTACACTGCTTACCATTTGGTCAAAACATTTTAAACACTTCATCGTACACTTGCTTTATAATTTCATAAACATCAAGACAGCATGATTTCTTATGCGCAGAGAATGTTTCCTTTTCAAATACGCTTACCGTACCAACATGAAATGGGCCTTGTGGCGAGAAAACCTGTCTTCAGTGGTTTGCGAACAACACATTTGACAGACAGATCAGCACATTTGTTATTCACTTATTGGGAAGTTTCATATCTAAACTTGCTACAAGCGAATTTTCAATTTCTAGCTAGTCTCTGTAGCTGAGGAAACTGGTTTGAAACTCGCTTTGTCGGAAACCTCGAAGACAGGTTTTCTCGCGACGAGGTCCATATATGAGCCAACCCAGTCCAGGTTACCTGAACATTTTATTCAGTTTTACACTGTAACAGCATTATATTATCTGAATGGAAGATTCCATCACTATGAAAAAGGGAAACATTGTCTGTCTGGGTGTTATTTATTTTAATTTTCACGCTCTTACTGTACCCCACCCCCTTCTTTTACATCATCATCATTGCTTTGTCATTTAACAGGAATTACACGAGTTTGTAGAACAAGGCCTAGATCGTAATATTCAAGCGAGGTGCACCGCTACTCTAATAAAAGCTCTCGATGCTACACAAATTGAAATGACAGGTATTTCATAACAAAACAATTACTCTATAGCTTAATAAACTATGCTTTTGCCATATACATACATCAGGGTTCGCACAGGCTTGAAAAGTACTTGAATTTAGAGGGCTTTCTTGAAAAGTCCTTGAAAATTAAATCTGCCTTGAAAAGTACTGGAAAATTACTCAAAAACCTTGAAAAGTCCTTGAATTCTACTATTTTCTGTAGGACTTAGCACTGTTGATAAAGACCTGATATAATAAGTGCATATGCTGCTCCAAATATAGGCACAACAATTTTATACTAATTTTCCAGTTCTAATGTCTCCATTATCTCTGTCTAGAATTGCTGATGTAGAATTTTAACATTTGGATCAGTATTTTCCTTAACTTTGAGTCCTTGAAAACTGTTGGAGAGGCTTTTAGAAGTCCTTGAATTGTCCTTGAATTTTGCTCATACTTGCCTGTATGAACCTTGTACATGTATAGATGCAACAAAATATTTGTTTCATAGGGTCAGATCGCCAAATGAGAGTTTGTGTTAGCACAGTTTTGAAAAGTACTAAAAATATACAGGGCTTTCTTAAAATGTCTTTGAAAATTAAATCTGCCTGGAAAGGTACTGGAAAATAACTGTAGGGTCTTGAAAAATCTGAATTTTACTATTTTCTGTAGGGCTTAATATTGTTGATGGAGACACAAATCAGTATAAATTGAGACTTACAATTTAAAAGCACAGCAATTTTGTTCTAGATAATTAAATTTTCTAAAGCTTATTTCTTCATTATCTCAGTCTAGTTTTTCAAAATGAAAATTTTATCATTTAAATAGTATTTTTCATGGACTTGTCCTTGAAAACAATAGGAGAGTCTTTTAGAAGTCTTTGAAAAGTCCTTGAATTTTACACACACATGCTTGTATGAACCCTCTATATGATTTGAGCCAGTGCATGAGATTTCCAACAATGTGGTATGTGAGACCAGCAAAGCCTCAGATCAGCCTGCGCATACGCGCAGTCTGATCAGAGCCTTTGCTAGTCGCTTGAGTATTCTATGATTGTTAAGCTACTGACTGAACACCATTTGGAGTTCCTAAGCTTAAAAGGAGTCTGCACAGGCTCGTCTGAGTCTACACTTGTCAAATTGCCACATTGTTGGAAATCACGTGCCATGGTTCATTTACTTTGACCACTATCTCTTACAATAACTTTAACAATTAGCTTCTTCAAAGTAAATTATCATTTCTTTCCAATTTAATCCATTTTGGGAGCTCAAAGGTGGACATAGATAGCTTTAGTAAGGTATACCATAACACCAGAGTTGTTTAGAAAAAAATATTGTTTAATTTTTTTAAAAGTATGAGACCACATAACATATGAGCCGCGACATGAGATTTCCAACAATGTGGTATGTGCGACCAGCAAAGCCTCAGATCAGCCTGCGCATACGCGCAGTCTGATCAGAGCCTTTGCTAGTCGCTTGAATATTCTATGACTGTTAAGCTACTGATCGAACAGAATTTGGAGTTTCTAAGCTTAAAAGGAGGCTGCAAAGGCTCGTCTGAGTCTAGACTTGTCAAAATGCCACATTGTTGGAAATCTCATGCCACGGCTCATATTATTAGGGTTATTATATTTTTGTCATCTTCATGTTCTTATGTAAAATTTATTTTTCTTGTGAACTTCTTATTTTTGTGTTGGAATTTAATGTCCTATTCAACAATTTGTCAGTCATGCCAAAATGTCGTTTATCCTGTGGATATTTTTCTTTCATTACAGTTTTATCATAGAAAGATATACTATGTGCAAGTAAATTAATTCATGGTATATACAATTCGCAAATATATTCATTCATAGTAAAGCTGAAAAAATGTAAAAAGATTCAAACCATAGTCAGGCTTTCCAGCCAAAAGTGGGTTAACGCAATTCTCACTGATATTCATTTAATTGGTAAATTTCCCCTTCTATACAATTAAGTGCTGGAAATCTTGAAGCACTTAACCAATACTTTTAAGAACTAAGTGACAACATGTACAAGGGGAGCACTGTGGCTCAGGGGTAGAGTGCTTGACTTGAGACAGAAGGGCCGCAGGTTCGAGCCTCATCAGCGTCACTGCGTTGTGGTCTTTGAGCAAGACACATTTATCCTAGCTTAGTACTGGTTCAACCCAGGTAGGCACGTCCCTATATATCTGAAAGATTGTTGACTGGGACGTAAAGAATCAAATAAACAACCAACCAACAACATGTACAAAAAAACTTTAAAATTGTATGATAGTTCCATTTTGTTGTTGCGATTGTAGGAAATGTACAAAATATGAAACCTGTGCAATTTACCTGTTCAAAATTGCACAGGTTTCATATTTTGTACTATTCCTGTGGTTGTCGATTTTTAATGTTTTGCGGAGATATAAGATTAGAAAACATCACCTTTTTTAATGTCGAGATTAATTATTAATTAACCTTTGTCTTGCTGAACCTGGATATATCCTTTTTTGAAACAGAGTAGATCAAGATCAGCTGGCTTCTTAGAAGCCAGCTGATCGGGATATATGCTGTTTTCCTCTACTCTTGTTGTAAATACATGTAAAGGCTTAACTCCTGCAAATTAGTGTGATGGAAAATGGGGGGAGAGTGTAGTTCCTATAAATATTAAGCATGACAAGGGTTAAGGCCGAAAAAGAATATGTGTGGTTCAGGTAAGCCGACCTACCCAAAATTTTTACCCCCTATACTAAACTTTTTCTCCGAGTTCTGAAGTTGGAAGAGAATAGCAGAACAAAAGAATTTTGTTCTGCTATTCTCTTCCAACTTCAGAATTTCGAGAAATAATACATATCAAAATGACCATCTGAAATGGAAATCTCTAAATTTCTATGCATTCAGTATTGTAAGTAAAAGGATTAAACAAGGGTTATATCTTCAAATTAGACTCTTTTGTATCAGTTTTGTCTCATTTAATACAGTTCCAAGCAGGTCTGAATATTCCAAGAAAAAAAGTATTAAAAAAAATAATAGTATCCTACCTACCCTAATTTTTTTTCAGGGTGTAACCTGAACCACACATATTTTTTTTATTTGGCCTAACCTGTTTTATCTATCCTCTTTGACAGAGAGACTGACAACTCTTTTACCTGACGAGTCTCGGGAGCACATCCAGGCTATGCTTCCAAAGAGAGACTTTGAACTGGTGTATCGACTAGATTGTCGGAACTTGTGCGCCGACTTCCAGGAAGATATCCGATTCCGGTTCTCGCTGGGAATCACCAACTTAATGAGGAAGTTTCTCGGACACCGAGGGACTGGTTTGTTTGGCCCAAGTTACGCAACTGTAAGTAGAACTATTAAAATGATCTGTGACCTTGCCCCATAGTGCAGTCAGTAGCGAGTCCAACTGCAGAACCAGGGCTCGCGAGTTCAATCCACTTTCATTGAGATTGATCATGAAAATAATTTCTACGTTCATTCTCCTCCTTCCCCTGATTCAAGAAGCCTTGTTGCCAGTTACAAGCGAAAGTATGTGCACGAAGTACTAGATAACTGTTTAGTCAAGCTTGCCAAGGAAAAGGTGTATTACTGTCTGGACATGACCATAGCAGTTGACTGGGACATTAAACCTGAAACCAAACAACCAAATAAAATGACCTGACGGTCTGTCACAGTTTTTAAAAATGTTTTAATATAGAAAATATTATACTATCCCTACATACTGTAATACACTATATTGCTATGTTTAGGTTGATATAAAATTCAAGTAATGATTCCTATGTTTGGCATTGATATTTTCAGGGCTTACTCTGGCTCAGAATTTGTTGTAGCCAACACTTTAGCTGAGTGGAAAAAATTGGAGCCAAATGAAATTAACTTTAGCCAAGGTTTTAGCCAGAAAGTAGTATCAACAAGTTGTTTTGCATTTTAACTCTTTGGCCGCTAGGGCGACTTGTCGTCTGCTGATAACCTTTGCAAAAGTTTGGATCCAGATCAAACAGTTTGGATCCTGATCAGGCCCGACAGAATGTCGGGCCTGATCTGGATCCAAACTGTTTGACACCCTGATGGATTGAAAAAAATCCAACATCCAAAGGAGAAAATATGGCACAATAACAAAGTGTGAAGGAATAATAAAAGCAAAATTCGATAATCTAAAAGTTGATCAAAATACACTTTTTCACAAATATGTAATTTTTGAATCTCCTAGACGGTATGTTTAGCCAATGACTCATAATTGTAGCCACTCTACATTTCTAGTAGCAAATGGCTACAATGGCTAATGGCAAGGTGAGCTCTGATTTTTTTCCAGCTGGCTACTTTCTAGTGGCAGAGTTTTGAGTAATTCACACGGTGTATCATAGGGCTAGTTAAGCAAAAATAATTTGCGTAAAATTGTGATTATTTTCTTATCCATCAGTTTAAACATGTGTTTTAGGTGCTCAAAACAACCGTGTCATCGAGAAGGTTCTTTTGAGTACCCACAACATATGTTTTGGTTGAGAAATAAGAAAAATAATTTTCAGGTACACACTCTTATCTGGAGGCCTGGTGTATTTAGAATACCCTGTACAAGGTAGTGATGGGTGTGAGCAGACAGGCTCAAGGATTATTACATGCACAGACCATGCATAGTCCTTGAAAACTATAGGAGTCTTTAAGAAGTCCTTGAAAAGTCCTTGAATTTTACACAGACTCTTGGCTCAATGAACCCTTTTGATGGTTTTTATTATGCTCTCGCTCAGAAAGACTTGGATTTTATCACATGATGTTGTGTCAGTGAGTGATATTAGGCCATGTGTTAAATCTAGAAACCCTTAGAGATTAACATATTAATAATTTAATCTAATGGTGGATAAAACACCATTGTGATCTTGCACTTTGCATACTACAGACCCGAATTTAACTATGTGTCATACGATCTATAATTGTGCTCATGTATTATCGAATTTGTTAAAATGCTCAAGCGGAGCATTTTATCACTGTTTTTGCAGCAAGTTTAATAATTTTGATAACACATGAGCTAGGACTTTAGTTAAGAGTGCGTAACAGAAAAATAATTGTCTTATTTCTCAACTTAAACATGTTGTGGGTTTTCAAAAAAAACCCCGTCTCAATGAGCACCCAAAACATATGTTAAAACTGACATGTTAGAAAATATTTACAAATTTACACTAAAAAATTTTGCTTATCTGAACCTATGACATGAGCACTCATGAAAGATCCTCTTTGCAAGCCTCTAGATAAGAGTCCTTAACCAAAAATAACTTTTCTTATTTTTCAACTGAAACATATGTTGTGGGTACTCAAAAAACCGTCTCAGTGAGACAGTTCTTTTGAGCACACAAAACAGAGATTAAAACTGATGGGTAAGAAAATATATACAATTTACGCTTAAAAATTGAGTTAATTTTGAGCTATACTCTATGCAGGCCTTCAGATTTATGATAGGCCCTGGTCATTGTCCCATGATTTCAAAGTATGGCCCATCACTTTCCAAGACAGTGGGCCCTTTGGATCCATCCTTTTTAGTTGTGAAAAAATCTCACTTCGATAAAAATATTCATCTTACATCCAGTCTACGAACTCCACAAAACAGAAAGCACATGTAGTTAGTCAATACAGTATACCATGTCTTAAGCAGCCACTCAAAAAAGACAAAAAGGGAGCGCAGTGGCTCAGTGGTAGAGTGCTTGACTCGAGACCGAAGGGCCGCGGGTTCGAGCCTCACCGGCGTCACTGCGTTGTGGTCCTTGAGCAAGACACATTTATCCTAGCTTAGTACTGGTTTAACCCAGGAAGACCGTCCCGCATAACTGAAAGATTGTTGAGTGGACGTAAAGAATCAAATCAAACAAACAAACAAAAAAGACAAAACAAATATCTTAATAACAAATAGTAGCTTAATGAATATTGAAAGGATTGCAGAATGCTCCCCTTGGAGCATTCTGCAATACTTTCGACCTGCATTAAACGATAATTGGTCTTCTTTTTGAGTGGTCGCTTAGGACAGGTTTTACTGTATAATCAGCAGTCAATATACATATACGCATACAAGTGTCTGTGTCAGTGAGTAGGTAAAGTATACTACCCAAATGTCAACTGTGGTTAGTTTGATATGCTTGGTGCCCATCATTTAAGAAAATGACACTACATTTTTTGCTCCCTGGGTCATTTCTGCCCACCAATCTTGAAAAAATCTGAAGCCCTGTCTATGTTTTGTTTTTACAGCTCCAGAGTCCAATGACTCCCCAAGTTCCTTGTAATGAGTTTCCTCCTCAACAACAAGATAATGAGATGATGATGGCGATGTTGACAACGGTGGCGTCACTCACGTCAAGGTCAACAGTCGGTGCTCTAATTATTGCTGGTCTGGTATGTTATATATACTAGCCAAAAGTTCTAACCGGCCACCTGCATTTTATTAATTTTCTTCAAGATGTGGAATGCTTTGACTAGTCCTTTTGCATCTCGAAACAGCCAGACATGTCATGTACCCTTAGCAGTAAAGATATTGAAAAATGTTTAACAGTACATGCAGGATGCCAACTTGAATAGTGGTACCCCCATTTTCAAAATTCGCATTTTGGCACAATTTGTGAGTCGTGACTTTTTGAAATAACCCCCAATCACACGCAAAACGTTTTCATTTCAAAAGTCAAACTTATATTGAACTCTAAAATGTTGAAATGAACACTCCATCTGCATGAGACTCATTGCTATTGGCCAATATGTCAAAAATAACCCCACCATCCAATGTAAATTCTTGTGAATTTTGAAATTGAGGGTATGTGTATTCGGGAAAGCATCCTGGATACAAGTTAATGAATTTTGCTTAGTCGCTTTCTGGTATCATATACTGATAGGCTGGTCTATTCGGTACTGCAAAGGAAATTGATATAGTGCTTACAACTTTTCAGAAAATCGGTAAAAAACCCACGTGGCCGGTTAGAACTTTTGACTAGTATAATTTGTGCAATACAGTAAAACCTGTCTAAAGCAATCCCCTCTCAAAAAGCAAAAAAATTGGGTTTCAAGACCAATTATCACATAATGCAGGTCAAAAGTATTGCAGAATGCTCCAAGGGGAGCATTCTGCAATACTTTTGACCTTCATTAAGCTACCATTTGTCATTATGATATTTGCTTTGTCTATTTTTGAGTGGTCGTTTAAGAATAATATTTTTTTCTTTAATGTTTGATTTATTATGTCTGCATGAAGATGTTTTCTGGTATTTATGGTTTCAAACTTTATCTCAACCTTTGGTCATAGAAAATCAGGCTCAAGGTACTAAATTAGACAGATTATAATAACTTTTTTTACTTATTTTCAGTTAATCTTTATGACAAATGACCATTTCAACATGAAATTGTAGAAATTTTATAGGCAATTTTCTATTTATTTGACAGGCGTTTGGAAATCTAACTTTCACCCATGATAAAGGCATAGAATGCTTAAAAGAGATATGCATTAAGGGGATATTTTGTCCCCCCTATGAGGCCAAAAAATAAAAGTTGCTTTTCACCAATTTTTTCTCATTAGTTTATTTGAACAATAGTCAAAGTGTAAATGTCTGGTATTGATTTGACTTACCGTTGCTATGGTAACAAAAATGGCTGCCAAAATAGGCTGAAAATAGGAAAGTGACCATTTTGGAGCAAATTTGAGTTATTTGACAGCAAAATTAACATAGCGCACAAGCAAATACCAAAAAGGTTTTTTAACAGTCAGCGCCCTAGATAAGCTTTTGGGTCAATTGGGTATTTACGCAACCTGGTTATCCTCAATTGCATACTTGCAAAAACAATTGGGTATTTTCATATTTTTATGCCACGTTTTTGTTTCTGTGATAACACGTTTTCATATTGCATGAAGCCATTGGGAATGTGCTTGCATATTTATTCACTCCAATCATCTGCCTTTCTAAAGTATCAAACTAGCGGATTTTATTGTACCTGAAGCAAATCTCATCCCCTTGTTGACATTCGTATGTACACTTTGCAAAGTTTCATTTTCATCACATTGTTTTTCCGCGAAATACTGAACTGGGCACGGATATTTTATTCACAAAAAAGAGTTATATTGCTCGCTCGCTAGCAAAAAAAAAAAATCGATACCCACCTGGCATTTGTTTATTACCCAAATGTAAATGAAATGGACCAACTGGTACGCAATGACATCACATGTAATTGCATAGCGATCATTAGAATTGCTTTTCGGTACGCGCACATTTCATTTTAATTGCTTTTTTGAGAATTTTAATAGCGTATTTACGCAAATACGCTGCTTATCTAGGGTGCTGCTAAACAGATGACGAGAATTATCACGGCACACAGCAAAATAAACAGTCTGAAATTTGGTCCAGTATTGCAATTTCTCTTTTTTAAGCCTATTTTGGTGGACATTTTTGTAACTATGACAACAATAGAATTTAAATAAATGAGTGATTTTTACATTTGGGTTATTCCTCTAGTAAACCAATTAGAAGAAATTGATGAAAAACAACTTTCAGTTTTTGGCTCCTTAATGCAAGTAGCTCTTTATTAATATGCTTTCCTGTTTTACAGGTTGCCAAGACAGCCGGCTGGAAGGTTATTGTTGTAGGGGGTGGCCTGTATGGGGCTGTGTACCTCTACGAGAGACTCACATGGACCACAAAGGCCAAGGAGCGGGCCTTTAAGCAGCAATATGTTGACTATGCTGGTAGTAAACTCCGGTTGATAGTTGACCTCACTAGCTCCAACTGTAGCCATCAAGTTCAACAGTAAGTACACTATATTATGTACCCCCTGACCTTAGCTGTTGATTACCATGGTAGTAAACTCCGGTTGATAGTCGACCTCACTAGCTACAACTGTAGCCATCAAGTTCAACAGTAAGTGCACTCTACTATGTACCACCTGGATATGACCATAGCTGTTGACTGTCATAGTAGTAAACTCCGGTTGATAGTAGACCTCGTTAGCTCCAACTGTAGCCATCAAGTTCAACAGTAAGTGCACTATATCTACTATTTACCACCTGGATATGACCATAGCTGTTGACTACCATGGAAGTTAACTCTGGATGATAGTAGACCTTACTAGCTCCAACTGTAGCATCAAGTCCAGCAGTGAGTACACTCTCTACTAATATGGTAGTCAACATCTAAGGATATGACCATAGCTGTTGATTACCAAGGTAGTTAACTCTGGCTGATAGTAGACCTCACTAGCTCCAACTGTAGCCACCAAGTCCAGCAGTAAGTGCACTATCTACTAATATGGTAGTTAACAGCGAAGGTCATATCCAGGGGGTTCATAGTACTACTATGTACCCCCTGGATATGACCTTAGCTGTTGACTACCATGGTAATAAACTCCAATTGTTAGTAGACCTCACTAGCTCCAACTGTAGCCATCAAGTCCAACAGTAAGTGCACTATCTACTATGTAACACATGGATATGACCATAGCTGTTGACTACCAAGGTAGTTAACTCTGTCTGATAGTAGACCTCACTAACTCCAACTGTAGCTATCAAGTTCAACAGTAAGTGCACTATCTACTACGTACCACATGGATATGACCATAGCTGTTGACTACCAAGGTAGTTAACTCTGGCTGATAGTAGACCTCACTAGCTCCAACTGTAGCCATCAAGTTCAACAGTAAGTGCACTACCTACTATGTAACACCTGGATATGACCATAGCTGTTGACTACCAAGGTAGTTAACTCTGGCTGATAGTAGACCTCACTAGCTCCAACTGTAGCCATCAAGTTCAACAGTAAGTGCACTATCTATTATATAACACCTGGATATGACCATAGCTGTTGACTACCATGGTAGTAAACTCCGGTTGATAGTAGACCTCACTATCTCCAACTGTAGCCATCAAGTCCAGCAGTAAGTACACTCTCTACTAATATGGTAGTCAAGGCAAAGGTCATATCCAGGGGGTACATAGTACTACTATGTACCCCCTGGATATGACCTTAGCTGTTGACTACCATGGTAGTAAACTCCGGTTGATAGTTGACCTTACTAGCTCCAACTGTAGCCATCAAGTTCAACAGTAAGTGCACTATCTACTATGTACCACCGGGATATGACCATAGTTGTAGACTACCATGGTACAGTGCTGTCCCATTAAAGCACACCTTTTTATAAAAGTAAGGAAGATGGCAAAGATCAGGAATCAATACAGTCAACTCCGGGGATTTTCTGCCCCTCTCTAGGGGCCAAATTTCAGCCTCATTCCCAATTGATAATAGCCACCTTTTTTTCCCAATACCATGTCTGTTTTCTCCTAATCATTTAGGGAAAGTAAAAAAAAAAAAAAAAAAAGATTTTTTTATTTTTTATTTTTTTTAAGTGACCACTACTACTTATGAGAAACAATGACCCATATCAGAATGATACTTAAACACTTGTGCTTAAGTGGTATGCTTGGCAATATACAATCTAAAATACCTTGATTTTGAGGTTTTGCTACCCTTGTAATGTTCTATGTCGTTAATTTCTCTCAATTTTGATGTTAAGTCAGTCATTTTTTCCCAGTTTTGGCCAGGGTCCTTTTCCAAGAATTGGTGGAAAAAGCCCTGCAACTACCATGATTACATGAATTTGGATATAACGGGGCCATGTTGTGGCTCACATTTTTTTCTACCATGGAATTTTACAAAGGAATTATAAGAAATGACCACGAAATGACCATGAAATGGTATTTTCTTATAATTCCTTCGTAAAAGACAAGATTTATATTTAGAACTTGTTTGTACCATATTCTGTCTATTTTTGTCGCTATTATCTCCCCTGAACAAGTTTAAACAATTTTTAAAAAATCACACAGACTAGAAACACAATATTCAGTAAACCATGGAGCATCTCTCTTTGGGAGATTACCCTCTGTATCAGACAATTGCTAAATAGCAGCTCCCAGCCGACATAGAAATAATGATGATGTGCAGCCGTCAATGGTAGATACAAATATATTCACACTTTCATCTATTGGATCAGAGAAAGTAATAGACTGTTAAAGTTTCGACCTCATATCATTTAATGCCGCATGAATCTGGTGAGCTCAACCCTTCAATATAATTTTCCATTTTACTACTCATGCGCGGATCCAGAAACTTTTGTCAGAGGGGGTCCAACTTTGATGTTTATTTTTTTTGGTTGATGAGAGGAGAGATGATCCAAATACCACTAATAGCGTGCCATCATCGGTCCGCCAGCGAAATACCATTTAAATGGCCTTTCACTGGCGTGCCGATGATAGCCCAACATTGAATTCTGGCTTTGTAGCTTTGTGATTTTTCAGGGGATCCGGACCAGTATTGCTAATAAACCCTATATTTTTGTGATTTTTCCCACTGATATTTATAAATCAGCATGATTGATGAACAATGCAGAATGTAGGCTGTAGGATAAGGGTGCGTACTGATTTTTCTCTCTCAATTTTTTGGTTCTACAGTACTAGTGAAAACTGTCTTTAGCGACCACTCAAAAATAGAAAAAAATATCTTACTGACAAATGGTAGCTTAATGAAGGTGGAAAGTATTGCAGAATGCTCCCATTGGAGCATTCTGCAATACTTTTGACCTGCATTAGGCCTAAAATAAAAAAAGTGTGTGTTTCCCGTTACCCGACCGTGCCTAATTTTTTGCCCCCTGCCCTAAATTTTTTAAGCATATTTAGAGGATTTTAAAAGGGATTTCCCAGGTCAGCCATCTTTTTTACCATCTACCCCATGTAAAAACTTTTAACAAAATAAAAATATTTTCCTACCTACGGTCCTTATTTTAAAATATCATGTAACCTCAAACGCACATATTTTTTTTTGGGGTGGGGGGGGGGGCCTTAAGCAATAATTGGTCTTAAAAACCAATTTCGGTCTTCCCTTTTGAGTGGCCGCTTAAGACAGGTTTTACTGTATAACTATAATTTGTTGAATATTTTGTGAACAGGGAGCTGTCGTCCACCTTTGCCAGACTGTGTAACCAAGCAGATATTTCGAAGGAAAAGATAGAGGTGGAAATCAAGGAACTAGACAAGGCCATATCTCAACTAACTGTAGTGTCTACAAAAGCTAAAAGTTTCAGGTAAGGCCAAAAAAAGAAAATGTCTTGTTTCTGGTTACCTACCGACCCTAACATTTTGGGGCTTACTCAAACTTTTTTGAAGACTTTCGAGATATTAATGTCTAATTTTAGACTGTTTTTAAGGATTTTCATACTTTTTCCATGCAAAAAAGTTTTTATAAAAAAAAAAGTTTGCCTAACTACCAACACTAAAAATTTGGGTCCTGTAACCGGAAACATGACATATTTCATTTGGCCTAAGACAGTGATTTTTTTTTTAATGACAGTGCAGTGCGGTTGTGCAGTTCTAAGGCCAAATAAAAAAAATACCTGTGTTAAGGGAAACCTTACCCTACCTAAATGTACTGGTGAAACCCCAGATTCATTTTAGGTTTTCTGGGAAAAAATGTAATTTTATGTATTTTGAAAGGCAAAATGCCTTTCAAAATGCATAAAATTATATATTTTTTCCAAGAAAAAGAATTAAAAAAAAAAAAAAACTGTGCCTACTCTACCTAAAGTTTTCAGACCTGTTACACAAAACACACTTATTTTTGTTATTTTGGCCTAAGCCATATCAAGAGATTGCACTGCACTGTCATTGAAACCAAAGTAGACAAAGCCATATCTCAGCTCGCTATCGTGTCTACAAAAGCTAAAAGTTTCAGGGAAGACAGTGATTGTATGTTTGTTTGTTTTTAAGTGACAGTTCAGTGCGGTCCCGCAGCCCTAGGGGCAAATAAAGAAACATCTGTGTTAAGGGTAACCCGACCCTACCTAAATGTACTGGTGAAACCTAGAATTTTTTCAGGTTTATCTGGAAAAAAAATATAATTTATGTATTTTGAAAGGCAAAATGCCTTTCAAAATGCATAAATTTATATTTTTTCCCCAGATAAAAAATGTGTGTCTACCCTATCTAAAATCCCAAAACACATTTTGTTATTTGGCCTAAGCCATATCAAGAGACAGCACTGCACCGTCATTGAAACCAAACTAGACAAAGCCATATCTCAGCTCACTGTAGTGTCTAAGAAAGCTAAAAGTTTCAGGTAAGACAGTGATTGTTTGATTGTTCTGTTTTAAGTGACGGTGCAGTGTGGTCCAGCAGCCCTTAGGCCAAATAAAAAAGTCCCTGTATTTAGGGTAACCCAACCCTACCTAAATTTACTTGTGAAACCTAGAATTTTTTCAGGTTTTCTGGGTACGAGTCTCACCGGCGTCACTGTGTTGTGGTCCTTGAGCAAGACACATTTATCCTAGCTTAGCACTGGTTAAACCCAGGAAGACCCATCCCTGTTTAACTGAAAGATTGTTGATGGGACGTAAAGAATCAAATCAAACAAACAAACAAATCAGGTTTTCTGGAAAAAAATATCATTTTATGTATTTTGAAAGGCAAAATGCCTTTCAAAATGCATAAAATTATATTTTTCCCCAGAAAAAATAATTTAAAAAAATCTGAATTAAGGGTGAGGTTGGCGCCATTAAACTGATTTAAGCCCTCCAGTAAAACATAAAAGATCCACAAAAGTAGTAACGCCTTGGAACGGTCAGTAAAATATTTTACTGAAAAATTTTCAGACCTGTTACCCGAAGCACACTTACTTTGTTATTTGGCCTAAGCCATGTCAAGAGACCACACTGCACCATCATTGAAACAGAACTAGACAAAGCCATATCTCAACTCTCACTTTAGTGTCTACAAACGCTAACATTTCAGGGTTGCCACGGTCAGGGAAAAAGTTCTGGAAAATGAAAAATTTTCCAGGTCAGGGAAAAGTCAGAGAATTACATTTTCAGTCAGGGAAATTTAAAAAGAATGAAAAAGGTCATGGAAAAGTCAGGGAATTTCAAAATTTTCCTGAAAAGATGCCAGTTAACAGGCTTCTGGAAATTTTAGTTTCCATAATTTGCAAGCAATATTAGAAAAGGAATGTTTCTGAACATAAGTTGCAAGCAATTTATGTTCAGAAACATTCCTTTTCAAATATTTATGTTTAAGATTTTTCTTAAAAGATTAAATCAGCAAGTTCAAATATTTGTGCAAAATCTGCGAATAGTTGATGGATGAAAATGGCTAAAATTGGCCTTCCAAAAGGGTCTGGAAAACGGTTGAAAGTCAGGGAAAAGTCAGTGAAAAGTCAGGGAATTTTGAAATGGATATTGAGTGGAAACCCTGCATTTTGACTCAAAGCATTTTTATATGACCTTATAATTACAAAACTTTTGACATGACCCTACATACACAATTCACTCATTTCTGTTGTGTGTGAATTAACCTTTGAAAGACGCATTGATCAAAAATGCAACAAAATGTTAAAGGAATAAAGACTTGACATATCATGTGAATCATCTGCCGGCAGAAGCTTCAGTAATCTTTTTTTGTATTTCAGGAACAAAGCTGATTGGCTGTCAAAGGCGCTAACAAGTTTCTCTGAGCAATACCTAAAACCTGTTTTATGATAAACCTTTCGACAAATGTTGAAAGAAATCTGTTGTAAACCTTTGGAACTGTGTGATAAATCTACAGGATAAGTGGACTGAACCTGTGTGATGAGGAAATTTCCAGAAAAAGTTCTTGGAAACCTCTTTATGAAAATTTGACGGAAATAAGTCACAAGACAAAGTTGCCAGAAACCTGTTGTGATACATCTTCAGGAAAAGTTCTCTAGAACCTTTGTGATAATAAATCTTCCAGTAAAAATCCTAGGACATCTATCACGTAAAAGTTGAGTGAAAAAAGGCTTAAGGCAGAACTTGCGGGAAACCAACTGTGATTCATTTTGGGAAAAGGTGTCTGAAACCTGTGTTATGATAAATCTGTAGCAAATTTTCACAGAACTCTCTCCAGAAAAAATTGACTGAAAGAATTCTTTAGGCAAACGTAGACTGAAAGCTGCATTAGGATAGAACTTAAGGCTATTTAGTGGCATGAAGCTTGTTATGTGATAAGTCCTCTGGACAAAATTAGGCAAAAGTTGTCTAAAACCTGGGTTGTGAGATGTCTTCTTATGAAAGTAGCATTTCTATTTATTTGCGCAGTTGGAAAACAGATCTTATCAATACTTTTAAAAATGAGCTGACAACATTTTTAAAAATTAGTCGTTTTTAGAATTTGAACAAGTTAGTTGTTTGTTGAAGTTCTGTTTTGTTATTGCAACTGCATTTACAGATAATGTGCAAAATATGAAACCTGTGCAATATGCACAGGTTTCATATTTTGCACATTTTCTACGGCTATACACGTTTATGCCATCAAGTTGTGCTGGACTTAAAGTTTTCAGACTTTACATTGATTTGGCTTACATGTAGTCCTACTTTTTTTTACCTCTCCTTTTTTTCTTTTCTTTTTAAAAGCTCCTACTATTCTTACTTTTTTTTCTCCCAAATGCAAAATTCATAATTGGTTTCAGGAACAGCCGATATTGCAGGAGATAACAGAGGGTTCCCACCGACTTCTGAAATTGGGGGTACACTGGCTCCATTCTCTTAGTTTTGTACCCCCTATGTATAGGCCTTAATAAGAAGGTTTATAAATTTTGGGGGTATATATAACAAGTTTTTGGGGTAAAAACCCCTCAAAAGAGGGTAATTGAGAACCCTGTAACATCATTTACCCTATGGCTTCTGGGGGCCTAGGCCCAGACCCCCACCATACTAACATAGGTGACACATTTTAACATAGTAAGTTTCAAATATCTTTCGGAAAACTAGCTGCTAAGACACAAAAAATGGGCTGTGTGCTTAATTTATAGAAATAAATACACAGGGTTTGCACAGGCTTGAAAGTACTTGAATTTAGAGGGCTTTTTTAAAAAGTCCTTGAAAATTAAATATGCCTTGAAAAGTAATGGAAAATCACTCAAAGGCCTTGAAAGTCCTTGAATTCTTCTATATTCTGTAGGACTAAAACTGTTCATAGAGATCTAAATGAGTATAAAATTGTTATGCCTTTATTTGGTGCAGCAAATAATAAAGGCACATAGAGGATCTTACACGAGTGATCATTTCATATGAAATTTATTAAACCAGCCTTTGGCGAGTTTAATAAATTTAATATGAAATTATCACGAGTGTAAGATTCTGGTTTTATCATATGACCTTTTAAATACTATTTTATTGCCTTCAAAGTTTGCTTATTTTAATGAAAATTTGCGTTGTTGTAACGGACATAGTTATGACATTACTTGTTCCCGCCGAATGTGGTATGTAACGTGTGGTCATAACATTATTTATGTCATGATGTTATCCACTGAATAAAAGTAACGTCATATGATAAAGCAATTTTATACTCATTTTCTAGTTCTAATTTCTCCATTATTTTAGTCTAGCATTTCTGAAGTAGAATTTTAACACTTAAATCAGGATTTTTCATAAACTTTTAGTCCTTGAAAACTGTAGGACATTCTTAAGAAGTTGTTGAATTTTACTCAAAGTTGCCTGTATCAACCCTGAATTACATTTGGAGGTGAACAAAAATCTCTGAATTATTTTTTTTTATCATCAGATTCCTACCGTACTCTTCTCTTACTTATTTTCTACTCCTACTTTTTCATCAAAAGCCACTTGTAAGCCTGCATCCATCTAAATTCTTTGTGTGTTTGAGGAAGACTCCACAGATGCACAGGCTTGTCTGAATCTTCACTGCTCATTGATAGGTACCATTTCATGTTGATTGGTCCCGCGCAAATATCCTGTAAAAAGTGTAAATATTTTTGTAATGGTTTTCAGTCTTGTGTAAATGCTTTTGTAAATGTTTTGCAGCCTAGTGTAAATGCTTTTGTAAATGTTTTGCAGCCTAGTGTAAATGCTTTTGTAAATGTTTTGCAGTCATTTGTAAATGCTTATAAATGTTAATGTGTTGCAGTGTTTTGCAGTCTTAAATGCTTACGTTAATGTGTCGCATTCTTGTGTAAATGCTTTTGTTAATATTTGCAGTCATTTGTAAATGCTTATAAATGTTAATGTGTTGAAGTCTTGTAAATATGTTTTGCAGTCTTGTGTAAATGCTTTTTTAATTGTGTATTACGTAGCTCTTATGTAAATAGTATGTAAATACACATCAAACTTATCTGTCAATTATTTATAAATGTGTATTGTAAACCTAATATTTATTACAAATGTGCATGGGATGTTGCACCTCACCTTTGATACTGCTGTAAATATGTTTACCAATGTGTACGGTAGATCTATTCATGTGTGTATGTTATATTTGTTTAGGGTTTATGCTTTTTATATATGATCCATGACATGTGATTTCCAACAATGTGACATTTTGACAAGTGTAGACTCAGACGAGCCTGTGCAGTCCCCTTTTAAGCTTCGAAACTCCAAATGATGTTCAGTCAGTAGGTTAACAGTCATAGAATATTATAGCGACATGCAAAGGGTCTGATTAGAGTGTGCGTATGCGCAGGCTGGTCTGAGCCTTTGCTGGTCGCACATACCACATTGTTAGAAATCTCATGTCACAGCTCATATGGGCCTCGGCACGATAAAACCTGTCTTCAGAGTTTCCGACAAAGTGAGACTCAAACCAGTATCCTTAGCTACCGAGACTAGCTGGAAAATTGAAATTCGCATGTAGCAAGCTTAGAAATGATATTTTTCAACAAGTGAAAAACAAAGACGCTGATCAGACTGTGGGAATGTGCAGGCTGGTCAGCGCCTGTGTTATTCGTAAACCACCGAACACAGGTTTTTTGTTGCGTTGAGGCCCATTTGTCCTGGATGAAAAATGCTCATTTTAAAGGATATAGGTCTTAAAATGTTTGAAGTTGCATTTCATTTTTTTTATATCGTGTGCTTGTTTTGCAGAATGGTGTGTATAAAAATGGCACTTTATGTTTTGTTACGATACAAATTAAGTTTGTTTGTTTTCATGTTAAATTCCTATTAGTTGATTAGTTTTGTTGACCTTAATCTTTGAAGACCTACCTATTATTTCCAAAAAGACAATTTCTTGATCAAACACATTCTCAGAAGCAAGATTTGAAGCTTATTTTAACCGTTAATGCGCCAATCGTAACAAAAGTTGTCTGCTTTTTTCGCCTGCTGTAATATTTAAGAAGCCTCTATGGCAAACAGTGTGGACCCAGATCAGACTGGTTCCACGCTGTTTGCTTCTAAACTTAATTTGTCAGAAATGTTAGTCAATTATTTGCAGCAGATGACTTCAGCAGACGACATTTTCAGATGCATCTTTTTTCTTGTTTCTTTAAGGGTTAGGATGGTATATATATGAACGAGAAAACACAAATCACGTAAAAGTCCTTCAAGAAAGAAATATCCCCCCTCCACCCCAAAGGCAGGGGGACATAGGGACATAATGTTTTAAATTGCTCTTTCGATAAAAAATGGTAGTAGGCGAAAAGGTTTTAGACAAACTGTCATGCAGCCATTGATTTGGTGTAGAGTCTTTACTTTGAATTCACCCATTATCTAATGATAGGGAGCATTTTTCAAATACTGACCTATCTGATTTGAGGATTGTGGGTACAAGCCACACTTGTTTACCCAATGCTTCACCAAATCATGTGATCAGCCAAATTGGTTGATTCAAACTTGTTATCAATTTGGGTCATCACGCGTCACTGAAACCGCTTTTTTGACCTGGCCCTGTGGGAAATGTTTCCAAAAATGTTTTAGTGTAGAAAATCTTATCATTGTATCGCTAAATACTGTTATTATCTAACTACCAAAGGTTATGTGATGTCTCCACGAACCGAGTATTTATAGCCATTCAGTGCTTGCTACTTTTTTAATGCTGTGTGTTGGTAATGCATACCACGTATTGACACAATAGTGACCTTTAAGTCGTTTTGTTTGTTTGTTTGATTTGATTCTTGTGTCCATGAGCAAGATACATTTATCCTAGCTTAGTACTGGTTCAACCCAGGAAGACCCATTCCTATGTAACTGAAATATTGTTGATGGGATATAAAGAATCAAACAACCCAGGAAGACCCATCCTGACAAAACTGAAAAAGTGTTGACTGGGACCTAAAGAAACAAAACAAAACAAAAAAACATGCAGAATTCCAGGTATTTGCATGTCAGAGTAGAAACAGTGTAGATCCTGATCAGCTGGGTTCAGAGAAACTAGCTGATCTGGATATACACTGTTTGCAAAGAGGATACATCAGGTCTCTGTAAGGTAAGATAGATTTATACTTTGCAGTCTTCACATGACTAATTTTGTCTCTTCTTCGTCTCGACAATATTCATTTTTGAGAAGTTATATCCATTATTTTGATTTTGGTGCATAATAACTATTTATTTCCTGTGAAGAAAGGAATTGTTTTCTTCAAGTGCTACTTCAAAAAGTAATATATTTGTCCTATATATACTGCTGATCTGATTAGTACTAAAGTAGTGTCTTAATACAAATGTAGATATATGTAAGGTAAATTGTTAGACATATATGTGTTAGTTATTATACATATGTGTGTTAATGATTAGACATCAGCATGCCCACTCATATTTCTGTTTGGGGGTACATGTACCCCCTGGTGTTTCCATTTGGGGGTACATGTTCATTTTTGAGGGTACACATATTTTAGAGCTGTTTTTTCATAGTTAACGTATAGAGGCCATGAAATCAGATCATTTAGATGTGTATAACAGTGATATCATTATGCTGTGAAAATGCTAATAAATGAGCCCTGCAAGTAACCACCCCACCCCCTGCAAAAAAAACTAAGTCCGAACCTGAGAAAAATTTGGGCATAGGTTCCCCTAGGGGCGTAAGCCCGGTTTCATTCACCCCCAACCACAATAACCCTAGCCTTTGAAAGTTTTGGGTAAAGACAGAATGAAGAAGAGTGGGAGGGGTGAAGGAAAATGTAAACAAACGTATCCAGATCACCCTCTTCTTCAGAATGATAGATGATTTTTGAAAAATAGAATACAGTAAAATGTCACATACCTCTTAGATTGTGTTACTCCTATATTTATATTAAAGCTCTGAAACGTGTCAAGCAATTTATCAAGTTTTCTTCTTCCACACATCTGTACTTTCAATTTTGCCTGTCCACTTAACATGGCATATGTAAGCGTAATGCTGATTGGTTCAGTAGTAATAGACAACCAATGAATATTGACTTTACTAGAAGCGTGGTTGACTGTGGCCCGAGATTTGCTATATTATACTGAACAGTTTACTATCAATGCAAGATACCAGTCAGCGGTAAATCTGAGCCGATAATTCTAAAAAACTGGACTTGTTTTCTTGAAAATTTCATGAGATTCACACACGACGTTCACTGGTTATGCGTGCACAAAAATTACTCTACGTTTTTGCACGTAGGTACCAAATGATAAGTGCGTGCATGACCGTTTCTGTGCGTGAATTACGTACTGCAGTACGTGAATGGGCATGCTGAGACATACAATATGTGTTAATGATTAGACATATATTTGTGTTAATGATTAAAGAGGATAAAACATTCTTTTCCCTATATTAAAGTTTGCCAAGCCCGAGTGTGATGTGTTGCTGCCCGAACCGCGAAGCAACACATTATCACACGAGGGTTTGGCAAATGTTAATATATGGAAAAGAATGTTATATTGTCATTGTTATATACCTTCCTTTCAAGCGCATGCATTTCCAATTAAGTTTATTTGATTGTATGCAGAAACGTCCACCGTAACATCATGAAGCGTACAACTAAATCACACCGGATAGGCAGCAATCAAAAACGTTAATATAATCAACGAATGTAAACCAAAAATAGTTAGAAACAGAGTTTTCGTTTGCAACTAGTCACCCGACTGGGGACAAATGGCAATCGAAAACACTGGTTATAGCGATTTGTGATCCCCGTTTGTCAATTGTAAAGAGAGTTTTCGTTTGCCGACTATCCAGTGTGTAAACAAAATTATTTTTTCAATAGAAACATGAAAATGTATATTATTCCTAGTAGCTCTTGTTTTGGATTGTTTTGGCTACATTAAGTATTCAGTAGGCATATATTCAAGAAACACTTCAGATAGGCGGCAATCGAAAACCTTAATACTATCGACGAACGTAGATCTAAGATCGTTAGATACAGGGTTGTTGATGGTCGCTTGTCGCCCGACTGGCGACAAATGGCAATTGAAAACACTGTTTCTAGCAATTTGTGATCTGAATTCTTTGATTGTTCAGAGAGTTTTCGATTGCCCTCTGTCAGGTATGCTAAAGGAGCATATTAAATGGTAATTGAAATAGTTTGGTCATGCCTCCATAAAACATAAGCGACGATATATCTTAACTTGCAGACGATGTCCTTGAGCGAGCTTCAATGGCAATGAAACCCTCTGCTGCCATGTATTAATGGGAATGAAGCCCTCGGCCAGTGATTTGTCGTATTGGGACACGTTAAATTTAGATGAAAAGTACAACTGTCAGCGATTGAAACAAGTCAATTTTCTTTAGTAAACACTCATAAGGTATATAACAATGTGTGTTAATAATTAGACATGTTTGTGCTGATGATTAGATGTGTATTAATAATAGAAATATGTAAATGATGAGATGTGTGTTAATGATCAGACGTGTGTTAATGATCAGAAATATGGCTGTTGATGACTAAATATATGTTTATTAATGGTTAGATATATGGCTGTTAATGATTATAATACATATGGGCCTCGATGCTACAAAACCTGTCTTCGGGGTTTCTGACAAAACGAGACTAAAACCAGTCTCCTCAGCTACAGTGACTGGCTAGAAACTTGAAATTTCGCTTGTAGCAAGCTTTGATATGGTTCTTTTGAAAATGCAAATAACAAAGGCGCTGATCAGACTGCGCAGATGCGCAGGGTGGCCTGCGCCTGTGTTGTTCGCAAACCCCATAAGACAGGTTTTCTCGCGTTGAGGCCCATTTGTTAAGTGATTAGTTGTATGTGTTATTATCATCAGAATATTTGTGTTGATAGTTATAAAGTCATCTCTTCATAAATTTTTCAAGCTCATGTTCCACCTGTCAGAATACTTGACAAATGAATGGCAAAACAATATAGGATGTCCCAAAGCCCTTCTTTAAAATTAGGAAAGAAAGGGAGATGCAGACTCAAATCAGCCTGGTCCAAAAGGAGCTATGGAAAAGATTGATCTGGTACTAGAATGGTTGCACACGTTTCACTTTATTACAGAATTGTTTTAAATTGGTGATATATTCAGCTTGTTATGTTATGCTTGTTTTTTAAGATGTTAAGCTTGCCATTAGAAATACAGCATTTTGAACACAGTAAATGACTTGTACCAATCTTTATATGTTACTCACCATATTACCATTATAAGCTCATTGTTTTATTGATTTTTTTAAAACCATGAAGACCCAGATCAACTGGCTTCACTAGAAGCCAGTTGATCAGTATCCACAGTTTGAACTCTAGAGAAATTCATTACTTTGCACCTCCAGTTTGCCTCCGAAGGGAGCACAGTGGCTCAGAGGTAGAGTGCTTGACTCGAGACAGAGGGGTCATGGGTTTGAGCCTCACCAGCGTTACTGCATTGTGTCCTTGAGCAAGACACATTAATCCTAGCTTAGTACTGGTTCAACCTAGGAAGACCTGTCTCGATATAACTGAAAAATCGTTGACTGGGGATTAAAGAATCAAATTAAATAAAGCCTCAGAAATTAAAGTTTCAAGCAAAAATGGTTGCTGTCTGTAAATTAATTTGATACACTATTATCACACCGTGTAGGCCGCAATCAAAAACACTCAAAACAATCGACGAACGCAGATCAAAAATTGCTAGAAACAGTGTTTTCGATTGCCATTTGTCGCCAGTTGGATGGAAATCGAAAACTCTGCTTCTAACAATTTTTTTATCTACGTTCATGGAGAGTATTGACATTTCTGCTTGCCGCCTACCCAGGATGATAATAATCTGCCTTATACGAGGGTCATTTTTTATGTTTGTAGAATCGGGCTGTATCTCTACAAACATAGAATTTACGGTACCATAACTATATATATTTTGAAAGGTCTAGTTCCTGTCTATCACTTGATATAAATTTAATCATTAGCGCTTAGTTCGGTCAAGATATATAGCTTTTAATAGGGCGTAAAAAGAACACTGGTCGAAATCTGTGTCATTTTAACCACGCAGCCATTAGGAAATTAGACGCTGTTAAGTTCCATACGCTATTGTTATTTAAGCATTTTTATACCCCCCGCAAACTTTGTTTGTAGGGGGTATACTGTTTTCACGTTGTCCGTCCATCCGTCCGTCCGTAACGCTTTGTTTTCTTAATAACTCGAAGAGTCATTGCTGGATTTTCATCAAACCTTGCAAACATGTTCATATATGCAAGACAAATACTTTAGACAAAAAAGTAAGGGCTAGGGGCCAATTCTATTGGAGTTATTTCCCTTTGTAGTTCTAAATGTTTGTAGGGGGTATACTGTTTTCACGTTGTCCGTCCGTCCGTCCGTAACGCTTTGTTTTCTTAATAACTCGAAGAGTCATTGCTGGATTTTCATCAAACCTTGCAAACATGTTCATATATGCAAGACAAATACTTTAGACAAAAAAGTAAGGGCTAGGGGCCAATTCTATTAGAGTTATTACCCTTTGTAGTTCTAAATGGCTTTTAATATAGTGCTTTTTCCTTAATAACTCGAAGAGTCATTGCTGGATTTTCATCAAACCTTGCAAACATGTTCATATATGCAAGACAAATACTTTAGACAAAAAAGTAAGGGCTAGGGGCCAATTCTATTAGAGTTATTTCCCTTTGTAGTTCTAAATGGCTTTTAATATAGTGCTTTGTGCTTATGCTATAATAGGCCATATACGGGCCAATCAACTCCTACCACAGCTTTTGATGGAACAATTTGATACTTTTCCTATACAATGTAGACACATTGAACATATGCATGAAGGAGTTTAGTTCAGAAAAGATAATTTTTGACAAAATGACAGCTGTGAGAACTTAGACAATTTTTCGCTAATAAGGTGTTTGTATATGCATAGACAGTGCCTTTATGGGCCGATCAACTCCTACCACAGCTTTTTATGGAGCAATTTGATACTTTGCCTATACAATGTAGACACATTTAACATATGCATGAAGAAGTTTGGTTTAGAAAAAAATATATTTTTTGACAAAATGACAGCTGTGAGAACTTAGACAATTCTCCCTAATAAGGCTTTTGTATATGCATAGATGGTGCCTTCATGGGTCGATCAACTCCTACCACAGCTTTTGATGGAACAATTTGAGACTTTGCCTATTCAATTTAAACACATTGAACATATGCATGAAGGAGTTTTGTTCAGAAAAAATAATTTTTGACGAAATGACAGCTGTGAGAGCTTAGACAATTTTTCCCGTATTAGGCTTTTGTATATGCATAGATGGTGCCTTCATGGGCTGATCAACTCCTACTACAGCTTTTGATGGAACAATTTGATACTTTGCCGATACAATGCAGACACATTGAACATATGCATGAAGGAGTTTGGTTCACAAAAAATAATTTTGACAAAATGACAACTGTGAGAACTTAGACAATTATTCCCTTATATGGCTTTTGTATATGCATGGATAGTGCCTTTATGGGCCGATCAACTCCTACTACAGCTTTTGATGGAGCGATTTGATACTTTGCGGATACAATGTAGACACATTGAACATATGCATGAAGGAGTTTATAATTTTTGTTTGCACAGATTCTACTGAAATCTTCTTATCAAAACTAAGGTCTTCTTGTTCGAACTATAACTTGCCAAGTTTTTTCACTGACTCTTACTGTGCGGGGGGGTATCTAATAAGCATTGCTTATTGACTTTTTTCATTCAAGCCGATTTTTTTCTTTGCACCATCAAAATTAATTATTCAAACGCTAATCGTAGACAAGTGCAGCAAAACTATAAGCATGTTGTTTGCTCTTCTATAATAATTTTAAAACACCCATCAATATACCAAAATAATCACAGTCAAGTGCTAGTTACAATATCTTTTAAAATTACGATTGTGAACAAATTTTAAAATTTCTTCTGGTTTTGCATAGCACATGATATACTCAATCATTCGTCAGCAGTTATATTGTTGTATGGATTTAAGCGTGTAACTGGCAACTTCCTGTACTGGCATACCCCCATGTTATAAAAAGTGGGTGGGGTAAATCAACCCCGCGTAGAAAACACAATAACAATCGGATCTGCATAATTTACTTATTGCAGTTATTTCAAAACCTGTTAAGAGGCAGAAAAACAGTTTTTATGTATTTTCTAAATATAGTAACGCTCCATGACGTCATTTATTTACAAAATAAGGTATTTCAGCACCCCCTAGGCTATTTATTTTGCAGTTCATTTCTAATAAAACAAAAGTATTAACCTTGTTTTGGGATGAAAGTTACCATAACACTTCCATCTACCATATAAATAAGAAAAAAATATAATACTACTTTACAGCTAGCATATTAAGCCACATTCAAAAGCCTGTATCCAACTTCCACTTGTGTCAATTTTTTACAATAAAAGTTTATTTGCCTACTGTTCAATTTGCTGAGGTTCCAAACAAATCTTCCATATCCAATAATTGCTGCGCATTTGCTATAATGTTTATATAATATTGTAGCACGTGGTGTCCTTGATCTGCAGCCATATTTTTCAGAAGCTGTGTATGGCTATGGACCCATTTTCATGCAATTGTTTCTAATGTTCTGTCAGAGACTAAGTCCATAAATGTCATATTTCTACCATATTTCCAGTGTGCGATATATAGGTATGTCTTTGCCTCTTAGAAGTCATTAAAGTAATGCATTTTGAAATAATTTTAGGTTGCATGTATCGATAAAAGCTTAATCTTTCCAAATATATGCATGATGTATGTATTTACTTTCGCCGTTTTCCTTAAATCTACCTTTCTACGAACATAAAAAACGTCCCTCGTAAATCCTGAATTCAGGCAAAATCCTAAAAAAAACTTTCATCCATGTATACCTAGATAATTAACTGTTTGCCTGCCGGCGGATGAATTTTGTTGCCTGATGCCGATCTTTGCAAACAGTATGGACCCAGATCAGGCCTGAAAGAACATTGGGTCTGATATGGAATCAAACTATTAGACACTCTGAATGGTGTTCCTGAAAGAATATTTTGAAAATGTTAATTTTGAAAAAAGTCAGCAGACGACAAAATATCCTGAAAAATTACCCAGCATGCAATGAGTTATGGTAGTATAAGGTTTCGCTTTGCTTATGTTGGTAATAGTTGTTTTGTTGAAGCTATTTAAAAAAAAGTTCAATATCTGAATTAAACATTAAAACCCTGACTTTTAGTTTTAATTTATTGTGTTTCTTGTTACTGGGGAGTTTTATACTTATATTTGTGTTCAACTCCAGGGATGAGAATATAGTAAAACCTGTCTTAAGCCGCCACTCAAAATAGACCCAAAAAATGTTTTTCAAGACTGATTATCACTTAATGCAGGTCAAAAGTATTGCAGAATGCTCCAAGAGAGCATTCTGCAATACTTTTGACCTGCATTAAGGTACCATCTGTCTTTAAGACCTTTGTTTTGTCTATTTTTGAGTGGCCGCTTAAGACAGGTTTTACTGTATACGTCCTTGCAAAACACCAGATCTGAATAACTAAATTTATCACATGACCTCGCGTCTGGGAGTGAAATAACGCTATGCAATAAAATCGATAAACCACTAGAGGTTTACATATTTGATAATGTAACGTAATGATGTCCATTTTAACGTTGTCTAAAAGATGGCAAAATCTTGACGTCTTCACACAAGAAATGCCTTTTTAGGTAATATTATTGTCATGTGATAATAGAATCTAATGGAGCTGCCATGGTGTAGTGTATAAACCGTTCGCTTTGTAAACCAGGGGTCACAGGTTTGATTCTCGGCTTCACCAGTCTGTCGGATGAGACTTGGAAGCCTTGACCCCATCTCCATATGACCTAAGCTGTTGGTGGGACGTTAAACTCAAACACAACAATAGTAGAATTTAACAATCATGCTCCTGTATTAATGAATTTATTAAACTCATTGGGATAAAATGCTCGACAAGCCTCACATTTTATTGCTTTCCCCAATTTGTTTAATAAATTCAATAAAGCATGAGCATTCATGTAAGATCCTCTGTTTGTGACATTTTGGAACTGACAGAGAAAGCTGAGGATTCCCCATTCCTTAACTCTGCTTGCTCACAGCGACTTTTGTTGTCTGCTCTGAACCTTTGCAAATGGTTTGGACCCAGATCAAGATCGACAGAACGTCTGTTGTCTTGATCTGGATCCATACTGTTTGACACTGATAATGTTCAGTTCTTTGAAAAAGTTAATTTTGACAGAAGTCAGCATGTGACAACAAAAGCATGAAAAACAAGAAATGATTACACTCTACCCATTATAGTCTCCCACTCTAAGAATCTCTGATTAAGATCTTGTATATATAAGGAAAATGGGATCTGAACTGTTTCTAAGATATCAGAATAATCTGGAAAAACAGATCCTTCAGAAATAGAGAACCTACAATATTAGAAAACAGCAGACCCGGAATTCTCACACCCCCTAGCACCGGCTAAAGTGGTATTCTGCTTTCCGCCAGAACCCAATATTTCTGAAGGCCTTTAATGAACTGTAGAGGGTGTGGCATGCCCCTCGAGATCCCCGGCCATCATCATTGAATGTGTTATCATAAGGAACACTAATAAATATGATTTAGGGCGGGGTATCTGTCACCGATTCTGAGAAATTATGCCTTTTATAAAGTTTTGGTTAGGTTTCATTCTCAGTCATGTCGGGACAGGTCTTTCTTGGGTTGAACCAGTACTAAGCAGCAGATAGTTATGTTCAAGAACACAACCAAGGTTTATACAGGCAGGTTTGTGTAAAATTCAAGGACTTTTCAAGGACTTTTTAAAGACTTTCCTCCTGTTTTCAAGGTCTGAAAACTTATATAAAATACTGATTTACACATTACAAATACTACTTCGGAAATGTTGGATTGCTTTACTTAAAGAGACTAAGTCTGCAACTATGAATATTTTTCGAAATTTTTTATTTTCTTTTTAAAACATTTGTATAAGTAGAAATTAGTTATGTTTCTGTTCACTATAGCTGAAAACTGCATGGAAAAGGGAATTAGCTTATAAAACAGGTGTGTTTTTCTCTTGTTGGTAATTATTTGCGTCCCTCCAATAATTATAGACAGGTAATTTTAACATAAATGCTGTTGTTTTGATACTGATAATTTGTTAAGGTTTACGAAATTGGTAAAATGTATACCTGAATTTTAGTTTTTATTACTGTGTTCTTGAAAAATAGAAACATTAGTTCTAAAATTAAAAGATCAAAAGTTACAGACTATGCAGCTTTAAAATATTAGTTTTAGAAAATATTTAAAAAACTGTGGTACCTTTATTTGGTGCAGCATATGCTGCACCAAATAAAGACACCAAAATTTTCTACTCGGTTGAGTGTTTTACAGTACTTTTCAAGGCAAATTTAATTTTCAAGGACTTTTCAAGACAGTCCTGTATATTCAAGAACTTTTCAAGCCTGTGCGAACCCTGACAACACAGCAACTCTGCAGGCGGAAAGTCTCAAACAAGCAATCCTTAAATGCCCAGTCTAAGACTCTACCAACTGAGCCACTGCGCTCTACTATCCTTTTATGAATTGAAGGGGGCGATTCATACCCAGGTATAGCCCTGGGAGATATCCAGGTCAGTGTTATTGAATGTAAATTATTATAAGAAATAGGAGTGGAGATCTGAATGCAGGGGAAAAAACTAACAGGGGCCCAGTGCCCCTAAAATTCGGACTGGGCCCCTAAAATTATTTAGGGGCCCAGCTTGCCCCTGAAAAATGGTAGTAGTATGCATGTCAAATCTGACATTAGCTGTTCAGTTTACAAATCTTCATTCAGCTGATTCCATATAAGGTTTATATGGTAAATAATTGAGTAATAAAGATTTTGAGGGTATGATACCCTCAAAATCTTTATTCCTCAATTATTAAACCATATATACCCTGTATGAGTAAAGCAAATGAATTGTGTTGAAATGGGTTCAATTTTCTGCAGAATCCTGGGCCCCTTAGTTTTGGGCTGGGCCCCCAATCATTTTATTTAAGGGGCCCATTTTGCTCCTAGCGAAAAAATGTTAGTCTGTATCCCTGGAATGGTTTCTGAGATATTAAGCTTTTTAACAGGTGACAGGGTGGGGGCATGCCCACAGAGGAGCCTTTGAATCCACCATTTTTAAAGAGTCGTATCAAAGCAATATCATTATATATGGATTAGGGGTGGGGATCTGAACAGTTTCTTAGATATTAACCTCCGACTTTTATGTAGTACATGGTGGGGCATGCCCAGGCACTCCCCCGGGGATATCCTGGCAGAGTTATTGAATGTGTCTATCATAAGAAACACAATTGTGTATTGGTTTAGGGGTGGGGATCTGAACAGTTTCTTAGATATTTACTTCAGACTTTTATGTAGAACATGGTGGGGCATGCCCAGGCACTCCCCAGGAGGTATCCTGGCAGAGTTATTGAATGTGTCTTATCATAAGAAACACAATTGTGTATTGGTTTAGGGGTGGGGATCTGAACAGTTTCTTAGATATTTACTTCAGACTTTTATGTAGAACATGGTGGGGCATGCCCAGGCACTCCCCGGGAGATATCCTGGCAGAGTTATTGAATGCGTCTTATCATAAGAAACACAATTGTATATTGGTTTAGGGGTTGAGATCTGAACAGTTTCTTAGATATTTACTTCAGACTTTTATGTAGAACATGGTGGGGCATGCCCAGGCACTCCCCGGCAGATATCCTGGCAGAGTTATTGAATGTGTCTTATCATAAGAAACACAATTGTATATTGGTTTAGAGGTGGGGATCTGAACAGTTTCTTAGATATTAACTTCAGCCTTTTATGTAGACCATGGTGGGGCATGCCCAGGCACTCCCCAGGGGATATCCTGGCAGAGTTATTGAATGCGTCTTATCATAAGAAACACAATTGTGTATTGGTTTAGGGGTGGGGATCTGAACAGTTTCTTAGATATTAACTTCAGACTTTTATGTAGACCATGGTGGGGCATGCCCAGGCACTCCCCGGGAGATATCCTGGCAGAGTTATTGAATGCGTCTTATCATAAGAAACACAATTGTATATTGGTTTAGGGGTGGGGATCTGAACAGTTTCTTAGATATTAACTTAGATATTAACTTCAGCCTTTTACTGAGTACCTATAACTTACCTATGATTTGGTTGGACCCACATTTATATGAAAAAGGTTCTTTTTATGCCCACACCCTTCCCACTACTGAAGGGGGTATTCAGTGGCGCGAAGGTCACAGTGACCCGAAAATGGTACGCGACACTCCATCATCCCAAGATGCATCCACACACCAAATTTGGAATTACTAACTCAAAGAATATAGGAGATATGCACCGGACACGAAGCGGGACGGACGGACGGACACACGGACGGACACACGGACGGACAGTGCGATTACTATATGCCTCCCAAAGTTCCTTTGGGGGCATAAAAAAAGTTAAAAAATATTTGCAGTTGATGAATATGTTTCATTGTTTGGGATTTATTTGCTTATATGAAAAGACTCATAAATCTGCAAGTTTGTTGCAATTTTTTTTAAATTCAGAGGCTGTAAGATATGCCTAAACATGTATTAATCTCCTCGAGGGAATTTTGCAGACATATTCCTTCTTATTGCACAACTCAAACTGCATCGAATAAGGGATGTTTGCACTCTCTATGTTGGGGCGTTAGTCTAAAACAGCGTGTTACATGCGTTACTATATCAAATAAAGGAAATGTAGCTTGAAAGTTTGAGCTAAAATTGTGAAAAAACTCGCAGCTGCTAGATATCTTACATTGTTTAGGGATTTTTAGCTGGCTCGTATGATAAAGACTTATAGATCTGCTAGTTGTCATCAAGTTTTAAAAATCAGAGAGCGTTACATATGTTAGCATGATAAGTAAAATCATCAAACAGTATTTTGACATCAAGCTGAGTAAGGGCCTGCTCCATCCAAATCCCCTTTGGAATTCTGCAGACATATTACATCTTATGTAACCATTCAAAGTGCATTTAATAAGAAATGTTTGCACTTTGTACGTCGGGGCGTTAGCCTGTAACAGCTTGTTACATATATTACTATATCAATTTGAGAATAAGAAATTTGAATGTTCAAGCTACATAAAGAAGACATTAAAATTATCTAATAAATTGACATTCTTATAGTCTGCATACTGGATGTCTTTACTACATATGGAAGCTGTTTAACATTAATACGGTTAACTGTGGTGTTATGTGCGTTACATGAACCTAATTATAATTTAAAAGCTATAATTGTGGCTATCGTCATCTAGTTAAACAACTACTATGACTTGGTTTCAAACTGTTTTATTAGATTTTACAAACATATACTCAATTGATGAATAGGAAATACCAAGTTTGCTTTTCTATCTTAAATTTATTGTCTTATGGGAGCTTATATACAGCCCATCTCCCAGTTTTACAGAGAAGCAAATTTTGTGTTTACCGTTTAAGTAAAACACATGAAAGCGATTGCAGCGTGTGGATATTTTACATTTTTTAGTCTGTCTTGCTCATATATCTGCAAGATGTCATTAAGTTTAAGATCAGGACACTTAATGTGTACTTATAATATAAGTCTTTGATGCCAAAACACTAAAAATTATATTCATTTCTGATTATCAAGCCCATGGACTGTTGTTACAATGACCTTTTGGACACATTTCCTAATACTGTGCATACAATGCTAAATATAGAGCCACAAATAGAAAAGATGGTTTTACATTTGTACAAGACAATACAATAAATGAAATGGTCCAAACTAATTCTCATCGATTTAACACTCATGTTAAACATTTGTACGAGGGTTAGTCAAAAATAACTGAGCCCTACCTCATAAAATTTGAATCAAGTAAAATGGACATATAATTAGATGATATTTCATTGTAGTTATATGTAATCTATTTAATCACCCAATTTATTTCTGTTGGTAGGCTTTTTGTAACGGTTGCTAGGCAACAGAATATGACCTGTCAAAGGGGTGCGTTCACGCTATGATACATCTAATTCTAAGCGTTGCTATGGATACAGTAATGTTAAAGTAAGGCTTTATTCACTGTTGGCTGATATTTTTAACATGTACCTATTCACAGTCACAGAACAGAAACCAATTGAACCAAAATTATAGATGCTGTGGCAATTTTATTTCAGAATTTATCAAATTTTAACATGCAATGGCGTCCTATAATTTACCCCACCCATATTCAAATTTACACAATTTTAATAGAAAACATAAAATATTAGCCGTATCATGCTTTAACAGTACTGCATACACAAACCAGCCCTCAGACATATTAAGTTCCTTGATTTAAATTCACGATTTTGTTTCCATGGCAACACAATTCTCGTGTATTTGCAAATTTGTGGAATTTTGGTGATTTTTGTTGCTAGGCAACGCATACAATCAATCTTCACGTAAACATTAACGAACTAGGTGTAATGAAAAGACAATATGATATATGATATTCAAATAAATGTCAAATATGTCTTTCAAAAAAACTATCAAAGCACACAAGCGTTTTAAAGACATACTGTATATTCATGTTGGCTGAGATCGTGAACGCATCAATCTGACTAACGATCTTCAGTTGCCTAGCAACCATAAAAGAAGCTTCACTAGGATAATTATTTAGGGTCAACACATCGATGACATATGATGCTTATAGAAAATAATCACATTTGTTGTCTGCAATACCAAACTAAAATGTTATGAGGTAGGGCTCAGTTATTTTTGACTGACCCTCGTATTTGTCTGCTTCTGTGGTAATCATTATTTCCACACGCCTCCTTGCAACTAGTAGAATCATCACACAATATTTCTATCATTTACTGTTATACAATTTTTACCACCAGTACACTCAAAATTGATGAGCCATAATCAACTTTCCAATTTTGCCATTCATGGCTTGGAACATTCGGAAACTGATATGAATTCCTAATAGTTGGCTCTTTGAGTATGTGTTCAAGTGATACTCTGCAAGTAGGAGAAGGACTACAGCTTTACAAGGAGGAAAAGTATGCCATTAAAAGCAATGAGTACCTGGACTGATGTACCTTGATATTTCTGTGATAAAGAATCATATCTTAGCTTGTTAACTTTTATAAATGTAGCCTTTCCATACTAGCAACACACATATTTTCATCTAATAATGACTCTGCACTTATTATCTTACCCCAAGCATTCAAAAACTTATTTGAAGTCGTAGTACTTCTGAAGTGCTGAAACTAGATGTATCACAGCAGGTATAGCAATGAAATGCAGGACGAACAGAGCGCAAATTAGACCCTTCCAATTCAATGATTCACTAAGTTTCTAAGATAAGAGCGCTTATTAAAGGATGTAACATATATAACTTGTCATAATAAATGAGCAAGGGCATTGTCATGACATCCTTTTTTATTTCACGGTCAGAGGCAAGTGTTTTCGATTTCAGTGTTTTCAATGGATCATGAAATGAGGCACCTTATCAACTCGTTTACTCTGTATAAATCTTCCATAGAGCATAATATAGAACTACTGGTTACCCATAGTCCACTTTCCTTCTTTTGAATGCAACAGCTAATGATATGGCTGCAAAAACTGAGAAATCATAGGTTTTACATTACATTATTTTAAGGCTTGCTTCAATGTACTGACATAAACTAGAGGACCTGAAGGTCCTGAGGCGCTCACCTGATCTCCTTAATAATGTTAAAATAGGTCAAGGTCAACTACAGCTTATAATGAAACAAATTTTGTTTTACCACATTTTGGGGTTGCAGCCATTTTGGTCAAGTGACCTAAACAATCCAATTAATACTCCAACAAACAGCCCAGTGATTTCTGAGGAAAAGATGTTTGGATAGGTATGTGGCAGTCCAAATGAGTGGCCTTGGATCAAAGGTCACAGGACAGCTTGACATTTGGTACTTATATAAAACAAATGTCTCATTAGGTTAAATATTTCTTGCAAGAATTATGATTTCGGCCTAAACAGTTATAGAAAAATGAACGTTTCAAGATTTTTCCCATATAAATGCATTAGGAATCAAATTTGACATTGCTATAAAGTAGGTCAAGGTCAACCTAGATTCATCATTTGTGCAAATTGGAAAGGGGCTACATCCGTGATGCTACATACTAAGTCCCAAGGCCATTGGCCTTTTGGTTCCAGAGAAGAAGATATTTAAAGGGTTTTTACCATATATGGGCATGGTGGCCATCTTGGTCATGTGACCAGTGCAATTGGTATAAATTTTAGCTAACCTATCATAAGGAGTCTTCATATGAAATTTGAGTTCAATTGGCCTAGTGGCTTCTGAGGAAACTAAGTTTTAATGTGTTGATGGGACTCCAATATGAGCGACCTTGGCTGGAAAGGAAAAGGTCAACCTTGACCTTTGAAACTTATTTATAGCCTTTGTCTCATTAGGTTTAACATATCAAGTGAGAATAATGACTTTGGCTTCAACAGTATTCAAAAAATCAACTTTTCAAAAAAATTCCCATTTAAATGCATTAGGAAGCAAATTTGACCTTGACTTAAAGTAGGTCAAGGTCAACCTAGGATCATCATTTGAACAAACTTGGTAGGCCCCACATCCCTAATGCTACATACCAAGTCCCAAGGTCATCGGCCTTCTGGTTCTGGAGAAGAAGATTTTTAAGGGATTTTTACCATATATGGGCGTGGCGGTCATCTTGGTCATGTGACCAAAATATTTTGAATAAATTTTAGCTAACGTAGCATAAGGAGTCGTCACATGAAATTTGAGTTCAATTGAACCAATGGTTTGTGAGAAAACTATGATTTAATATATAGATGGGACTCCAATATGAGCGACTTAGCTGAAAGGTCAAAGGTCAACCTTGACCTTTGGAACTTATTTATAGCCATTGTCTCAATAGATTTAACATATCAAGTGAGAATAATGACTTTGGCTTCAACAGTATTCAAAAAATCAACTTTTCAAAAAAATTCCCATTTAAATGCATTAGGAAGCAAATTTGACCTTGACGTTAAGTAGGTCAAGGTCAACCTAGTATCATAATTTGAACAAACTTGGTAGGCCCCACATCCCCAATGCTACATACCAAGTCCCAAGGTCATCGGCCTTCTGGTTCTGGAGAAGAAGATTTTTAAAGGGTTTTTACCATATATGGGTGTGGCGGCCATCTTGGTCATGTGACCAGGACCATTTGAACAAACTTTCGTTCCTGGGTCCTAAGGAGTCTCCATATGAAATTTGAGTTTAATTGGCCCAATGGTTTCAGAGGAGAAGATGTTTGAAAATGTTGACGGACGGACGGACGACGGAGTGACTGGTATACTATTAGCTCACCCATGAGCCTTCGGCTCAGGTGAGCTAAAAAAACAACCAGCTGCAAACATAATTGATGGCAATGTCCAACTTCATATTCTTTCTCTTATACCAGATAACTTTCAAGGTGTAACAGAAATTGTTTCAGACGGTCTGCCAAACCATCAAGAGTCAACATTGTAACTAGAGAAAACTTATAAAGTGCTTTGGGCACAGCAAAATACTATTGATCTAAGACCTGAGGACTTAAGCACCAAAGGACTGGATAGGTTCCATGGCAAATGATGCAAAAAAGCAGCCTATCAAATTTCTGTTTGACCAATGTCAGAAATCTTAAAGTATTCTTAGAGGTACACTGTAGAGACATAGCTTTTGAAAAATCAGAGCAAAGTTATCATTTGACTAGCACGGATGCAGAGGCAGCTGCAGTAAGATTGCTCTTGCCACTTCACAGGAAAAGACATATACCAGAGTCATACTCCATTGTATGCATATATGTGAAATGGCATTAAACCCATATTTAATCAGGTGTTTGATCCCATGACACTGACATGCTGTTTCTGCTTTTGAAGAATGCTAAGGATTCAATTTATTGCTGAGTCAATTTGTTTGACGCTGGCACTGGCCACACATACAAAGAAAATTATGTCTTTTGATGGAAAAAGAGGAGGATCACACGAAATGCTTATAAGTGATGTTTGTCACAATTACCAATTTTAAAAAGTAATCTTAATTAATGTAACACATATAACACCATAGGAAGCTGTATATTTGTTAAAAACACTTTCTTACGTATCAAAGGTATTCAGCATGCAAACTACATGAATAATTCAAATAAATGGATAGTTTTTTGTCTTCTTTCTGTTTCTCAGACTTTCAATTCATTTATTCTTAAATTGATATGGTAACATACGTATCATACCATTACAGGCTAACCCCCTAGTTAATAGAGTGCAAACATCTCTCATTTGATGCAGCTTGACCTGTTTTTTTAAGGTAGGGTATGTCTGCACAATTCCCAAAGGGGTGGAGAGGAACAGGATTGTACTAAGTTTGCAGTCCTAAAACTATGCCATGATTCTACTGGTTGTGATGAAATGGGTGATTATTTTGCCATAGAAGCAGACACAATGATAGCCATTGTGAGGGTGACTTGAATAAAGATTGTTTTTGAATGATTATATTAAATAGGAACATTTATTAAATTGTGTCATTTAAATGAGAACTATTATTTTCTATCTATATGTCTAATTATTTTAATGTTATAGGCATTAGGAAATATGTGATAAAAAAGATTATATATAACATCTGTAACACAATTCCATGGGCTTGTTATCAGCAATGACTATAATTACTAAGACTAAGGCACCAGAGGCTAGAGATTAATAGGAAAGCATGTGAAAAATAGTATTTTTTCTGAAATATCATCTCTTACTTCCAAGACAATTTCCTTTCTCATTCATTATGCCATGTAACATACGTTACATACTTAAATAAGTGCTCTGATCCTGATGTCAAACTTGCAAATGTATGATTCTTTATTGTATCAGCAAGACAGTGTCAAAAATGTAAGATATACACGAGCGTCAAATATTTTCATATATTTTTCTTCAATAATAGATACCAAAATTGGATACTTAAAATTGGGTATAGGTTGTTTAATAGCTCATATAAAACAATATATTTGAAATAGAAAAGCAGACTTTGTTTTTTCTATTAGTCGAATAAGTATTTTAGTAAACTAAGATTATAATATTTGTAAAAATGCACAAATCGTCTGTAAAATTAAAGATTTTAGTCACAATTTCAACTTTCAAAGGGAAATTTAATCTATGTTACGCATATAACACCATTGAAGGCTGTAATTTTGTTTAAAATGCTGCTTTTATGTAGCTTAGGCATCCAGCATGCAAACTACATAAGAAATTTGAATAATTAGATGGTTTAATGTCTTCTTTCTGTAGCTCAAACTTTCATTTTGATTTTTTCCTTAGTTTGTTACAGTAACATATGTAACAGGCTGTCAGAGACTAACGCCCCGGAGCACAGAGTGCAAACATCTCTTAAAAGATGCGGCTTAAAATTTTCTTCAAGATAGGGTATGTCTGCAAAATTCCCTAGGGGGGGGGGGGGGGGGAGCAGGACCTTTTTTAGCTCGAAATTTAAAAGTATCAAATTGCTGGTAGGAGTTGATCGGCCCATGAAGGCATAATCTATGCATATACACCTTTTTAGGGAAAAATTGTTCTCAATGCTGTCATTTTGTCAAAAAATTATTTTTTTCTGAACCAAACTCCTTCAAGCATATGTTCAATGTGTCTACATTGTATAAGCAAAGTATCAAATCGTTCCATCAAAAGCTGTAGTAGGAGTTGATCGGCCAAGGAAGGCACCATCTATGCATATACAAAAACCTTATTAGGGAAAAATTGTCTAAGTTCTCACTGCTGTCATTTTGTCAAAAATTATTTTTTTTGAATCAAACTCCTTCATGCATATGTTCAATGTGTCTACATTGTATCAGCAAAGTATCGAATTGTTCCATCTAAAGCTGTAGTAGGAGTTGATTGGCCCAGGAAGGCACCATCTATGCATATACAAACACCTTATAAGGGAAAATTGTCTAAGTTCTCACTGCTGTCATTTAGTCAAAAATTATTTTTTCTGAACCAAACTCCTTCATGCATATGTTCATTGTGGTTACATTGTATAGGCCATGTATCAAATTGTTCCATCAAAAGCTGTAGTAGGAGTTGATCGGCCCAGGAAGGCATCATCTATGCATATACAAACACCGTATAAGGGAAAAATTGTCTAAGTTCTCACTGCTGTCATTTTGTCAAGAACAATTTTTTCTGAACCATCTTCCTTCATGCATATGTTCAATGTGTCTACATTGTATAGGCAAAGTATCAAATTGCTCCATCACAAGCTGTGGTAGGAGTTGATCGGCCCCTGTATGGCCTATAATAGCATAAGCATAAAATCCAATATTAAAAGCCATTTAGAACTACAAGGGGAAATAACTCCAATAGAATTGGCCCCTAGCCCTTACTTTTTTGTCTTAAGTATTTGTCTTGCATATATGAACATGTTTAAAATTGTCTAAGTTCTCACTGCTGTCATTTTGTCAAGAATAATTTTTTCTGAACCAAATTCCTTCATGCATATGTTCAATGTGTCTACATTGTATAGGCAAAGTATCAAATTGCTCCATCACAAGCTATGGTAGGAGTTGATCGGCCCGTGTATGGCCTATAATAGCATAAGCATAAAATCCTATATTAAAAGCCATTGTCATTTTGTCAAGAATTATTTTTTCTGAACCAAATTCCTTCATGCATATGTTCAATGTGTCTACATTGTATAGGCAAAGTATCAAATTGCTCCATCACAAGCTGTGGTAGGAGTTGATCAGCCCATGTATGGCCTATAATAGCATAAGCATAAAATCCTATATTAAAAGCCATTTAGAACTACAAAGGGAAATAACTCCAATAGAATTGGCCCCTAGCCCTTACATTTTTGTCTAAAGTATTTGTCTTGCATATAATTATATGAACATGTTTGCAAGGTTTGATGAAAATCCAGCAATGACTCTTCAAGATATTAAGGAAACAAAACGTTACGGACGCATGCACGCACGGACGGACAACGTGAAAACAGTATACCCACCACAAACAAAGTTTGGGGGGTATAAATATCTGGAAATGCAGCCAAGTTAGGTGAAAATTAAAAATTGGTACTTGACTGATAACATAAAATGTAAATATGAGAAATAAATTCCATTTTTGGTCTATTCATGGAATCATGAATACTTCGGGTCTCTTGCAAAGTTAACTTTGCAAGAGACCCGAAGTGTTCATGATTCCATGAACAGACCAAAAATGGAGTTCATTTCTTAAATGACCATCAGAATAGTACTATTTTACAAAATCTCTTTAAAACAGAAAAATAAGTGTGTTTTTTTCTTTATCACATACTAATAAGTCCATATGGACCTATAAAATATTTTAGAAAATTGCTTATCTAAAAACTATTGCAATGTTAAAAACACTACTGGCAATAGTATCGACATGCAAATTTCTCTATGAATTGCCGCATCCCTGACAACGATAACAGGTCTTTCACTGTTGAAGACAAGGTATATGTTACAGGGCCTAACAGGTCTTTCACTGTTGAAGACAAGGTATATGTTACAGGGCCTAAATTAAAATTTTATTTGTTTCCCCTTACCCGACCGACCCTGAAAAAAGGCTCTACTCAAAAAAAAAAATTTCAATTTCAGTCAAGAGTATTTTTTTTAAAATTTCATTGCAACCCGAGAGAATTGTCCAATGTAAACATTGTTAATGCATTGTATTCACTCTTTCTCAAATTTTCAGCCTTGAGCCATAAAAGCAAACAAAAGCAACCAGCTTTATTGCAAAAAACTTCCAAAGGGCACCTAAAGGTTAAGTTAAACAAAATTTTTGAGCATAAAATTGTAAATATTTTCTTTACCATCAGTGGTAGGAGTTGACCGACTTAACTTCCGTCTTGATCAGGATCCAATTTGTTTGACATGCTTACAATTGATTTCAAATTTATTAGTCGGACAGACAATCAATAAGCATGCAAAATTGCAGTGCAGTAGGTTGCCATCATTATTATGCCAGGCCTTTAGATATAAGTATGTACCAAAAAAATTACATTTCTTATTTCACATATAGTGTGGGTACTCCAAAAAACCTTCTTAATTAGACGGCTCTTTTGAGTAGCCAAAACATATTTAAAACTGATGGCAAAGAAAATATTTACAATTTCATGCTCAAAAAAGTTTGTTTAACTAAACCTATGGGTGCCATTTGGAAGTTTTTTGCTAAAGCTGGTTGCTTTTGTTTGCTTTTATGGTTTGCCGATATACATTTTGGACCCAGCTTGGGACCGAATTAACTTCGGTCCTGATCTGGATCCATCTTGTTTGACACTCTTATAATTGATTTCTAATTTATCAATCGGGCAACCAGTAAGCAAGAAAACTCACAGAGCAGGGGGCTATCATCATTATGGTGCTCATCATTGTGACTTTTGGTTGTGGGCACTGAAAAGAACTGTCTCAATGAGACGGTTCTTTTGAGCACCCCTCTTTCCCCCCCCCCCCCTTTTTTCTCACAAATATAATGATTACTTATTTTTTCCATTCATGTGCCAGTTGTTCATATGCTTTTAAGTACTTTTGCAATGTTGAACTGAAGGCCTTATATGCTATTATGGCGGGAAATGACGTCACGTCATTTAACGTTACGCCAATCTGAGTGCAACTTGGCAGGAAGTGATGCGATGTCACCACTGTCAATGGACAGTAAACATTTACCATAATAGTCATCATGGATGCTACTTAGCTGTGAAAATTGTTTCTAATATCCTGAAGAAGGCCTAATGCCGAAAATTTGAGAAAGAGTGAATACAATTCATTGACTTTATTGTTATTATTCCCTATGGAATTATTATATTGAATTATAAACAGAGTTATCTTAGCAAGTTGTTTATGTATTTAATTTGATTGCCTATAGTAGGACTATACAATAAAGCCTGCCTAAAACGGCCACTAAAATATATACGCAAAGGTCGTCAAGACAAATGGGCGCTAAATGCAGGTCAAAAGTATTGTCGAATGCTCCCTGGGAGCATTCTGCAATACTTTTGACCTGCATTATGTGATGTCTTTTTTTGAGCGGCTTTACTGTACACAATTAAGTTTTATGGGTATCCATTTTGAGATTTTTAGTTAAAAAAAATAAGTTTCCGACCGACCCATACCGGTAAAACAGGGTCGGGTAAGGGGAAACAAAATATATTTTTAAGGTTGGCCCAAGTCACCTGCAGATTCTGCAGTAGGTATCAGAGTAAGTACAAGTATTCAGCACTTTCAGGCTGACTCAAAATCCTGAATTCAGGCACAATCCTGAAAATGTTCACCCATACAGCTGAAGTGACTAATGTCTTGGACTCTAGGTCACTATTGTCATGCATTCAGTGCCCAAGATAAAAGTTGCTTTTTAATAAAATATAATTTTTCTTTTTTCTCAACCAAATCATATGTGGGTATGCTACAGAACTGTCTAAAGGCTATCCCAGAAAAAAATACCTGGGAGCGGGAGACGGCAGGCGATATTTTTTTCTATGGGTGGTTGGTGCGGAAAGTTTTCAAATTATATGGGTCATTGGTTCGACCAAATCTAATTACATGGGTGGTTGGTATTTCGCTGCATGGAAGAGCAAGAAAGAATATTATCTGCCAAAAAAGAGAGAAGTTTTTATTAAATCTAGCCAAAAAAACGTGTAGAGCATAGCAAACCGCAGCGGAATCGGCCATTTTTGTTTATGCCAAATCATCAAAACTAGGATGTTTCCGTCGAATATTGGTAAAAAAGGGTACCCAAATAAACTCCCCAATAGTGGCTTCTGTGGCGGTCATTACTTCACTTGGGAAAAATGTATTTGCAGAAGAATTTATTCAAGGAAACAATGCTCTAGGGTAATTAGGCTACTGATAAAAGCCAATACCTGTAAAAACCTGTACCGATAGACTGAAACTATACATTGGAATAATGCGTTTTACCTGCAAGTTTATTTTGTCAATACTGAGAAAGATGCACATTTGATCTACACACCCTGGGTCTAGAGGAGGCTCCGCGAACAAAATATGAAATACAGCCGTTGGGGAGTTAATCGCAGAGATGCGCATGCATACTTGCAACTGTCTGGTATAAACATCCGGTTTGCGACCAGCGGTATTTTTACCTGTTTCGTCTTCTCTAAAGGATAAAATGCATTTTACGTGTCGAACCCGAAGTTTAGTCAATGGGAGTGGGCGGATGGGGAGTTTTACACCACTGGGCCTTAGGATAATTGAATTCTATGGGTAGTTGGTGTATGAAACTTTCTGATCACATGGGTGGTTGGTGTCTGAAGCAATTGAAATCCATGGGTGGTTGGGTAAAATAAAAAGTGCCGTCTTCCACCCCCAGGTGTTTTTTTTTCTGGAATAGCCCTCAATGAGATGGTTCTCTTATGCACCCAAAGCATATGTCAAAACTGATGGGTAAGAAAATATTCACAATTTTACGCTCTAATTTTTTTTTGGTTTATCTCATAATATGGAATTGTCATTTTATGCATGCACCCAAGGTTATAAAAGCTTTTTTGTATGATCAACCCGACTGGGTTGAGTATGAAATTTCAACTGCTTATAAGAACAAAAACGCTGAAAATTAAGGCTATTTTGCTTTCATATTCTCAGACATTGTATTCATCATGCTTATAAATGTTAAAATGTCACGATTGTTGGCATTTTAACATTTATGAGCATGATAAATTTCATGATCAGTTGAGCATGAAAAAAGATTAATAAACTAGCGTTTTTGTGGGGTTTTTTTTTACTTATTTTACAAAGGGGGTCCCGCTGCTTCTCGAGAAGTGTTCATACCAGTATCCCGATGGAAACTTATAGACACTTGTGATTATCAAGGGGGGTCCAAACTACCCACACACCCCTCTGGATCAGCACATATTATGCACACATATAACAAATTCTTATCATGAGAAAATATCAATTTTTCACTTGTCAGTCATTATCAGGGCTATGCAGGGGACAAAAAATCCACTTGTCCGCTCGTAATTATGAGTGAAATCTAGAAAGGACAAGTAATTCTTCCCAAAGCACTTGTCCTGTAAGACGAGTGCTTTGGAAAAAATTTCTCGAGGAAGTCATATTACATATTACTCCCTTATGTTCTTTATTGCATACGCTTTTAAAGGACAAGTACATGTGTTTGCTGGACGAGTGAAAATTGAAAGTCACTTGCAATATTGAAATATTTTTAGTCCCCTGCTATGCATTATAAAAGTTTCACTTGAGGCTTTATGTCCCAGTCAACAATTTTCAGTCATTCACTGTTGAAGTAAAGGAATGCTCCTTGGGTCCGGGACTCCTGGGGATTCGAGATTCTGTTGAAGTTGGACCAGCCATCTTTTTGTTGAGTTGTCGTCCTGTAATGTCGCTGCAAATGTGTTGTCTTTCAACTGATCTGGCAAGCACTGTCTTAATGCCTCTCGGGCTCTGAAAATACATAAATACAGGTCTATTTTGTATGCAGTTTGATGATCAGATCAGGTCAATTTTAAAATTAGGGGTTTAGGACTGCAGATAAGAGGGTTATTAGTACTTATACTGCAGAGAAAAGATTATATAAAATGATATTGGCATTGTTGTGGACAAGTTGAATTTTCTTTATTACTTGTCCTTGGACAAGTACAAATGTATAAATCCATTGAAAACCGTGTGGATCCTGATCAGCTGGCTTTGTCAGATGCCAGCTGATCAGGATCTACACTGTTTACAAGAGAGGTGATATCTAGTTTGATACTGTTTTCGAAAGAGTAAATTGTTTAAGCACAGAAAGGTATGAGCTAATCTGTTCTTTCGGACAAGTAAAATTTTCTTTGGACAAGTACATTATGGCCATTTAGTACCAATGTCTTGTCCCTGGACAAGTAGAAAATTTTCCACACCCCCGATTAATATTCTTATCTTCTGGGACTATTGAATTCTGGCTGTATGGATGAAAGTTCACAATTACCACCATAATCCTGAACTTGAAAAAATCAACTCTTAAAACTTCTAGTATGCCTTTAAACCAAGATTAAATTCAAATAGATGCATAAATATCCTTAGATAATCCAAACATGAACCAGAAAAACTTTTATAATCAGCCTAATCCTCACAATCCTGAATTCAGGATTAATCCTGAAAACCTTCACCCATGAGAATAAAAAGTGGCATGCCGATATGGTGCAGACCCTTTATAAAACACCTTGTTATATTATAAATAGAGGATCTTACATGAGTGCTCATGTTTTATTGAATTTATTCAACGATTTGGGGAAAAGTGATAATATGCGAAGCTAGTTTAATAAGTTCAATAATACTGAAGCACAAATGTTAGATTCTATTTATCACATGACATTAAAATCAATTAAAAATCTCATTTTGGTGTGTAAACATCAAGATTTTGTCAACTTTTATGCAAAGTTATAATGGATGTCATTATAGGAATGAAATTTTATTTTTTGGTTTTTATCGATGTGTAAACTCCGGCGAATCACTCACAAATTTAACATAAAGCCCTCCGTGACCGTTTGTTAAGTGACGTCACATAACTCCCCATCCTGTTCATTTCTTAGAGTTCCCCCGTTGCTTTGAAGATGCACCACCATGTACAGCGTAAGGGCTTTTAAATAAGCTTTAGAACACACTTAACTATATTTTAACTGGTGAAATTGTTATGTTGTATGTATATCTACAGTTCGTTATTATTAACACAATCTACCACTGTGATATCAAGGCAGTTATCAAATATTCCTACGCATGGGCTTTTATCGAAGTGTAAAAACAATTTAATTTTGCCAACGGACCAATCAAAATCTCTGAAAAACGATAAAAGCATTGAGTTGGAATTATTATGTTACGAAATCTGTAAACCACTAGTGTTTTATCAATTTTATTGCATGGCGTTATATCTTTCCCAGACACATCGTCATGTGGTAAGTTTGGATATAACATGGGAAATTGGCTTCCAAACATTTTAACCATGAAATTTTATAAAGGAATTCCTTTGTAAAGGTGTCCTACAATAAAAGTGTAACACAATTCGCTTACAATAGTGGACCCTATGGACCCTAAATATAGTGCTATAAAGGGACTGAACTGTAGTTTGATGACTGTCTTACATACCTTGGATTATCTGACAACCTAAGGTAGCACCTTACAACATGTTTGAGGAGTCTTGCTGAAGGTTCTTTTGACAAATGTAGCACCATTTTACCCTGGAAAAGCAGAAAGTATGTATTAAATTTTAATGATATTTATTTAAGGGAAATCAGGCCTTCAGATAAGAGTGTGTAATTGAAAATTATTTTTCTTATTTCTCAATCAAAACATATGTTGTGGGTATTCAAAAGAAGCGTCTCAATGAGACGGTTCTTTTGAGCACCCATAACATATGTTTAAATTGATGGGTAAGAAAATAATGACAATTTTACGTTCAAAAATTTTGTTTAAATGGACCTTGCTTAATTGTTATTGTAGGGACCCAGGGCGCCAGATAAGAGATCCTTATTATTCATAAATCGTTTTTCTTACATCTCAACCAAAACATATGTTGTGGGTACTCACAAGAACCATCTCTATGAGATGTCTCTTTTGATCCGCGTTTTCACTGGGCGCACATCCGGGCTTTTTTAAAAAACATCTGGAATATTGTGATAATCTCCACCTATTTGTCCATTATGTTAAACCACAGGACCTAATTCAACAAGAGAGCAGTCTGAAGGACAGCCATATCCCCTGCCGCAGAATGACATGACCTTGAAGTGTGACTTTGACTTTGAGTTTGCATAGCCGAGTCATGGGTTCTGCACACCAACTCACTGAGAGGAACATTTGAGTGATGTTTAATGAAAATCTAACAAACGGTTGAGGAGATTTGAAGGAAACAAAATTCAAGGATAAATTCCTTGACCTTGAAGTGTGACCTAGACATTGAGTCTGTGCAGCGGAGTCATTGGTTCTGCACATCACCTCACTGAGAGGAACATTTGGGTGAAGTTTAATGAAAATCTTTCAAAGAGTTCAGGAGATATGGAGCGGACATGAATTGAAGGGTAAATCCCATGAGTGAAGTGTGACCTTAACCTGTGATCTTGAGCTTAGGTAGCTGGGTAATGTGCTCTGCACACAACGTCTCACTGAGTGAGAGGCACATTTTAGTGAAGTTAATGAAAAGGGTTCAGGAGATATGGAGCGGACACGAAAGGACGGTATGACAGAATGACTAACAGAAGACGGGCATTCCTATAATTCCCCTTCTGCTTTGCTGAGGGGAATTAACAAAATTTGATGCATGTCTTGCTTACACAAGAGCACATTTACTTTTGGCCTCCAAGGGCCCTGGCTATCAAAAGCATGAAGATTTGAGATAGCATACCATCAACAGTGTTGTTTTGTCATGAGTCAGCTCCTATGTAACCAGCAAAGCCCAAATTGGCCTGCAAACCAGGCTGAAATTCTAAATTATCAGCTACCTCTCATATTCACTACATTGTTGCACGTTGCCTGATAAATGTTGTCTATCTCACGGCATGTGCCTTTATCAGGTCATGATGATGTTGCACTTATTAATGACATCACGATTGACACTGAATCAACACAATAATCGAAAATTACGTCATAATTGTAAGCTTGAAGATTGAAACAATTGGTAAGCTGAAAAATAGAATACCAGGTTCATGTCTTTTAATATCATGTTTACCAGGCTGCTTTGAGAACTCTTATTGAATCACTCAGCAAGTCTTGCGATGTTAATAAGCGTTCTCAAAGCCTTGCCTGGTAAACTTGATAAAAAAACACTCACCTAGTACTTTCTATTTATCACTCTTGCATTTAATAATGAGCAGGCACATTGGCGGGCCTCCAGTTAAGAATGCATAATTGAAAATCATTTTCTTATCATATATTGTGGGTCCTCACTACTCACAAGAAACATCTCGATGAAACAGAATCTTTTGAGCACAAAAACAAATTTAAAACTGATAATTAAGAAAATGTATCCAATTTATGGCCATTTAATTAACGACAAGTCTGGCTATAATACATTCACAAGATATGATGACTACCTAGTACATACATAGCAATATATGCAATATAGCATAACACACATTGATTTAAAAGCTAACAAACCATGTCAAAATGATACCAGCATGGGTGAGGGAGAAAAGTACAACTTTTATGTCCACAGTTGTCAACCTTTGCTAACAACTTACTAGGATCATAGCTCATGAGAAAATCTCTCATAAGTCATATGTTTAGATAAACAAAACTTTTGGCATAAAATTGTAAATAATTTCTTACCCATCAGTTGTAACATATGTTTTGGGTGTTCAAAAGAACTGTCTCATTGAGACAGTTCTTTTGAATACCCAAAACATAAGTTTTGGTTGAATAAGAAAATTATTTTTCTGTTACACACTCTTAACTAAAGTCCTGTAAGTGTGACAGATGTATGACAACCCTGTCTATCCAAACACAGGCCCCTAGATAAGAATGTGTTTATTAAAAATTCATTTTCTTAATTATGGGAGTGCAGTGGCTCAGTGGTAGAGTGCTCGTCTCGAGAAAGAGGGGCCCCGGGTTGGAGCCTCACCGGCCTCAATGCGTTGTGGTCCTTGAGTAAGACACATTTATCCTAGCTTAGTACAGTTTCAACCCAGGAAGACCCGTCCTGACAACTGAAAAATTGTTGGCTGGGACGTAGAGAATCAAATCAAACAAACAATTTTCTTATTTATCAACCAAAACATATGTTGTGGGTACTCAAAAGAACAGTCTCAATGATAATGTTGTATCGATGATCGATTATAATCAATGATCAATCGAAAATTTCTTTTGATTCTACTAATCGATTGTGTTTGGTAATAATAGATTAAAATCAAAAAGATTCACACCTGACCTTCTTGTATGCTAATATTCTGAATAGCAACTTTGCTACAAGAAAATGCAATCCATAAATTCAAGTGAAAGGTTTATTGAGAATTAACCTGTAATTGCAGTAACTAAGAAGTCTTCAGTGCACACCTTAACCCTTCCTATGCTTATGACTCCTAAATGCGTACGAGGGTCATCCAATAAAGAATGAGACTTTTGCTATAGCGCAGTGAATTTACATGCTTGACATATGAAATCTCATTCAAAGCTAGCATGTCTTTTTGGCTATTAACATGTACCATATTTTACGTGTTACATAGTTCCAATTTTTGTTGCTAGGCAGCATAAGAAGACTAGGCGAACACGCGTGGACAGCACCGGGCCCCGTAGCGCAGTCGGTAACGTGTCTGGTTACAGATGCGTGTCTGACTGCAGATCCAGGGGTCGCGAGTTCGATCCCGGCCCGGTATCATACTTTCGTGGAGATTGATCATGAAATAATTTCTACGCTCATTCTCCTCCCTTCCGCTGATTTATTCAAGAAGGGTTGTTGTCAGTTACAAGGGAAAGTATGTGCACAAATTACTGGTTAACCCCTTGCTCAAGCCTGCCCAGGAAAAAGTGTGTTTAAGTGAACTGACCGTCCCGCAATGACCATAGCTCTTAACATGGGACGTAAAGCAACAAAAACAAACAAAACAAACAAACGCGTGGACAGCTCACTATAGGTGGTCACCATGGCAACAGATTAAGATGTAAAGTATATTTTTCTAGTAATACTTGTACATGCTCATGCAATCTGTCTAAAACCAATAGGGAAAAGTAATGCTTAAGAGTCTTCAATTGTTACCATGGCAACAAAGCTTAAAATATCAAGTTTCCAAGAAATATCTGGTATTTTTCGCTGACCTCTTGACTTTAAAAGTTAATATCAAATAGTTAATGGCAATTAAAGTGAACAAGGTTTTGTTCATGTAACCTAAATTACAATCAGCAGCACATAAGCATACCTTTTGTAGGATATACATTGCTAACATAGTTACCATAGCAACGCAAAGAAGTGTGTTTATAAAAAATCGACTAAATTGGTTGCTAGGCAACCAAAATAAAGGATATGCATATTTGATTCTTCTTTTATAGAATGTTATGCAACACTAAGACTGTTCACTTGAAGAAATGATATACAGAGTTTAAATTCTATCTGTGATCGAAAATAAATGACTTTGAATGACAATAGGTATGAAAAAATAATATAAACACGGCCATGCATCTTCAAGTCTTTCCACAAAACATCCCGTTACTATGGCAACTGATCAATCACAAATATATTGTTTCTATTCCTGAATTGCTAAGATGTCATACTATCTTTATGGTGAATTTTAACTAAATGCACAAACAGATTTTCAGACTATGAAGAAAGTCTCATTCTTTATTGGATGACCCATCATACTTTATCAAAGAGTGATAATTCTGATGAAATGACACAGAAAGTGGCATTTCATCAGGGTCTACACAGTTTGCTAAGACAATAAATATCTTCAGGGAAAGAAATAATATTATTTGAAAATAATAACCTGTATACAATGGACATTTCCAAGTTTATTGTATCAAACCAGAAGGAAGAATCCATAAGAGTATAAAGGGTTAAAATGCCAATGGCTGTTAAATTGAATTTGCTGTCAGGACCAGTTGTGGTATTTGATACTGTACATAAAATAGTATGACACTGACGCTAACAATTTTCATAAAGATAGGTTTCAAGCAGTACAAGGATAGACAATCTATGGGACAAAACAAATGCTATAATTGATAACAAAATATTCTCAATAATACACTCAAAAATTTTGTTTAACTCAACCTAAGTATGCTAACCACTTACCAGTATCATAGCGACATGAGAAAATCTCTCCTATGTGTGACAGATATATGACAACCCAGTTTCACCTAATGTCTTTTGTAATATGAATGTTGCTACCTGAATAAGACCACTCCATCTATCAACTTACCAGGATCATAGCGACATGAGAAAATCTCTCCTATGTGTGACAGATATATGACAACCCAGTTTCACCTAATGTCTTTTGTAATATGAATGTTGCTACCTGAATAAGACCACTCCATCTATCAACTTACCAGGATCATAGCGACATGAGAAAATCTCTCATATGTGTGACAGATATATGACAACCCAGTTTCACCTAATGTCTTTTGTAATATGAATGTTGCTACCTGAATAAGACCACTCCATCTATCAACTTACCAGGATCATAGCGACATGAGAAAATCTCTCATATGTGTGACAGATATATGACAACCCAGTTTCACCTAATGTCTTTTGTAATATGAATGTTGCTACCTGAATAAGACCACTCCATCTATCAACTTACCAGAATCATAGCGACATGAGAAAATCTCTCATATGTGTGACAGATATATGACAACCCAGTATCACCTAATGTCTTTTGTAATATGAATGTTGCTACCTGAATAAGACCACTCCATCTATCAACTTACCAGGATCATAGCGACATGAGAAAATCTCTCATATGTGTGACAGATATATGACAACCCAGTTTCACCTAATGTCTTTTGTAATATGAATGTTGCTACCTGAATAAGACCACTCCATCTAACAACTTACCAGGATCATAACGACATGAGAAAATCTCTCATATGTGTGACAGATATATGACAACCCAGTTTCACCTAATAATATCTTCTGTAATATGAATGTTGCTACCTGAATAAGACCACTCCATCTATCAACTTACCAGGATCATAGCGACATGAGAAAATCTCTCATATGTGTGACAGATATATGACAACCCAGTTTCACCTAATAATATCTTCTGTAATATGAATGTTGCTACCTGAATAAGACCACTCCATCTATCAACTTACCAGGATCATAGCCACATGAGAAAATCTCTCATATGTGTGACATACATGTATGTTAAAGTAGGACAACCCAGTTTCATCTAATAATATCTTCTGTAATATGGATGTTACTACCTGAATAAGACCACTCCATCTATCAACTTACCAGTATTATAGCGACATGAGAAAATCTTTCATAAGTGTGACATATATATGACAGCCCGGTCTCATCTAATAATATCTTCTGTAATATGAATGTTGCTACCTGAATAAGACCACACTGTCTACCAACTTACCAGTATCAAAGCGACATGAGAAAATCTCTCATATGTGTGACAGATATATGACAACCCAGTTTCATCTAATAATATCTTCTGTAATATGAATGTTGCCACCTGAATAAGACCACACTGTCTACCAACTTACCAGTATCAAAGCGACATGAGAAAATCTCTCATATGTGTGACAGATATATGACAACCCAGTTTCATCTAATAATATCTTCTGTAATATGAATGTTGCTACCTGAATAAGACCACTCCATCTATCAACTTACCAGGATCATAGCGACATGAGAAAATCTCTCATATGTGTGACAGATATATGACAACCCAGTTTCATCTAATAATATCTTCTGTAATATGAATGTTGCTACCTGATTAAGACCACTCCATCTATCAACTTACCAGTATCATAGCGACATGAGAAAATCTTTCATAAGTGTGACAGATATATGACAACCCAGTTTCATCTAATAATATCTTCTGTAATATGAATGTTGCTACCTGAAAAAGACATAAAATGCAGCCATTTCAAGTTTGCCTCGTTCACAATACAAACTGTCAAATTTTAAACCCTTATCCTTCTATATTTTTTTTAGAAACTGTTGACTGTTTATAATGTCTGTTACATTCCAATTTAATCATGGAAGCAAATACTATGAACCCTGATCAGACTGCTCCCTTGAACATTGGTGAAAAATCAATATTGCCAAAATCATGAACTTAAGATCAGCGAGTGTATCCATTTATTAACAGCATATGACAGTGATTTCCTTTAATAATAAATGGAGTTGGAATGGTTTGAAGTCTTTAGACAATCTGAAAATAAATCAGAAATAGACATTTCCAAACCCGCCCGGAATGTCACTCTTTAAGATATCTGATAGTGTATAACTGGCAAATGCAATGACAATTTAGCATGTAATATAACAGGCCCAAAGATATGAGTGCGTAGCAGAAAATTATTTTTCTTATTTCTCAACCAAAACATATGTTGTGGGTACTCAAAAGAACCGTCTCGATTAGACGGTTCTTTTGAGCACCCGAAACACATGTTTAAACTGATGGGTAAGAAAATTCCGAAAAATTCTTTCAGGAATACCAACAGTGAAACAGTTTTGGATCGAGATCAGGCTCGACATTTGGTCAGGCATGATTCTGGTCCAAACTGTTTGCATCTTTAGGATATCAACGGACGACTTTAGTAGGCAGAGTTAAAATCTTCATCATTGATCACCTGTAAGTTACATCTGTATAGCATAAAATATTATAGTTTTATCTGGAGAACTAATGACTGTTTAAATTCTACTTCAGAAACCATAGACTGATATAATGCAGAAATTAGTAATAGAAAAATATGCTGCACCAAATAAAGGTACAATAATTTCATACTGATTTAGGTCTCTATCAACAGTGATAAGTCATGTTAACTCTAGTCCTGCAGAAAATAGTAAAATTCAAGGACTTTTAAGGCTATAGAGTGATTTTTAAGTACTTTTCAAACCAGGTTAAATTTGAGAGACTTTTCAAGAATGCCCTCTATATATATAAGTACTTTTTCAAGCCCGTGCAAACCCTGATGTATACTCACTGTTTTTGATAGTTCACTTCCAGACTCCATTATTCTTAAACATAATGGTATAATCTCTGTTGTTAATAGGAAATTGATCACTTCTTGCTCATCTGTCTGTTGTAAGGAAGAAAAACAACAAAATATTAGTTGAAATTCAACTGCTCAAATTATTTTGAGGCATTGTCTGCGCATGTGCGATACTAAAGGATCGACCTGTCTGCTATGGGACATCACGACTGAAAAGTCGGGTTTGTGCTGTTATGCACTGCGCATTACTCAAAACACCTACGTTAAAAAGTAACAAGCATTAAATGCCTATAGATAATCCTTCAATGGAGATATCTAGTCATTTTGGGTAGCCAAATCATAACAATGATAGGTATTATGGTATTCAGCCATAGACTGATCATATTGTATGCACTAAAACATTTTTGAAAACATTCTCCCCATGGCATTTTCATTGAAACCGTTTCAGTGACACGTGATGACGCGCTTGATAAACAATATTGAATCAGCCAATTGGGCGAATCACATGACTCTGTGACGCATATGGTAAACAAATATGTCACATGTACCCATAGTGCTCAAATCAGACAGGTCAGTATTTGATAAAATGCTTCCGGTCGATGACAATGTATTTTGAGGTCATTAAAATTTGTTCAAGAAAGGCCTTGAAGAGGGAAAAATTTCCCAGGTGGGCAAAAGATCCTTGTTGCTCAACAATGCTATAGGTACCAACATTTTGTGTATCAGATCATTTAAGAAAAGAGGTCAATTTTTGTAATGTTCATGGAATCATGAATACTTCGGGTCTCTTGCAAGACCAAAGTATTCACGATTCCATGAACATTCTTAAAATTGAATTTATAACTTATATTTACATTTTATTATAAATATCAAATACAGTCAAACTTCGATGGCTCGAACTCGCCGGGACCATCGGTGCGAGTTCGACCCGACCATGTGTTCGAGCGATACATGTACCTAGCCTGACAATTTTCAAGTTGGTTCATGTGTACTTTATGTCATCACGGACACCACATTTTTTTATCCACCAAAGCTGCAAAGCGCACGTGACACCTGTCACTGATTAATAACCCTTTGCACGCTAGAGGTAAAACTATAAGCGGCATGTGATAGCATATATCCGTTGAAAGTAAATACATTGATCAGCATGCGCATATGCGCAGGTTGATCAATGCATTCGCTATCGAGTGAGCTGTACCGTTTGTCTTCTTGTGTGTGAATGTTCCTGTTTATGTGTCGCTACAGTTTATGTTCGGTTGTTTATCCGTTTCTTTTAGAACGATAAAAGAAAGAAAAAAACAAGTTTGTTTCTTATCATCTATTCACAATGTGCAAGTTTCAATTAATAACAACGAATAAAAACATGAAAAAAAGACAAACTCCCTAGGATGTTTACAACAAAGACGCGGATCAGACTGTACCGCCGCACAATCGGATGACTATCTTTATCCAGCCAGCAAACAGTGTCGGTCCACTATCAACCTGCCAGCGAAAGGACACTTAAATGTTGTTTCCCTGGCGGACTGATAGTGGCCCGCTTAAAAAACCCTTGCTCACAAAGACTCTGACCAGACTGCACAATCTGATGCCCGTTTTTATCCAACCAGCACACGGTGTCGTACCACTATCCGTTTGCCAGCAAAACGCCACTTAAATGTCGTTTAGCTGGCGGGCTGATAGTGGCCTTTGCTCACAAAGACTCTGACCAGACTGAACAATCTGATGTCCGTCTTTATCCAGCCAGCACAAGGTGTCGGACCACTATCGACTTGCCAGCGAAACGCCATTCAAATGTCGTCTCGCTGGCGGGCCAATAGTGGCCTTTGCTCAAAAAGACTCTGACCAGACTGCACAGCTGAACAGACTGATCTGAATCTTCAATGATTGTAAAATGGATTAGCACTCAAAGCAAGCACATTTCTACTTTCACATTTGCTTCTTAGAAAACGTCAACTTTCATTTTCGGAAAAAGTCTATGATAGAGGTATGTTTAGCACATCGACGTCGAATGTCGGTCTTCAAAAGGTCCTTGTTTATACCACACAAAGCGTTCATTGAATTGTCACTTCCCTCAACGGTCTCGAAGAAGCGTTGCGAGATGTCACAAGCTTCCAAAGCTTGAGTAACAGTTGGCAGGTGCTGGCTCATCATCGTCACTACTGTCGTCTGCTCCGGAGTCCGCTGCTTCTACTGGGTTTCTCGCCATCATTAGGTCGTCGATGATGTCTTCATCTGTTAAGTCGTCGCATGTCAATAAATCTCGATCAACGTCGACGTAGGGCTCCATGTCAATGCTGTTGGCGCGAGCAAATCTGGCTAAGGGAATATCATCGTCGGGGTCTTCGTAAGAAAAGCCGCAGTGTCGGAAGCAGTTCCAGATGGTTCTCGCAGTGACCATGGACCAGGACTGTTTGAGCATGCGCATGGCGTCAAGGACGTTTGGGTTGAATTCTTCTTCTCTGCTGCGGCAAGCTGCTTCATAATGACCTGGTTTCTATAAAAGCTCTTGAGATTCTTGATGATACCCTGGTCTATCGGCTGGGTGTGGCTCGTAGTGTTTGGCGGTAAGAATATGAGTTCTGTCACCCTCAGACTGTCGACCCTAAGGTGGGCGGGACAATTGTCGACAATCATCGCAACTTTTCGCCCTTATCGCTCGAATCTCTTGTCTATCTTCTTCAACCAGGATGTAAAGATATCTGACGTCATCCAGGCCTTCTTGTTGTTCTCATACTGGGTAGGCAGAGTCTTCAGGTTCTTGAAGCAGCGAGGATTTGCAAACTTCCAAATCACAAGAAGGGGCAGTTTATCACTACCGGACATGTTAGCGCAGACCATAACGGTTAATCATTCCTTACTTCGTTTGCCCCCTTGACACTGTACGGACTTAAATTCAAGCGTCTTGTCGGGCATGAGCTTAAAAAACAGCCCTGTTTCGTCTGCGTTGTAGATGTCACTCTGACTGTAAGCTCTCAGTATGTTTGACAGTCGACCAGTCCAGTCAGTCATTTCTGTAGACCTGGTATCCACGGACTTGGCCTCGCCGCACACAGCCTTGAAAGTAATGCCGTGGCGTTCCTTAAAATGGTCAAGCCAGCCAGTAGACTGTTTGAAAGTGGTAATTCTTAACTGTTCGGCAAAATATTTTGAAGCAGAAGAGGTCCAGACAAAGGAATGTTTCTGTCCCTCATGGCAGAAAACCATTTCAGCAGAGCGGTCTCCAGATCACCAAACTGACCAATGCACATTACTCGTCTTTTGGGCCCGAACTTTGCATAGCCCTCTTTGATTGTATCAGCCTTTTTAACCCAGCCGTCAATGTATTCTTTGGGATGTTGAACATCTTTGCAATCTCTGTCTTGGTTTTCTGTCCCTTTTCAACCTCGATGATAGCGGCGTACTTTTCTTCAAGAGTCTTCTGGTCAAGCTTTCTCTTCATTCCCTGTTATCTAGCTATCCCCCCGTTACCGGGTCCTTCACTAGATTGCTCAGCGGTACCAACACTTGAATCTGATCTGGATATCCCCCCATTGCTGGGTCCTTCTCCAGATTGCTCGGAAACTGGCATACTCTCTGACATTGTCGCATAATTGATCGACCGATGTAAAAAAGTCTCCTGTTTTAAAGACCTGGTGATCACCATGCATGTTTTACTCATTTTGACACGCAAATTCTTGATTACAAAACATCTCATTAATTGTCTTTAATCAATTTTGGCCACCCTACAAAGTGGTGACAAGTGAGAACTTACTTAACTCTTTGATCTGATAAATTGCCACTAATTGCTTCACATGTTCCGCTCGACAGTTAGGTAACCAAAGGGTAAAATCATCATTGTCACGGAGTGCTTATGAAAATAATAATGAACATTAATCAAGGGTCTGACTGATTCATGTAAAGAAACATTTGGTTCGAGCCATCATAGCGTTTTTACATTAAAAAATGGCCCAGCGGACCGTGTTTTGAGTTCGAGAGTTTGAGCCATCGCTGTTCGAGCCTGGGGTGAATTTTAACATAAAATGTATAGGGAAATTGCAGGGACCGACGAACGAGATCGAGTGATCCCTGGTGTTCGAGACAGGCGAGTTCGAGCGACCAAAGATCAACTGTATGTAGAAATTATTCCTAATTTAGGAGATAAAACGGTTTTGTATTTAATATTTAATCATATTAACTGTTTTCTGTAAAACGGAAAAGCGGAACAGCCAGTGTGAACATGGACAGCCAACGGAGCAAACAAGAAGCTTGTTTTGCACGTGTGACTCGGGTCTGGCTCGCTGTCAATCATAACACCAGTTTCACTTCTGGCTAATGAATTCGATGCTCAGAGTGCATTGCAAGGGCAAGTAAGCCTGGCAGCTGTCAATCAAATTTGTGTCATTCATGAGGCTATGAACAGTTGCAAAAATCTAAAAGGATTGCTTCGAGAATGTAAATATATGTATAAGGAGTAAAAGTTTATAATAAACTTACCTTCACTAATGCACCAATAACTCCAAGACTAGTTAACCTGAGGTATTCAAATGGTCGTGTCTTACTGACTGTATGTAAGAATGGGTAGAGTGTATAATAAACTTACCTTCACTAATGCACCAATAACTCCAAGACTAGTTAACCTGAGGTATTCAAACGGCCGTGTCTTACTGACTGTATTACCCCGGCATCCAATTTAGGTTACCTTGCACCCCCCCAGGACAATTTTTCATGGGTGCCAAATTGTTCATTGGGACCCCCTGGATGGGAAACCAAGGTGTCCTCAAAAAAAAATTGGTTTGGGCTATGTGAAATTGCATGGTTTCTATGCCAACCCATAGCGAATTTGAGAAGGGGGGTCTACCTATAAAATTACTCATATCTCAGCTGTTATTTATCCTAGACTACTAAACTTAATACCAAATTAAAGCTTAGACATATGCCTATAACCCCCATGTTGCATATGAAAATTATCTAATTTGCATATTCATAAATATTTATAAAAACATTAAAAATGTGTTTCACGAATGGGGGTATACGTACAAGATCAATAATATCTCAGCTGCTTTTAGTCGTAGAGTACTAAAATTTGTACTTAAATAAAGCTAAGACATAGGCCTTTCATTCCATGATCAAATATGCAACGTACTTTATTTGCATAATTTGCATATTCATGAATATTAATAAAAACGCTAAAAAATAAGGGAAAATCATTACAAATATAAATAGGCTGATTTCATCCCAATATTGTCATTGTTGCATGTTTTAATATAATCAATGTTACAATTTGACAGGTCCAATCATCCAGTGGTCCTATATGAATATTATCTCATTTGAATATTCATGAAAATGCATGAAAACTCAAAAAAATGAGGGAAAATCACGTAAAAACTATAAGCCTAGGGGAGGGGTTAAGGTACGATCTATTCTGCACTCCTAGGGCCTTTTAAATTCATGCCAAATTGTTCAGTGGGACCCTCAGAATGTGAAATGAAGTTCTCCTCACAAGAAATTAGGTATGGGCAACGTGAAAATGCATGGTTTCCATGGCAACCGCTTATATGATTTTCGAGATTGGGGGGTAGGCATACAAATTCAATCATATCTAGGGTTCTACTTATCCTAGAGCACTAAAATTGGTGTCAAATTAAAGCCTAGACAAATGTCTTTCTTCCTGTGGTCAGATTCGTAAATCATCTAATTTGCATATTTATGAATATTAATGAAAACCTACAAAAATGAAGTGTAAAATCATAAAAAAACAACATAATGAACATATTTCAGCACAAAAACATAATCAAACCACCATTCTTGCCAGTTTTTACATCCTCAGTGATTCAATTTGATAAGTTCTTTCATCCGGTGGTCCTATGTGAAAATTATCTCATGGTCCTATATGAAAATTGTCTCATTTGCATATTCATGAATATTAATGAAATCTTAAAATATTGGAAAAAAGCATGGGTAAACTATAGTATGCAAAGGGGGGTAATCAGACCTAAATTGAACACATCAGAAATTTTATTATTGGCATTAATAGACCCCTTTCCCATTATCGGATTTTACCTGTATCACGTGATATCGGCTGATCAGTCCAACAATTGGACTACTTCCGGTATATGAAGCTGTTATAACTTACTACTAATTTTGCATGCATTTCACTTATAATCATTACGGTTAAAACACCAAACAAAAGGAAAATGACAATTATATGTGCCCTAATTACATATAATGAAGCAAAGAGTTAATTTTATTTCAAATTTATCTAATTTACGCTGAACGAAGCCTTGAAGACTTTCATTCAAGTAGTACGCGTTTTCCACAATTATTTCCGCTGTTGCCGACTAAGGCCCTGATGAGATTATGTGTTTCCCTGCGGGTCTACACTATTTATTAGTTTTCCCAACAAGAAAGTCCAAAATATCACAGAAATCGATGTGTCTTTATGCGAATTTTTCCGAGAAAGGATGTCTTTATATCGCCATATATGCGAAATTTTCCAAAAGGGAGTGTAGACCCGCGAGGAAACACATCTCTCCAAGATTTCATCAGCAACGGAAATAATAGGGAACTGTCTGACTGTTTCACAAACGTCTCATTTTAGCCAAAAATCATCTGAGTAAAAGTAATAATTTGGACATGTTCGCTAGAAGCTAATACGCTATTATTACTTTTTAGAAGTTTCAGCAATAGAGTAAAATTTCGACAGCTCGAACCCTGGTACATCGAAGCATCCGCATATGTCGAATAGAACATATGAAACATTTGATTCCGAATATGGCATATTTCTTAATCTGCAATGTTTCGTGGGTACTCAAAAGAACCGTCTCAACGAAACGCTTGTTTTTGTGTATTCAAACACATATTTTTGTAAGAATCGGACCGAGTGTAAGATAAGAGGAGAATAATAACTGTTTGATTCAACTTTATTTGCAACCAAACTCCTTTTAGCTCAAACTACTGAAAGCTCACTTTGAAATGTCTGAAACCCGAGCACTTCGAGTTGAAAAGAGTGAACATTTAAATGGGTCCCTATTTGTAGATAACCAGTTACGAAAAGGCATAGGTTTTGAAATTTGGGACCGCATATGCGCCTAAAACTGAATGTCGGGTAACTAATATCTTTCTTGGTAAATCTAAACGTTTGAACGCCAAATGTTAATAGAAACTTTTAAAAAGTGTTTCTACAGTATCTGTTTTCATAGTTCGCGTTGTAAGTCATTTGGGAACATTATTAAGTTACTTGAAGAATTTTCGGGTAGAATTTTTATAGATGTCTAATTTCATCTAAATGTTTCAAAGAAACAGCAATAGGTATTTTTTTTTTACTATACATGCAATAAGTGTAAAATATACTTTGATTTCGAACTATATCATAAAAATCGGCGCAGATTAAAGCAGTCTCTAGAGAGCGCACAGACTCGCGAGAGTTTTCGCTGCTCGCGCACACCAGGGTCTTTCTGTTAGAACTACCCTGCACGCACACACACACACGCACGCACGCGCGCGTGCGTGCGCGCGAACACACACACACACACATTATGGATGTAGATAAGCCCCGCTGGATAAGTGTGTGTGGGCGTTTTAGAGGCTTTTACATATATGTGATAAGTAGACGTCTATCTGGGCTTCTTATCAACTTCAAAGAAAGAAAAGCGACTGGTCACGCGTGCCGAATTTTTAAAGACACGTGTGCAAGGTTTTATTGGTTTCAAAGGGCCCCCGGGCACTCATTGAAGAACCAGATGCAATTTGGGCCAGCTCAAAATAAAATGTATCTTATCACTCGGCGGACAGTGTACAGATGTAACCATAAATGACCCTAGTGACACACAGTCTTGTCAGACTCTTCAATTAATAATTGCCGTTTTTTTTTATTTCTTTAAAATAGAAAAATAACCGATATATAGAAGTTCTATAAAGTGAGATCAACAGTCAGTATATGTTGCTTTATACCGGAAGTAGTCCAATTGCTGGACTGGCCAGCCGATGTCACGTGATATAGGTAAAATCCGATAATGGGAAACTCCTCTATTTGTCCAATAGGACCACTTAAATGTAAAAAAATATTGTCCTCAAAAATAAATGTTATTTGGGTTTTTGAAATTTCATGGTTTCCATGGCAACCCATTATGCCGACTGTAAAGATTGGGGGTATACGTACAAAAAATACTCATATCTTAACAACATCTCATCCTAGATTACTAAACATGGTACCAAACTAATCCCTGTACATAGCAGTTTAATTTGGTAGTTAGATATGCAAGTTATCTAATATCCATATTCATGAATATTAATGAAAACTTTAGAAATGAGAGATAAAATCTCAGAAAAATTAAAGGGGTGGATGTATAAAACTACCAATATCTCAGCAGCTATGCGTCCGAGTGTATCAAACTTGGTGCCAAGTCAATGCTTAGACATAATACTTTTACCTTAAGTTCAGCTTTGAAAAATAGTTAACATGAATAATTGTGGATTTTAATTAAAACAGAAGAAACAAATGAAAAATCGCTGAAAAATCAAGGGGGTGTACTTACAAATCTAATAATATCTCAATTGCTAAGTGCCCTAGAGTACCAAAATTGGGTTTAAACTAATGCTAAGACAATAGTATGTTTAACAAATTATCACATTTTAAAATGGTAATATTATAATATTCATGAATATTGATGAAACCATGAGCATTTTGAGAATATATTTGAAAATGAAGGGGATATACCTACAAAACTACTCATATCTCAGCAGCTTATAGCCCTTACGTAGCAAACAAGGTGCCAACTTATTGCTTATTGCTATGATACAGCCCTTTATCTCAATGGTAATATTTGCCAGTCGTCGCATTTACATATTCATGAAAATTAATATAAACATTAGAATGAAGAAAAATCGCCGAAAAATGAATAGGGTATACCTACAAAATTACCAATATCTTAGCTGCTAATTGCCCTAGAGTAGCAAACAATATACTTAATTTAAGTCTATGCATAGCAGTTTTACCTAGTGGGAAGATATAAGAATTAACTAGTTTGTTTAATATCAATAGTAATAAAAACTTTAAAAATACAAGTAAAAAATGTATACAAATTGATAGCAGTGTACTTACAAAATTACTCATATCTCAGCTGTTATAAATTTTATACTTTTTCCTTTTACTCAATTTTACTAAGGATTATGCTGTTTGATATGGTACCAAGCTTGTTACTATTGGGCAATTGGAAGCCAAGATATGAATCACTTTGTAGCTATACCCCCTTAATTTTCCTGTATTTTCTCTTAATTTCTCATGTTTTCATCAATATTCATGAGAATTTAAATTTGATGTGTTATGAATTGGATCATTTTGGTAAACATGTTATGTCTGTTTATTGACTTAAAATCAGGTTTGGCACTATTGGGCACTTAACTACTGAGATATGAGTAATTTTGGAAGTGCACCCCCTTGATTTTTCCGCAATTTTTCTTTCATTTCTTCTATTTACATTAAAATTCACGAATATTCATGATAAATATTTTTCATTTTATACCTTATGGTAAAAGTACAATGTCTAAGCATTAAATTGGCACTAGGTTTGATACACTGGAACACATGGTAGGTGAAATATTTGTCATTTTATATGTACATCCCTTAATTTTTCTAAGATTTTTTCTTTAATTACAAAACTTTTCATTAATATTCATGAATATGCAAATGAGATAATTTTCATATAGGACCACTGGATGAAAGAACTTATCAAATTGAATCACTGAGGATATAAAAACTGGCAAGAATGGTGGTTTGATTATGTTTTTGTGCTGAAATATGTTCATTTATGTTGTTTTTTATGATTTTACTTCATTTTTGTAGGTTTTCATTAATATTCATAAATATGCAAATTAGATGATTTACAAATCTGACCACAGGAAAAAAGACATGTGTCTAAGCTTTAATTTGACACCAATTTTAGTACTCTAGGATAAGTAGAACCCTAGATATGATTGAATTTGTATGCCTACCCCCAATCTCGAAAATCATATAAGCGGTTGCCATGGAAACCATGCATTTTCACGTTGCCCATACCTAATTTCTTGTAAAGAGAACTTCATTTCACATTCTGAGGGTCCCACTGAACAATTTGGCATGAATTTAAAAGGCCCTAGGAGTGCAGAATAGATCGTACCTTAACCCCTCCCCTAGGCTTATAGTTTTTACGTGATTTTCCCTCATTTTTTTGAGTTTTCATGCATTTTCATGAATATTCAAATGAGATAATATTCATATAGGACCACTGGATGATTGGACCTGTCAAATTGTAACAATGATTATATTAAAACATGCAACAATGACAATATTGGGATGAAATCAGCCTATTTATATTTGTAATGATTTTCCCTTATTTTTTAGCGTTTTTATTAATATTCATGAATATGCAAATTATGCAAATAAAGTACATTGCATATTTGATCATGGAATGAAAGGCCTATGTCTTAGCTTTATTTAAGTACAAATTTTAGTACTCTACGACTAAAAGCAGCTGAGATATTATTGATCTTGTACGTATACCCCCATTCGTGAAACACATTTTTAATGTTTTTATAAATATTTATGAATATGCAAATTAGATAATTTCCATATGCAACAAGGGGATAATAGGCATATGTCTAAGCTTTGATTTGGTATTAAGTTTAGTAGTCTAGGATAAGTAACAGCTGAGATATGAGTAATTTTATAGGCAGACCCCCCTTCTCAAATTCGCTATGGGTTGGCATAGAAACCATGCAATTTCACATAGCCCAAACCAAATTTTTTTTGAGGACACCTTGGTTTCCCATCCAGGGGGTCCCAATGAACAATTTGGCACCTATGAAAAATTGTCCTGGGGGGGGTGCAAGGTAACCTAAATTGGATGCCGGGGTATATGTAAGAATGGGTAGAGTGTATAATAAACTTACCTTTACTAATGCACCAATATCTCCTAAACTAGTTAACCTGAGGTATTCAAACGGCCCTGTCTTACTGACTGTATGTAAGAATGGGTAGAGTGTATAATAAACTTACCTTTACTAATGCACCAATAACTCTGAGACTAGTTAACCTGAGGTATTCAAGCGGCTGTGTCTTACTGACTGTGTGTAAGAATGGGTAGAGTGTATAATAAACTTACCTTTACTAATGCACCAATAACTCCGAGACTAGTTAACCTGAGGTACTCAAATGGCCGTGTCTTACTGACTGTGTGTAAGAATGGGTAGAGAAACAAAGGAATGTGTGCTGCAAGAAGAGATTAAAATATCTTTAGTGTAAATAATATCATTTTAAAGAGACTAAGTCTGCAACTATGAACATTTTTCAATTTTTTTTATTTTCTTTTTAAATCATTTGTAAAAGTAGAATTAAGTTATGTTTTCACAATAAATCTGTTCACTACAGCTGAAAACTGCACGAAAAAGTGAATTATCTTATAAAACAGGTGTGTTTTTCTCTTGTTGGCAATTATTTGCATCCCTCCAATAATTATAGACAGGTAATTTTAGCTTAAATGCCGTTGTTTTGATACTGATAATTTGTTAAGATTTACGAAATTGGTAAAATGTATACTTGAATTTTAGTTTTTTAGTGTGTTCTTGAAAAATAGAAACTATAGTTCTAAAATTAAAAGATCAAAAGTTACAAACTATGCAGCTTTAAATATCTAAAAATTATTAATGTAGCTATAGAAACTCATTTTTACAAGTGCAAATTATACAAGTGTACATTTCAAGTTGTTGTTGTTTTTTTTAAACAGTACAAACTGGATAAAACTCAGATAGTTCGTAGTGCCCCTAATTTGGCTGTGACTACTATCCGTAATTACATGAAGGTGACAATTCTCTTGATGTTGGTTAATTGCTGTTGCTTACTTTGTGTGTGGGTTTCATATCTGGCCCTAACTTAGGGGATAACTGTATTCAAAATTTTCATTTGGGGAGGTATATTGTCCGATATAGGGTCGGAAATTTAGTTTTACGGCGACATGCGAGTACCCCATACTAATGCATTTCTGCAGGCCACATAAAGCCGCACATCGTCCAATGAAATGTGACCTAATTAATGACGTCAAACTATTTCCGACAGTATATCAGAGGATATACTGTCACAAATTTTGATGTTATCCAATTGATGTTACTCTGCACGACTTTTGTGTGTCTTTGTATGTGTTTAAATGTCTCTAACACATTGTGCCATATATTGGTTTGTAATCTGTGATTATGGGATTTCCTGGTTATGGTCACTTGACCTTTGTAATGGCTTGTATATGTTATAATAAGGTCTCTACCACACTGTGCCATATATTTACGGATAGCTGTATTCAAAATTTTCATTTGGGGAGGTATATCTTCGGAAATACGCTCGGAAATTTAGTTTTATGGCGACGCGTGAGCCGTAAAACATGATTTCCTAACTTATATGCGACGATATACCTCCCCAAAAATGAAAATTTTGAATATGGTTATACCAATTCTAATGCACTTCTGCAGTCTCGCCTCAATTTAAAGTGTTGCAAGCTGCACAAAGCTGCGAGTCATCCAACGTACATAATTAATGATGTCAAACTATTTCCAACAGTATATCACAGGATATACTGTCGCAAATTTTTGACGTTATCCAATCAGACATTGTGTTACAAAAGGAAGTGCATTAGACTCTTTTCTTTACTGCTTGCAATTCATTTGCTATCTTTTAAACAACTTAGATTAGATAAGAGAATTTGTGGAACTTTCTATGATAGGTAATTTTGGGTAAGAATAGTACTTTACCTTGTAAAAATGCTGATCTAGTTTCTGGGTGTGAGGCAACACACTGTAGCAGTGCCAAAGCATTACAAACTCGATTTGACTGGTGAGCCTAAAATGAAAAAAAAAACAGTAAGTGCAAGACCAAACAACAACTCTTTGCATGCTGGGTCATACTTCATGCTTTTGTTGTGGTCTGTCAAAATTAACTTTTTCAAAAAAATCATACAGGAACACTATCAGAGTGTCAAACTAATTGGATCAAAATCAGTACCCACATTCTGGGTCCAAACTGTTTCCAAAGGTTACCATCAGATGACGAAAAATCACCTCTAGCAAGGAAAGAGTTTAATTCACATGAGCATGAAATTTGTCCAAGTCATAAATTTTAAAATGCCAACAATTATTCAAGTGTTTTGAAGAAAATCTTGTTATTTAAGTGAAGGAGAAACCTGCAGTGATTTACCTACCTTTCAGGGGCCTGCTGAATTTGGGAAAAAAGCATTTGAGCCATCAAAATCATAATGGGTAGACTTAATGCAGTCTAAACTATCATCTCAAAGAACTGGATCTGCTTTTTAATTGATTAAAAAAAAACAAAAAAACAATAAATTATCAGTGTAAAGCTGTAACATGTTCCATACAAAATGTGAATGAAAACATCTGTAACTAGGCTAGAAATTTACACCAAAATGCAGACCTATGAAATTGGAAATGTCTTTTTAATAACCATTTTGGGAAGTTGATGCTCATACTTAAAAATTGGGAAGGGGCTGATTTTCAGCCCCAAATTAGACCTGGGAAAATCCTTGAACCTAATTATCAGATACATCTGTTAACCATTATCCTGCCAATATTTTTTGTTCTGAAAATTTTGTCTCCTTACGCCTGCTGCATATATATTCAAAAGCACTTCAGACTACTTTTGATTGTGGAAGCAAACAATTTGAACCCAGAACAGAATGTTCCTGTCAATCTGCAGCATTCCAAATGTTAAGCATGTATTTTAAATCAGAGTGGAAAACAGTGTGGATCCTCATCAGAACCAGCTGATCTGGATCTACAGTGTTTTCTAAATAGGATAAATCTGGGTTCATCAGGTCAAGGGTGAAGATGTGTTTTCCAAGGTAAATATTGACTTGGCCTAATGGACATAAAAGGGAGCATTGACTTGACTTTTTTAGTTTGGTTTGGTTCTTTATGTCCCAGTTAACAGCTATGGTCATGCCAGGACAGCTAGTTCACATAGCCACACTTTATTCCTATGTAGACAAGCTTGACTAAGCGGTTAACCAGTACTTTGTGCACATACTTTCACTTGTAACTGAAAACAACCCTTCTTGAATCAGCGGAAGGGAGGAGAATAGCTATAGAAATTAGTTCATGACCAATCTCCACAAAAGCATGGAACCGGGCAGGGATCGAGCTCGCGATCTCTGGATCTGCAGTCAAAAACGTATCTGCAGTCAGACATGTTACCAACTGCCCTATGCAGCTGAGCCATTGACTTACTGCCATCCGTACTTAAAGTCACTTGTAATCACATGGTCAATAAGTCCCAATTGTAAAGGTGTATACAGATTTAACATGAAAATGTATCATTAGCTGAATTTACATACCGTAAGATGTGGTGGATTGATGGCGGGGTAGACATTGACAATTTCCTGTAGTAAGGCTGCCACTGTTCCGAAGGAATGCCACAGCATGGGGGCAAGATCAGGCACTACTTCCCTCTTTTTGCTGTAGAGATAATGAAATACAGTCAGACCTTTAGTTAAGAGTGCCTACCCCCCACCCCCCCCCCCAAAAAAAAATTCTTATTTCTCACCCAAAACATATGTTGTGGGTACTCAAAAGAACCATCTCAATGAGACGGTTCTTTTGAGCACCCAAAACATATGTTAAAATTGATCGGTAGAAAATAAGGCTGCCACTGTTCCAAAGGAATGCCACAGCATGGGGGCAAGATCAGGTACTACTTCCCTCTTTTTGCTGTAGAGATAATGAAAACAGAGTCAGGCCTTTAGCTAAGAATGCGTACCCCAAAATAAATTCTTATTTCTCAACCAAGGAAGTGCAGTGGTAGAGTGCTTGACTTAAGACCGAGGGGCCGAGGGTTCTAGCCTCACATCATTGCATAGTGTCCTTGAGCAAGACACATTAATCCTAGCTTAGTACTGGCTCAATCCAGGAAGACCCGTCCCTACATATAACATAACTGAAAGACTGTTGATGGGACGCAAAAAATCAAATCAAACAAAATTTCTCAACCAAAACATATGTTGTGGGTACTCAAAAGAACCGTAAAGAACGTCTCCATGAGATGGTTCTTTAGAGCACTCAAAACATATGTTAAAACTGATAGGTAAAAAATCACATCTCATTACTACACATTGTCAAAGGCGAGCTCTAGTCGTTTTGTAAACCTGAATAGTTTATATTTAGAACTGAGCAGGTTCATAGCAGATCTAAAACAGGCTGGACCATGTCAGTCTTAAAAACCATACTACTGTGCAGTTTATATCACATCTCGTTATAAGCAGGAGGAGAATGACCATAGGAAAAATAACATGATCAATCTCCACGAATTTTGACTATAGTATGGGATAGAACTCACAAACCCAGGATCAGCAATCAGTATTGAGTCTGCTGATGCTTATCTTAACTTATAGCTGTGTACAGTTTTAATCTTCACATAACTGACTGACATTTTTTAAAAAGCATAAAATGCCATGTACACTCCTCTGATTCAATTAGTTAGTTTTGAAGATAATACACACAGTCCTCAGATTCTATATAAAATCATAGTATTACATTTGCTGTTTTGATTATTTCATCCTAATCAACAATTTTTCAGTCATGTCACGTCTTTCTGGGTTTATGCCAATACCCTGTTTATTTACCTGTTCCTCTCTAAGTTTTGTTTAACCATTTGTAAACTGGAAACCCTAAAACAGGTACTTTTGCTACCAGTGAAGACTAAGATGAAATGCCGCAGATATCAGCACTTCATCCGGGTCTGTGCTGTTTGCAAAGACAGAAACAATCTTCGAAGAAAGAATATTCAATATCATTTGAAAAATTATAGCCTATGACCGTGGACCATACTGAATCAGGCCTTTAGTTAAGAGTGCGTACCAAAAAATTAATTTTCTTATTTCTCAACCAAAACATATGTTATGGGTACTCAAAAGAACCGTCTCATTGAGACGGTTCTTGACGGTTCTTTTGAGCACCCAAAACATGTGTTAAAACTTACCAGTAAGAAAATATTTTACACTCAAAAATGTTGTTTATCTTGAGCTTCATGTATGATATCAAACTTTATGGAAAAGTCCATTAATCTATTTAGGGTTAAAATCTCACCTAAGTTCCTGTAGAGCATTTTCTCTTGTGTCTGGGCTTGTTAGTTCCACGATCCATTGATAAACTTTCTCCCGTTCTACTTGAGGCATTGAAACTCCCGTGACAACATTTGACACAGATGTCGGTGGCTGAGCGGGATTCATCATCATCACTGAAACAGGGTTTGAGTAAAATTCAAGGACATTTCAAGGACTTCTAAAAGACTTTCCTACAGTTTTCAAGGACTAAGTTTATGAAAAACACTGATTTAAGTGTTAACATAAGAACTACTTCAGTGTTCTACTTCAGAAATGCTTGACTGAGATAATGGAGAAATTAGTACTAGAAAATTAGTATAAAATTGTTGTGCTTTTATTTGGTGCAGCATATGCAGCACCAAATAAAGGCACAAAAAATTTATGCAGATTTAGATCCCTATCAACAGTGTTGAGTCCTACAGTAAATAGTAAAATTCAAGGACCTTCAAGGTCTGAGTGAATTTCCAGTACTTTTCAAGGCAGATTTAATCTTCAAGGACTTTTCAAGCAAACCCTCTAAATTCAAGTACTTTTCAAGTCTGTGCTAACCCTATGAAAACAGAAGGTACAGTAAATGTTCTCAAAAATGTTCGAAAATTTCGAATGATTTCAATTACATTCAACTTCAAACTTTGTGCGACTTCTCACAAATGAAAGATATAAAACATATTAGACGAGATTTTTATTTGGTCGCCTGGGTCATGCCCAGGGGTGGGACTTTGAGGTGCTGAGGGGTCAAAAATTTAACTTTCTGAACATGGTCATGTGGCATATCAAATTAAAGAGGATGATCATTAGACCAGGAAACACTGAAAAAATCACCCTAGGATCCAACTGGTGACCTTTAGGTGGGGTCAAAAGGTCAAAAAAAGACTCAAATACCATAAGATTTCTTCGAGAGCGTGGGGATTTGCAATGGCGCCCCATCGAATGTGTTCTAGTTACAGATGATAGCTACTGAAGGTAGTCAAATAAACACTTTTAGCACACTAAGGTAAAGAGCTCCTGAAATTTGAAAGTGAACACCCTCTAGCGTGGTCCCTGCATTTTAAAATAGAGCTCAGAACAGAAGATTATTGAATTTACCAATAGGAGGTTTTATCGTGACGTACTTCTGGTGCTATAAATAGATTTGGGATATACTGGCCGTCAACCTTGTATTGTCTTGATAGGGAAAGTCATGGAATTTTCAATATTTTCCACCGATTTTAAGTTCCCTTGCTATATATTTTATATAAATGCTAATTGTAATGCATCTACAAATACTTTGTCAGATAATATTAACATTTATTGAGATTATTTGTCTGTCGTTATTGTTGGAAGTGAATAAAACGGGTGCCATTAAAAACATATTTCTAGACATTTAAATTCAATTTAACACAACAATAATTATAAGGCCCGCTGATACAAGACTGCACTTGCACACATTATCGCAAGAACATTTTGTCGGGTCTGAACTGTTTTCAAAGGTTATCAGCGGACGACACTTGTACAGTTGTTTGTGGACATAAACTGGACGCTGAAAAAAGAAAATTATAATGTTCACTTTCTTTTCGAGTAGCGATCCAACGGCTCATGAGTGCAGTCTCGCAATGATACCCACTGCTATACAATAACCAATAAAAGCGAGCACACGATTTGACAGATCTGGGCGCTAAAATGTAATAACATTTTCCTCTCAAACAGCGAAGGCTCATTCGAGACTGCACAATGTCATGTTATTTTTCTGCCTGTTGTTTTGCCTCATGTGAGCCTGCGCAGATTCACTGGAGCATAAGTAAGATGAAGATGGAGATTCAGAAGAAGATATGGACCTCTAGATACGAAAAAGGGTGTTAACTGTGGCTTTTGTGCATACATGCGCATTAATAGCATGCACAGATCCAGGAATTTTTGTCATGGGGGGGGGGGGGTCCAGGCCCGATGGCCAGAAATCAGCCTGGACAACGTTTTTTTCTGTTTTTTTTTAGTCCTAAACTTATTTTACAGTTTACAGGAGGGGTCCAATGGTTTTATTACAGAGAAAACTATACTTTCCAAGGATCCAGAGGGGGTCCAACATTTTCCGGGGGTCCAGCTTCTCCTGGGGGGGGGGGGGGTGGGGGGGGGGGTCCAAGTGCTTATTTCTATTGAACCCCATATAACCAGTGATTTTCAAGGGGGGTCCGGACCTCCTATCCCCCTCTGGATCCGCACATGAACAGCGGAGCAGTAAAAACTGATAGAAACAGGAGTTTGAATATGCGGACAGACAAACATGCATATGCAGAGTTTTAAAAAGGCAAATATTTGATAATGAACACTGCTTTGTCACAACGAGCTTCATTTATTTTCTTTAAAAAGCATAAATTTGTTGACTATTAAACGAATGACAAACAAGGGTGTTAATTATTCATTTATTTGACACTTCGACGGAAAGCCTCAACAACTGCATTTTATTGGTAAAGAACTTCCAAATGGAATAAATGTTTAAATGAGTTACATCATTTAACCCTACGTGTAGTGACTGCAAAATGTGTCTTTAGCAAACAGTGAAGACCCAGATGAAATGCCGTATAATGCAGCATTTCATCAAGGTCTGCGCTGTTTGCTCAGACAAAAAAACGAACTTAAGAAGACATACAATATTTTCCCGACATTATAAACCATGACCCCTCGAATTATACAATGAATCATCCAAAGTTTACTGTATCAAATCAGAAGGAAGAATCCATTTATGTGTTGTATGTACGAAATTTCCCCATGTCGGTGCCGTGTAGGAATAAATCTTTTCCGTATTAAAGGCACTTAAAAAAGCCTGATGCTTTTTTTCTTTTTTGGAAATATTAGCATGTTTGGTATTAAAATTGTAATGAGCTAGAAGATTTTTCAATTTATTGGTACTGATTTCATTATATTACAGAAAGACAAAAAATATTTAACTGATAAAGAACAAATATACAGTGACGTTCTAATTATGTCCTCGGACCTGTCGGCATCTTTAGATATCTTCTATTCACCAGCACTTCAGTGACATGACACATTCCTAAAACTCGCTTGTGAAAACATTGACCAAGATAAGCTCGCACGTGTGACTGTCAGTGCCCGTAGGGGGTTGAACTCCATTTATTCAACAGACAGTGATGAAGACAGACCTCTTAGAAATCCATGAAAATCAAACATTGAACATTGGATTAAAGTTATTTCTATCGGACAAAATATACGTAAGTCATCTATTTTAGCTACATTTTGGACTGTCAATGACTTGGACCGGTTCCAAGATGATATGGCTGAGACAAAGAGACTCAGGAAAGAGAGAGACTCGGAGAGAGAGAGGAATAAAAACTGAAAGACAAGCAGATGGATTCACTCTACTTATCATAAAATTGCATTAATTAACCAAATTTTTACACATTAAAAGTTTTTTATGGGTTTTATCGGAAGAAAATATCAGCATTCTGCTTGACATTTCTGGACTTCACTTGGCATCATAATTTGCCTCTTAAATCAGAGCTCTCACTAGGATTTTGAAAACAGGAGTTCAGGACTCCCATCTGGCAAAAAGTAGGAGTCCCACTGGAAAAAGTGGGAGGTGGGAGTCCCACTCCAAAAAGTTGGAGTCCCACCAATTCGTGCATACCGTATTTCTTTTCCATTTTAGCTGGAAGTGATGCATTTGAATAATTCTTAGATCGACTGATTTAACCCTTTAAGCATTAATGGATTGTTCCTACTTAACAAACAAAATATTTTGCTTTATTTTTAAATTTCGTGTATTAACCTGAACACACATTTGTTTTGTTTGGCCTTATCAAAATAAAAATATTGACTATTGGTACTTGTTTTATTCATTAACAAGACAGACAGACAGACAGACAGACAGACAGACAGACATATAGATAGATATGGCTTTCATGATTTAAAACGAACGATTTTACTTGCTGACAGTAGTTTGTTTGTGTTAATTCATCTGTTTTGACTTTCTCAATACACTCGGACAATAGTTTGTTCTTGAACCGCTGATGATATCATCATAGACATACAGCTTTTTGTTAGGAACTTTTGTCATTCGGACGTTTTCGTATACAGCTTACTGTACCGATTTTTTCATCAATTCTCTTTTGTTTGTCGTAGCAATGAACAAATCCGTAAACTTATTGTTTTTTCCATGTTTATGTTGCTCAAATCGCAAACAAGTGCAATTAAATTTGTTTTCTCTTTCATCAACTAGACAAGCAAGTACGATGTTGTTTACAATACCAGTATTAGCTTTTCTCCCTTTCATTAACTGTAAATTGGTAGCGCATCTGTTTAAAATAATTATCCGATAATCCTTGCGTAATTACTTTAATAATCTAACTGTCCCCGCATCGGCATTCCTGTCAATCACCTGTCAGGATTGCTTCACTGCAGTCCGAGTCATACGATTGGTCAACAGAGACAGACGTCACCCGCGGCTCCAAAAGTGTGTCGCGATCGATAATAAAGGGCTTTTGATCTCCTGGCATATATCTCCCAGCTACTGGATTTTTGGCACATGCCGGCTAAAAAACATGCGTACCCGGAACTCCTGCCTGGTGAAAACCATGCGTCCCAGGCAAAAAGATACGCGTAATTCTGCGTTTCCGATAGAAATGAAAATCACTACCTTAGCCTCCTATCTTTCGGCACGGTAGTGACTGGAAAGCATTTATACAATGTAACACCGAATACGTGATTCACGTATGCATCGATTTCACAGCCCGAAGTATATTTTCCTTATATAAGACTTCCTTCAAAAATCAATCAATATCTTATCTAAAGAACGGAATCAGTTTTGAACCGAGAATTCCAAGTTAAACATTCGAAATCAGTTAAAATTCATAAGTACCGTTCTGTTTTTCACTTACGCCGCCATTGTTATTTATATGTTGCAATGCAAGTTATTTCCCTTGACAGCTCTCCTATGACATGACACGAACTGGGTAGCTGACATTCAAGGCAGTACGGAAAAACGCAAAAAAGTGAACCATTTTTATTTTAGGCCTAATATGTAATAAATTAATGATAATTCTGAATAATAATTTGATATAACTATTTACAAATAGTGCGCTTTACTTCGAAAGATACAATTTGTTGTTTGGGGGGGGGGGGGGGGGGGGGGGGGGGGGCAGGGGGCACTGAAAGCCGAAGTTTTGAACTGATTGGCGCAGGCCACAAGTGGGGGAAGAGTATGAGAGCGGGGGTTGGACTTCCCCCGGAAAAAAGTGGGAGTGGGAGGGGGAGGGGGCTTAAAATTTGAAGAAAAAAGCTCGAAAAAAAAAAAAACCAAGTCCACATTTAAGAAAAAATTGGGCATAGGTTCCACTGTATTATTATATGTTTTATACTTGTACAGTCTTTCACTTTGTTTGTTGGTAAAATAGCCTTGATGGCTAATGTTCTGATATGTTAAAATTGAATGCCGACTTTAAATAAAGTTTCTTGTATCTTGTATCTTGTACTTTTCATTCACCCCAACCCAATAACATAGACCCAGCATGGCAGCAGACTCGGGACTGGGGCTCTCTTTTGCATTTCTCTGAGTCTGGTCGGGGAAGTTGGGCGCACATTACTTATTAGCTTTGCGACTAGACTACATGGAATTTACAATGGAAGCAACAACCGAATGGAAGATTGGGGGAGGGAGCACACATGCCACAGCCTTGGGACTGGGGATAAGTGCACCCACCCCAAATTTCCGAGTTTTGTTTGGGACTGGGAGGGGAAACAGCAGTGTTTTTTCCTCCCCGACCAGACTCCAGGAGATTTTAAAATCCCATCATTTGCAAGCACGGGTCACACTCCCAGCCCTGTGTGTGCCCACCCCAACCCCAACGTCCACATTTTTTCAGCAGTAATCAGGTTGTTTTGTTTTTTTATTGTACTCACGGCTTCTGAGGGGGGGGGGGGTCGTGTACCTTAGCCCCCCCCTTGGGTCCGGCACTGTATATGACCCGAAAATATAGTGTGCCTGTGTCTGGTTGAGAGAAATGGGGAGAGGGAGGAAAGGGGTGTACTGGTGGTGAAAGTAGCATCTGGGGTGAGTATACATGTCATGGACATTTTACTCTGAATGCCAACAGAAACAAGAGTGCATATACATGTATAACATTTTCAAATCTTCTTCAATATAATATTTTATTCAAATTGTAATTTAGGTCAAGGGATAAATTGTTTGTTTATGGTATCGCTTTTTAAAGAAAATAACTGAGCTAGATGTGTTCCTTTGACAAGTTGGTTATGTTCCAGAACAAAACTACACAGACATGAACATCATTGGCAGTCTGATCAGGGACTGTTCAGCAAATGATTTCTCGATAACTAGGACAATAAACTTGAGGGTCTGTTTAAGATTAATAATGGCTTTGCGTATAACTTATTAAAGGATAAATCTAAATCTTATAATGTATTCACAATGTATATGAATGTCCTACCAAGAAAAACGTTATATTTGGCTCGAAAGAAAGGCTTTGAGTTTTTGTATAAAGAGAAATGTTTTTAAATCAATAACAAAATTGTTAATAGGCCATTGCTGATAGTTTGGTGTTTGTATTGTTTTGATAAAAACGTGTGAAACACTTTGCAGCTTTGAAACCCTCCATAAAGAAACCGATAGGTGGCCTGCTGAACAGCGCCTGCAAGAAAGCAAATATGAAATGAACAGCAGGACTTATGCACATTTTTCCGTACATGCGTTCAACATTGGGTAAGGTAAATGTTCTAAAATTACGAACACTAAAAAATAATTATTTTTTCCGCTGTTCGTAATTTTAGAATTACGTTTATGAAAAATGCCAGTGTTCGAAATTTTAGAATGTGGACTTTCTCAGGAGAAAAACGGTATTTTTGCATGTCAAAATGTGGTAGAAACGTGTTGAAAAAAACGGCGATATGATTCTGCGATATCTACTCATGTTTTCTTTTCTTTAATCTTATTAAAACCGCCACTGAATTCATGCGGACTGAGTCAGTAAAATGTCCAGCGCGTGCGGTATTCGCCAAGTCGAGAGCCAGGCACGTGCATATTATGTCACTCAATTACTTACAAGTCATAAAAGTCCACTGATTTAACTATTCGATAAACCGGGTCTCCTATGTTCACTCGCCTCGGACTACAGATGTTTCGTTCTTCCTTTACAGTTAATATTGTACTCAAGAATTGAAACCCCTAGACATCTCGTACGATCCGATTTTTTACAAAGATCTACACAAACTTTGAAATACGTAGACGAGTTCCCAGAGTAAAAAAATCTGGCGAAATTCAAAAAGAACACACGCATCTCTCTCTCTCTCTCTACTTGTCGATCCGCCGATGGAATGTTTACTTTGATGTCTCTCTCTCTACATTTGCAAACACGGTTTAGATCCAGATCAGACCAGAATGGTATTCAGAATAGAATGTTTCGTCAATTTAAAAATGTGTGCATACGGTAGAAAGTACGCAAAGCGTTACATATAATACTGTGGAATGTCCGACTTTGCTGTACAAAAGCCGACACGCACGATAAGTTTGGGTTTTGGGTCCTCGTCGGAAGCAGTTGTAACAAGATTGATTGACTGACCTAAACATTGCGTTTCGATAACCTTAGAAACCAAGCCAAAACAAAAGATTAGCGTGCAAACATCGTGCAGTCTCTCTCTCTCTCTCTCTCTTTACGACCTGCTATCAAAGTTTGCAAACAGCTTGGATCCGACGTGCCTGATCAGGGGCAAACATGCATACCAAAAGTTATAATCTAGTCCGACTTTGCGTCCGATGTCACCACACGCTGAAAGGAACATTTCAGACAAGTACCTTCTTTCAGATGCATGCCATGGGCGGATCCAGAGGGGGGAACAGGGGGTCTGGACCCCCCTGAAAAATCACAAAAATATAGGGTTTCCTAGCAATATTGATCCCGATCCCCTAAAAATCACAATGCTTCCAAGCCAGCATTCAATGGTGGGCCATTATCGACCGTGTGAATGGCGTTTCGCTGAAGGGCCGATGGTGGTCCATTTTTAATGGCATTTCGGTCCTCTCTCACTACCCCCTCTGACAAAATGTTCTGGATCCGCGCATGCATGCAGTGCGTGTGAACTGGCTCGATTGAAATTAAACTGTCGACGGACATAATTCATGCGCGGATCCAGAGAGTTTTGTCAAAGGAGATCGAACTTTGACAACGTTTGTTTTTAAGTTGATGGGGGGAAGGAGGATCCAAGTCCAATTTTAAGCGGGCCATCATCGGCCCGCCAGCGAAACGCCATTAAAGGTGTTTCGCTGGCATGCCGATGAATGCCCAACATTGAATGCTGGCTTAGCAGCTGCGATTTTTCAGGGGATCCGGACCTGTATTGCTAGAAAACCCTATATTTTGTGATTTTTCAGTGTGGGGGTCCGGACCTGGATCCGCACACATGTAATTTCACAATATTTTGGTACTTACAACGTGTGACAAAGACTCAGACGAGCCTGCGCAAGTGTGCATTTTCAATACAGCATTGATGGCTCAGGAATGTCAAGCATCGAATGGTTCATTAATTTTGTGTCTCACAACTCAAACCACAACTTGGAAAAAAGGCCCTTTTGTATATATGTTTGTATAAGCAAACTTACTTAGTAAATTTACTGAGTTGTTTAACGCTGAGGTTTGCATGGCTTTTTTAAAGTAACAACATCTACTGTTACTTGCAAATGCTCAATTTTGACGACCAGGCAGCGTATGACCAGTGACCTATATATATAGGTCACTGGTATGTCCTAAGTTCTTCACCTTAGATGTGCGTTTTCTCGCGGTAATTGTAACTCCTAATCCTCTGTTTAATGTCTGTGACAATATACTGAAAAAGGAAATCCATGTTAATGACCATTGCTGAAGAATTCCGATGGATCGGATGCTTCTTATAGGTAAAAATTTCGCCAATGAAGGGTTTTAAAACTGTTTTCCGTCGATAGATGCATAGACAGCCGATAAACCAATAACATGCATGAACTTTGTCACGTACTACATGTAGGAAAGTCCGTGCTTTTAATGCGTTCTTGCCTTTGATCTTATCTGAAAGCATGTATCGCACAATTAGCAGACAAAAAGTATAGTCTTGCAAAAAGAACGTCACATGCCAGAGTACCCATTTAAGTGCAATAGAATCTTCCAAATGTCGCTACCGCTCACACGCTGTACGTTAAAAGTAAACCGAGCACAGATGGGACCAAAAGATAAACGGACATCGATTTTCCGCCGAAAATAACTTGTGTTCGTAATTTTAGAAATTCACTTTTCAAAAAAAGGTCAGTGTTCGATTTTTTAGGATGTTTTAAAAATTATTCTCGGCGATAATTTTAGGTGTTCGTAATTTTAGAGTGTTCGAAATTTTAGAACATTTACCGTACGTCGGATGAATATATATGCATTATAATTATTCCACATATGGACCAATGCATGAAACCACTTACATATGCGCATCATCGTACATAACTCTGGGCCAAAATGTACACAATTTTAAATTTTAAAGCCTGAAAAGTTGAAAACCCAGAATAAAAGTTTGATGGTTAAAGTTCACACTGTAAAATATATTACAACAAAGGTATATTTCCATCACTCAGTGATGTCTAATCAATAATAGCAAATTGTACAGGGACACATAATTAATTTTGTAGCTCTGAACTGTATCCCAAAGTCCTGTTTACGGGTACAAGTCAATGGATATATTTTATAAAATGGAATATTGGGTTCTCAGGCTTACCTCTTCAAAGATATTTAGATAAGAATAGATGTATTTCAAGAATTGAAATAACATCCTTTCACCAAGTGGTGTGGCCTAATGCACATGCTGCTCCATATATGTACAAACCTATAATGTCGGGGTGACTAGTGAGTCACGTGTGAAGTGACCTCTTACGCACACAACAGTAGGCCCATATGTTATGGTATATTTTACTTATAGTCAAATTTTCATTTAAATTTACTGTCATTTTCACCTAAACAAGTACTTTAATTGTCAAAAGAGCGTTTTCTTTATTCAAAGGCAATGTGTATCTTAAAGCAAATGGTCAGGTTTCTGTATATTTTACCAGTACAAAATGGGGACATTTTATTTTGGAAGTTTTGATCACATTTTTTATATTAATAGGGTGGTTTTGATCAATTTGTGTAGGTTTTACTTGTGTACATTTTGACTTGCAGTGGCGGATCCAGGATTTCTTAAAAGGGGGTCTATTTGTTAATTTTACCTGATTATTTATTATTCTTTGCTGATTTTTCGGAAAATTCTCCATGAAAATAAAATGATTTTGTCTCTAAAGGGGTTCGAGCGAACCTCTCGAACCTCCTCTGGATCCGCCACTGACTTGTGGACGTTTTTACTTTGCCATACATTCCAAATGTACAAATGCATTTCCCTACTCTTCTCGGACATTTCCAAGTACAAAACAATGGACCAAAACTAGTTTTGGATCTCCTTTTCTAAGAAGTTAAAATTAAAATTCTGACTGCTCTTTTAAACCACAGATGTCAAAATGCGCACAACACAAGGTATATTCTTACTGGACCTGTCATCCCGGTCATTAGTGTGCACCGTGTCTAATCAGACACGTTAAAAAGTATTCGTTACATTTCTTTGTGGTACCAAACAGATGTCCCAACATGGCTGCCAGGTGAAAGAAATTTTTATTGAGAAGGGAAATCATGAAGTATTTTATTCAATGATGGAAACTCTTGTATAAAAACAACCAGAAGTGAATTTTAATCATAATTAGAGTATTTTCTGTAAGTGTTGCGGCGGATTATACAAAATAGGTTTGCTACACTGACATGGCTTGTATCGAATCGTTACGTCAAATGGGCAATTTTAATTGGGGACCCGTTTACGTAACTACATCGTTTCTACGTTTCCGAGAGCTCTGTTAAATGAATAAAAGTTTGTTTTTCGGAACCTTTATTTATCGGTATTCGGTAAGATGTATTTTGAATGTATATCAAAGAATACAAATAAGTGTTGATATGACATTGGCTTTAAAAGCGCATTTTTCTCAAAATGTAAACCCACATTTAACACAGATTCCACAGTTGGCCGTACCTTTGATGGCCTCGGATATGCGCAAGCGCGAAAATGACATCACTTTGGGAATCCCTAAAACCTTCTATACATATGGTGATGTAGGACAAGCAGAAATTTTAAGAATTTTCCACCTTTTAGCTCTCTACAGAAACGAGAAAATCTGCTTTGAAAGGACACCCCACCCACTTCCAATGCAGTGCAATCTAAAATCGATTAATTTAAGTGATATTATTTACGTACGCAAAATGACGCCTATGCTGTTAAATCAAGACGTATATCCTTCACATTACCTTGTCTACGAATAACGTTCTTGCTCCCATATAAGCTAATGTTTTGCTGTTTTATTGTGCAGTTTTGATTTTCTTTTCCACCGGATGTTTAGTTTTCGCGGTTAAATTAAGCGTATGGGCCTGCAATCGATCGAATCGTCCCTTTATTAGTCACCGCCAGGGTCGGGTCTGCACATTCGTCAAAACTCGGATGTTTCCGTCACGTCCGGTCACACGAGGTTTGCCGAATGGGGTCTGCAAGCCCCGCCGAGTTTCGACCTACATAGTTTATTTGTTCAAATTCATCCTGGGTGGAGATTTTTCATAAATCATTTTTATTTATAATCATCACATACTGTAAAATCGATAAGTGGAACAATTATAATAATAGTAAATAACTATAATTTTGATTTTATTGCCATTTAATTGCTCGCAGGTGGGCCTGAAAGCCACAGCCGAGTGAATCAAGGTTTCTGGAAATTTGGGAAGTTTTCAAGCGAGTTTGGCAAATATTCTGAAAATAAAAGATAATTTCAAGAAAAAGTTTAAAGGAATCTTACTTAAAAATGCGTTAGTTTCACGAAAATGGTCATTTTACAAAAGGCCACATTCCGTTCTATTTATAGACATTTTGATTAACTTTAATGAAATGACAATTAAATCCAAATTATAACTATTAACTATTATTATCAATTATCCATTTATTGCTTTTAGTCTATGTGATGATTTTAGATAAAATTTATTTTTGAAAAATGATGATATTAAAAAAATAAAACTTTGTAGGTCGGCGGCTCGGCTCGGCAGGGGCTTTCAGACCCGACCTTCTGTACTGTTCTTGAAGATGTTCTGCCACCGTTGGCACGCGAGTACCGTTTCACAGCAAATATGGTTGATTAAGTCCACCACCATATTTTCACGTTATGAGAGTCTCTATTTACAGTTTAAAACAGTTTATAAAAAGTTTCTTTAAAGCTGCATTGTCTGAAACTTTTGATCTTTTAATTTTAGAACTAATGTGTCTATTTTTCAAGAACACAGTAAAAAAATAAAATTCACGTATATACATTTTACCAATTTCGTAAATCTTAACAAGTTATCAGTATCAAAACAACAGCATTTATGTTAAAATTAACTGTCTATAATTATTGGAGGGACACAAGTAGTATAGGCGCCACTATAGAGTCAATGACGTCACGACGTCAGATCCAAGATGGCGGCCCCACGACTTCCGGTCCAAGATGGCGGCCCCCACGACACCAAGATGGCGGCCCCCACGACACCAAGATGGCGGACCCACGAAATCAAGATGGCGGTCCCTGTGACGCGTTCGGTTACACCTCGGAGGGTGAGTCAACGCCCTAGACCACGAGAAGGTAGCGTCACGTCCTAGAGCGCGGTGTCGTTCTTCTATATACAAGGGTGAGGGGCCTCTCATGTATCGAACGAACACGGATCTGAAGGAGTCTATATTGAGGATTTCCGGGTGGTTTTTTTACTCAGTTCAGAACGAGATCCAGTCTTTAATGGTGTAGCGCGTCGCAGCGCTCGGTTTATCCCGTTCCCCGGGTGGACCCTTTTTTTTCAGCACGGTCCTTTCACGTCTTTTGGGCGGGTTCGGCGTTTTCTTCTCCATTGTTTTGCCATCCAATAGCCTCTGGTACTTCTCGTAAGGGACTAGGACTAGCTTTTCCATTATTCTAGCTCTGATTTCAAATGGGCCAACGTTATCTTTAGAAGCGTACGAATAAACTTTTGTTTACCGCCAAGGGCCTCCACCTTTCTTTGGTAACCCAGAGTCCTATCACCCAAGATGTACAGTTGGCGTCTGGAGCGTCTCAGGAGTACTTTTTAGGGTTAGGGGCCTCTCATTTATCGAACGAACACGGATCTGGAGGAATCTATATTGAGGATTTCCGGGAAGGTAGCGTATAGGATCAAGGTGGCGCTTTCCGGTAAGGGCTTGGCAAACTTCATTTCTAGTCGGCAGTTACCTTGTCTCTTGACATTGAATGAGTAGTAAGGATCGATCTCCAACGCGTATAAGCAATAGCCTTTAACATAGTCATTTCGTTTAACGTTTATATCTTTCCGAAAGCACGTCAGCGTTCTGTAACAGTCCACGTACTGATCGGCTTCGTAATTGGGTCGTAAAGGCTTAGAGGGATATGATTGTCCATCAACCTAGAAGCCCACCGAACTGCAATCGTAATCTCGAAAGTAGTAAGGACTTTTCTTGTAGTCTCCCATGTAGGAGGCACTAGCCACTAGTCCTACGATCAATTGACAGGGAACCAAACCTTGAAAGATATCATCGGCGCTGAAACTGAATAGTCCAGATGGGATCGATGTTGTCTTGATTTCCGAACGTAAATATGGATAGATGGCTGGCTGTATTTTTAACATTTTCTCGTTCGACACTATAAGTCCTTCGTCTAATCGTTGTACACACAGTTTAAAAGAAGCGTCTACAATTTGGACCTTTTCGGAGGGTGACAAACTGTCTGACATGAGTCTGAACACGTCAAGACTAGGCCACAGCTTGATCCCGATGCCAACGCCATTTAATAGCAACCTGGGTTGTTGAAATACGTCGATGAGCAAAGGCCCTTCTAAGTCTACGATTTTTCCACCTAATGTAGCCGTACATCTCGCAAACAGGCCACTGTTTGATCCAGTTTTAGCGTCACTTGTGTCTTGTCCGTTATCTTTGTAAAATAGTTGACTGGTAAGTATCCCCGTTTGATCAATCTCATTGGTTTTAAGGATGGTATCGATATAAGCTTTGTAAGGGTAATTGTTACCGGAGTGAGACAGGGGAGTCTGCTGAAAGGTCACGTCCACTTGACGGAATATGCTGTGTAAGGGTGCATTCACCAATCCGACGACCTCGTCCTTGTTCAAGGGGGTTCCATCACCATCCGTCAGTCGAAGCTTTACGTTTAAAACGCTATTCTTTAGATCAACATAGGCCGACGACTGCGCCGTAATGGTAAAGTTGATGGCGGACGTGTCATTGATTTGATTGGTCGGTTTATATTCGATCCATTCTTTCAATTTTAGGGAGGAGTCTCTGGGTGCTTCTACAAATAAAGCTAACTGTTCTCTATACCAGTCGCTCATCTTAGAGTTTGGTCTTCCGGTCTTCGTCTATATTTCCTTTTAAGTGATGGAGGGGGTATGGCCTCCTTCTTACGCTTTCCGTCCTTCTTACGATCTCTTTTTATTTCCGACTTAGCCATCTCTGTGGCCTGTGCTACCGGTGACACCAAATTGAACACCGGCCTTTGCGTTTCCATTTTGCTTTCTAAAGATTTCATTTCTTTCAACTCTCTGTATTTCCGTCCACTACCCACAATATAATGACCATGACTGTCGCGTTCCGCGTAGCCATCTCTAACATCCAGCAAGTGCTGATACCATTTGTCGGGATCCGAGACGTACAGAATCCACTTCTGCTGCTGGTAATCGTAAACGAGTCTAGTACCCATCTTTTTTGAAATGTAAGACACAATGCAGGTCGTTCGAGTTAAAGTCCACCGAGTTCAGATTTTCGTCTTTTAATTCGATTCTTATACTATCTAGAGTTGACACTTTTACTGACACGTAAATGGGTCTCACGTAGGACTCGGACTTTGTTTTTTTGTATCTGGGTCCGATCTCTATATTTCTAAGTAACTCGATCAGTGAACCTCGTACGTAGGACTCTTCCACTATGTCAGAACACAGATATAATCGGGAACTTCTGGGTTTAAAATCGCAGTCGAGAGTTATATCGATTAATCCGCACATCCACTTTCCTTCCAGTATGTAGCGTTTAGGAAATTGAATCCAAAACTCGGACGGAGAGTTATTCTTACGTATGCCGGAAGAATCTCTGCTATTCAGGTACAGATAAAAGTCATTCATCTTTAATTCGCTACATCCCCTTACATTCTTACCATGTCGCCTACAATGGTTTTAATAAGATAAATCGTTTTAAGCATCACTGGAATTAGCGAATGATGACAATTTAGAAGCCTTTTCTTCCGTTCAAAACTTATTCGTCGGGATGCCAAGGTCTCTAGTATGCCCTTTGACCTTTTCAAGAAAGTTGAGTCTCTTTTTAAAGGATTAATGCGTCCACTCAATAGACTTGTTGCAACAACGGAAATCGCTCTTAGTTGACGTCGAGTGATATTACATAACATGGTTTTACGACCTGTAAGAGTCGTTTCTCTAAGAATTACCAAATAGTTGATTAAGGGGTACACCTGTGACCGCTCCATATCGCTGCCTTTTTCCCAATACTCATTCTTACCTCTTACTGTTATAGAATACAAAATCAAAAATAGTCTATCGCAATGCGTATTCGAACCACTGACCCCCTCATTAACGGTCAGATGCTCATTGGGCAAGCCATCCTTTTAAATTGAAACTATTATAATACAAACGCGAGCCATCCTTTTAAAACGACACTTTTACAATCGTTTCAGCTACGTCCTTAAAGCGCACAAAGCAGCTTTCTCATCAGTCTAATTATCAGACAGACATCGATCTATCCATCCATCCATCTATCCATCCATCCATCAATACATACATACATACATACATACATACATACATACATACATACATACATACATACATACATACATACATACATACATACATACATACATACATACATACATACATACATACATACATACAAACATACACACACACCCACCCATACATACATACACACACACACACACACACACATACATACATACATACATACATACATACATACATACATACATACATACATACATACATACATACATACATACATACATACATACATACATACATACATACATACATACATACATACATACACACACACAGGGAGCGCAGTGGCTCAGTGGTAGAGTGTTTGACTGGAGACCGAGGGGCCTCGGGTTCGAGCCTCACCGGCGTCACTGCGTTGTGTCCTTGAGCAAGACACATTAATCCTAGCTTAGCCAGGAAGCCCCGTTTAACTGAAAGATCGTTGATGGGAGGTAAAGAATCAAATCAAACCAGCAAACAAAATACATACAGGAGAAGGGGGTAACACTTATACACGTATAAAATGAAAAATGAGATTCTGATTGGTAGAGAGACTTCGCTTGACTCAATAGTCGCCTATCCAGGCCAAACCAGACTGTCCCAGACCCGACTAGATCCGTTAATACATTCCAAACTAGGCCACCTGATCACGTACTCAGACACCCACTCATTTACCCTGGCACTCGCGCACTCACCCCCTCAAATTGTCTTCTGAATAACCATATGAAACATGGACTGTAAACCAAGCCGTTTTGTAAAAGCTCGTTTTCTAGACAGCTTATCTGATGCTGGAACTATGACTGATTATCAATGATGCCATTTTAATTATGGGAATAAAGAGCCACTTACGATACTTTGATACGCATCAATATAATTAACTGCTGTTTCTTTGATCGCTTATCGATTTTACAATTCAGGAGTATGCCCACGGAAAACCTACCTTTTCAATGCTGTTCAACATCGAATTTACTGATCAGAGTGCGGTATTCAAGCAGATGAGCCTGTCCATCTGACCAGACGTGTTATGTTATGTACTAGGAAAGTCCCTTTTCAAAGGTCTAAGGCATATAAATACTTCTTATTCGGTCGTCTGCACATTTTCCTGAGAACTCATTCACAAAGTACGGAAATAGATGAAGTGACTAGATCCATCGATCCATCCATCCATCCATCCATCCATCCATCCATCCATCCATCCATCCATCCATCCATCCATCCATCCATCCATCCATCCATCCATCCATACATACATACATACATACACACACATACATACACACACACATACATACATACACACACACACACACACACACACACACACACACACACACACACACACACACACACACACACACACATACACAACATACATACATACATACATACATACATACATACACACAGGGAGCGCAGTGGCTCAGTGGTAGAGTGTTTGACTGGAGACCGAGGGGCCTCGGGTTCGAGCCTCACCGGCGTCACTGCGTTGTGTCCTTGAGCAAGACACATTAATCCTAGCTTAGCCAGGAAGCCCCGTTTAACTGAAAGATCGTTGATGGGAGGTAAAGAATCAAATCAAACCAGCAAACAAAATACATACAGGAGAAGGGGGTAACACTTATACACGTATAAAATGAAAAATGAGATTCTGATTGGTAGAGAGACTTCGCTTGACTCAATAGTCGCCTATCCAGGCCAAACCAGACTGTCCCAGACCCGACTAGATCCGTTAATACATTCCAAACTAGGCCACCTGATCACGTACTCAGACACCCACTCATTTACCCTGGCACTCGCGCACTCACCCCCTCAAATTGTCTTCTGAATAACCATATGAAACATGGATTGTAAACCAAGCCGTTTTGTAAAAGCTCGTTTTCTAGACAGCTTATCTGATGCTGGAACTATGACTGATTATCAATGATGCCATTTTAATTATGGGAATAAAGAGCCACTTACGATACTTTGATACGCATCAATATAATTAACTGCTGTTTCTTTGATCGCTTATCGATTTTACAATTCAGGAGTATGCCCACGGAAAACCTACCTTTTCAATGCTGTTCAACATCGAATTTACTGATCAGAGTGCGGTATTCAAGCAGATGAGCCTGTCCATCTGACCAGACGTGTTATGTTATGTACTAGGAAAGTCCCTTTTCAAAGGTCTAAGGCATATAAATACTTCTTATTCGGTCGTCTGCACATTTACCTGAGAACTCATTCACAAAGTACGGAAATAGTTGAAGTGACTAGATCCATCGATCCATCGATCCATCCATCCATCCATCCATCCATCCATCCATACATACACACACATACATACACACACACATACATACATACACACACACACACACACACACACACACACACACACACACACACACACACACACACACACACACACACACACACACACACACACATACATACATACATACATACATACATACATACATACATACATACATACATACATACAGGGAACACACATACTAGGCACTGATATTTTATATTTTACGCCCAAATCTGAGCGTTTTTAATGGGTTTTCACTTTTTTTATTGATGAGGCGTTTTTTTTTTTTTTTAATTTTAAATATATTTATAAATTTACGTGTTATGTACACGGAAATGCCGAAACGACAGTGATATCATGCCGTTCAATACAGAAAACAACTTTGATCTTATTTGTAGGGCGTTTAGCAAAACCAAGGTGCCCCACACTAAATTGAAAGTGTTTTATATGAACATATTTACCGTCTTTTTCCCTATAAGAAAAATCAGGTAATTCAAGTGCCATATTAATACACTTTTTCATGACATTCTCACAATGAAATTTTGAGAGGGTGTCACCCCTCCCAAATAAATGCCTCTCTCTAATGCGGTTTAAATACGTGATACCCATATTTTGTTTCTAAGCACGAAGGATTCTCTTTTTTATACTGACTTATCATAATGAAATTTTGGAAATCAGGCGCCCTTAATTAATCTCTCTAATGAAGCGATAAGACCAAAGACATTGATAATTAATATTAATGGTACATATCTGGAACCTAATTATTAATATAAATATCTAGAACCTATGCAATTTAGCTCATTTCCGATTTTGGAAGCGAATTACAACAATGGTTTTTGAATCTTTCTTTAGCCTGGCAAATTCAACATGTTTCAGCATTTTAATTCGCATGAGCGAAATAGACATGTTCTGTTTTCAGGAAATTGACTTTACTATTAAATATGGAAATAATGTCCTGAAAAAATATGAACAAGAATCTTTTCAATCATTGAATATGGAGCAGTTTAATGAGATTGTTTTCTCAAAACGCAAAAAGTCCTCATTTACACGAGCGAGAAGAAATGCATTAGATATAGAGCTGTCAGCAATTTTAATTCAAGAAATTGTTTCTCAACTCACAAAATATATAGGAAAGAGAATGACGTCCTTTAAAAAAATACACAAACTTTTACATGATGAATGGAACGCCGAGTGTTTCGGTAGGACACGTTTTGTCGAAGGGGTACCAGTGCGTATAGATTTGTACATTCGAAACCATTCATCTATGGACCAGTTGGTTTCTACGTTTTTGCACGAATTGGCCCATTCTTTAACCCATCTCAACGTGCGACATGGGCACCAGTGGGTGGAGACGACAGCACTATTATTTGCGTTGGTAGAGAAGATATTGGAGAGACCATCTGGTACTAATGTGTGCTGGGCCCCTTATCAATTTGGACTGAATTGCGTTCGTTTGCCTAACGATTGTGATATTTTCGTATTTTAACATTGTTGTATCAATTTTATTAACAATAAATGTTTATGCGTTATTTATATATAGTTTTAGATTAATGTACAAACCCTTAATATTAATTAATCAGCTGGTTTCTGGAAGCCAGCTGATCTGGATCTAAGCGATAGACATTTAACAGTTAAAACATTATACCACCCTTACCAACTTTAGCACGAAATAGATGTAGGTGGTATAAAATAGTTATACCACCCAGAAGCCAGCTGATCTGGATCTAAGCGATAGACATTTAACAGTTAAAACATTATACCACCCTTACCAACTTTAGCACGAAATAGATGTAGGTGGTATAAAATAGTCATACCATGTTTTGTCCTCCTGTACATAAGATACTTGTTTAACATTTATGAGCATGATCAATACAACATCTGAAATTAAAAAAAAATGTATTTTTCAGTATTATAGTTGAAATTTCATGCTGAACGTCTTTTTGATAAGTCTTGCAGCTGCCGCTAATTAGCACTGATTATGAAATGGGCAATATAATTGATATTAATGGATTTTTCTCTGGGATAATCATTTTAGATAGCTGGGGTCCCTCTGGGATCAAATATAACGAGTATTCGCTGATAGAACGTTAGATCAAACACAATGGCACAAAGTACGGGCGTAGATGTAAGACCCATATAATTAACCGTTAAATTGGTAATTTTAAAAAGTCTTCATGCTCTAAGCAAACAGTCTATGTATCACAAAGTTTTTTCCTACCAAAAACGCATGTGCCCGTCTCTTCTGGTTTTGGTCAGTATGGAATTACGTGCACGGACTCAGTGACAGCAGGTTTCATTGAGTTCATTATCGTAAAACGACAACATTACGGTACATGGTGCGAAACAGGTGATGCTCTACATTCAAAAACAATACGATATCACTATGATTTATGCAGGTGGGGACTTGACACAAACGGTTTGGACCCATGCCAATGTTTTGGATCCGCGCAGGCTGATCAGCGCCTTTGCTGTCCGCTTTTTGCAAAGCAAATTTTTATTTTAGCTAGTCTCTGAAGCTGAACAGACAGGTACCCAAACTCACAGGACAAATTTTCTCGTGGCATCCATAATTTGTGTTTGAGAGCAGCGATGATTCTCGCTATCAAATTAATACACTTTAAATGCATGCGTCAAATATATGTTTTGTATATTATGTATTGTTGTGAAATAAAATTTCTATTCCGTTCTGTATGTTATACGATCAGCAAAAGCTCAGACCAGCCTGCGCAGTCTGATTAGAGCCTTGCTAGTCGCATACGTATTCTACTGACTGAACATCATTTGCAGCGTCTAAGCTGAAAAGGAGGCTGGGCTTGTCGGAGTCTACACTTGTGTCACGGCTCACAGCATTTTTGTGCTCTAGCAGCTAAGGGGAAAGTACTCCTATTTCAATACGAAAAGTAGCGGTAGTGAATTAAGACGCCTGATCGTTTAAACTTTTATAGCTAAGGGGAGAGTACTCCTATTTCAATTCGAAAAGTAGCGATAGTGAATTAACACCCTTGATTTGATCACTTATACCAATAATTGCGGACCAATGAAAACCAGGTATCCGTTTCTAATAGAGTAGGGACTATATTTTCTTATTAAAAACGAGTCTCACTTTACTTTGAAACATTGTTGCGTTAAGAGCCCCCAGCTACACCATGCTCATTATTTCAAATCATATAAATAAACATTTAGATATAAATAACCGAGACGCTTCAATCTTTGTCAGTAAAGAGATTATGTATCAGTGCGTGGAAGAATGTCTCAAAGAACCCGATACCCTGACGAAATGTGGACAGCGATATAAAGTGACGAAGTCATTCAACATGCCCATAGGACTTCCTAACAAACACGAGATTAAGGTCGTGTTTAAGCGAACGAAACGCGTCACTTTTGTGATAACGGCCTACCCCATCTAAAAGACTGTTTATTGGTGGAATTGAATCGATGATGTAATAATTACAAATTAAACGTTAATCTACCTACCTCACACGTGAGTGTAGTAGTATGTAGGATGCCTTGGGTTCAATGATGACCCCAAAAGTTCGAAAAAGAGCTTCCAGAGACAACACGAGTACTTATCATAGGCCTTTATAACGATGTTACTAAAAATAGTACCGTTATTAAACGGACCAATCAAAAGATGGCACTGTTACTAAAAATAGAACTGTTATTAAACGGACCAATCAAAAGGCGGTACTGTTACTTAAAATAGAAAGTGACACTGTTACTAAAAATAGAACTGTTATTAAACGGACCAATCAAAAGACGGTACTGTTACTTAAAATAGAAAGTGACACTGTTACTAAAAATAGAAGATGGTACTGTCACTAAAAATAGAAAGTGACACTGTTACTAAAAAGAGAAGATAGTACTGTTACTAAAAATAGAAAGTGACACTGTTACTAAAAATAACGGACCAATCAGAAGAGACCTTGAAGAGAGCCAAGTATATAAGAAGGAGTGAGAAGAAATTGTCTCATTCTTAACATAGAATTTCAACAATCCACATCATGAACTCTGAGAATCTGTCGGAAGAAATCCAAGAAAGCGGTCGTCTACTGTTGGCAGACGGCCCCTGGGATCCTTTAGGGGACGAACCTAGACCCCTGGAATATACCATGAGAAAGAAAGGGGAGAGAACCTACGCAAAAAATGCGGCCGTAGACACCACCTTTCAAGTCAAAGTTAACGATAGATACGGCGGCCAACGCCTCAGAGACATACGACGAGGTCTTCACGGTATGTTCGAAGACATCCTCCAAGAGGGGCGCGGCGATCTGGCGGGCAACGATTTGGGACGTGTGGTGATTCATCACGACGGGTTACACGACCCCATCGTGGTTCCTTTAAGACCTTGGGACCGTTTAAACGTCGACGTTGTGATGGAACATATAGAAAAGGTGCTGAACAGTCATCAAGAATTGTCCGTGAATGACAGTTTTGACATCACGATTGGGACAATAGACTTACCCAAAGGGAACGGGAGAAGACCCATTACCAGCCTCCAGGGAGACAAGAATTCGATACAAATCAAGAAATCTCTCGTCACTATAGACAATAACGACCAATTGTGTATGGCGAGAGCCATCGGAGTGGGATGGGCCAAACTCAACTTATGTACCCAAGAAGAATGGAACGGTTTAACCCAATACCAGAAGTCCAAGAGTAACTCGGAATTAACGTTAGAGCACCGAAAAGTACACGAAAGTCACTACAAACACCTGAGAAACAAAAAGAGGAACGAACAAAAAGACCTGGCCGTGGCTATCAGCCGATTGGCCGGGGTACCTTTAGACCGACCCGCGAGTTTGAACGATATAGAGGCGTTTGAAGAAGTCCTGAACACCCGAGTGATGGTGGTGAGCGCTCGACTAGGCAACAAATTTATTACTAGTCCGAGCATCGACGAGCGACCCTGTATCTACATTTACTTGGTCGACAATTGTCATTTTCATACCATCTCCAACATAACCGGCTTCTTTTCGTCAAGATACTTTTGTTCTAGATGCCTGAAACAATATGCCAACAAAGAGAGACACGAGTGCGAAGTGACCTGTATCGTGTGTAAAACGACAAACTGTTCCAAAACCGAGTCACCGGTCACGTGCGACCAGTGTCACATGACGTGTAGGTCGATGAAGTGTTACCAAGAACACAAGAAAGTACCCCTACACGAGAAGGGGGCAAAGAAGGGACAAGTTAGGGGACCTTCTGAATGCGATAAATGGTGGAAATGTCCGACGTGTTACAAAGTCATCAACACGACCAAAAGAGAGAAAAAAGACCATCAATGCGGAGAATACCTTTGTACGTCATGCGATAAATACGTACTGAAAGATCATCTTTGCTACCTGAGATCCATTCCGGCCAAACAGGAATTTATTCCCAAGTTCATCTTTGCCGATTTCGAATGTAGCCAAGATGAGAGATCCGAGTGTACGGAGGGGTACGCGCCACTGATGAATCCCGATTGTACGGAATGTCAACCAAGTAGGACGTGTACTCCCTGTTCGAAATGCCAACGATGTAAGACATCCTGGTGCGGAAAAGCCACCCACAAACCCAATTTCGTGGTGGCCCATACGGTCTGTCCTACGTGTATAGATAGACCTGTGACGTCCGAATCCATGTGTCAAGATTGCGGTACCCGTTGCTCCAGATGCGAAGACGTAGATGTCCCTTGTACCGGAACAGCTTGCGGTTTGAGAGAGGTCGTCTTCCAAGGACAAGACACAGCTCGTACGTTCGGTAAATGGTTATTTTCGAGTCAACATAAATACTTTAAAACCGTCTGTCACAACATGAAAGGATACGACGGATACTTCCTATTGGAGTACTTGATAGACCAATCCATGAGACCGGACAAGATTATCTACAACGGGTCTAAAATCATGTACATGACGGTAGAAAAAGACCTCCACATCGAAGTCATAGACAGTCTGAATTTTCTACCCATGAAGTTATCCAAGTTACCCAAAGCCTTTGGATTGAAAGAACTAAAGAAAGGTTGGTTCCCCCATTTCTTCAACACCCGGGAAAATCAAGAGTACCTCGGACCGTACCCGGATCCTAAATATTACAGATGTAACTTTATGGGAAACGAGGAAAGGGAGGAATGCCTAGCATGGCTCAAATCCCAAGAGAACTGCGTCTTCGATTTTAAGAAAGAAATGTTGGACTACTGTCAAAGTGACGTGGACATTCTACGTCAGGCCTGCCTCAAGTTTCGAGAACTGTTGATGTCCGCCACCGGCGATTGTGTGATGGACCAAGGAGGAAAACCTCAGTGGACTGGGGCGGTGGATCCCTTCGACTCTGTGACCATCGCCTCGGTGTGTATGAACGTATACAGAACCAAGTTTCTAGAAGAAGAGTGGAGGGTCAAATTAGCGGAAGACAAGAATTGGTTGATGGCCAAGTACAAGGATGGCCGCATGAAAGTTTTACGGGGTGACCGGTGGGTGTCGGAGGATGAGGTGGTCATCGGGGAGAAAGAATTCGTTCGTTCCCCTATCGCCAAGATTCCACCAGGCGGGTATAAGACGGACCAGTACAGTAAATCGTCCATCCAGTACTTAGAATGGGTATCCAGAAGGGACAATATAAAAATACGTCACGCCCTGAATGGGGGAGAAATACGTCTCCCGGGAACCAGATACAGGTTGGACGGCTATGCCTACGAGACTAATACCGCTTTCGAATACCAAGGATGCGTCTATCACGGATGCCCCCGATGTTTTCCCGAGGACAGAGAAGAGACGAAACACCCTCTGATGCAACAATTGATGAGCGAACTCTACGCCCTAACCATGAAAAAGAAATCTTATATCGAAAGTCTAGGAATGAAATACGTGTGTATGTGGGAACACGAATTCAGAGAAACCTACCGAAACGACCCGGAACTTAGACACTATCTCCAGAATTTAGACATCACTGACAGATTGGATCCACGAGAGAGTTTCTTCGGCGGTAGGACCAACGCGAGTCAACTGTATTATAGGACGAAAGAAGATGAAAAGATAGAGTACGTGGACTTCACCTCCTTATACCCCTGGGTCAACAAGACCTGCAAGTACCCCGTAGGACACCCGGAGGTAATAACGTCAGACTTCAAAGAAATCGACCAGTACTTCGGAATCGCCAAAGTGCGAATATTACCTCCTCGTGGACTGTATCACCCCGTGTTACCCTATAAATCGAACGGAAAGTTAAAGTTCCCATTGTGTAAGACCTGCGTCGAAAAAGAGAGTCCATCTCTCTGCGGGTGTTCTGACGAAGATCGAACCATGACCGGGACTTGGTGTACTCCCGAACTTCAGACAGCGGTACGACTGGGATACCGAGTCCTCAAAATATACGAGGTATACCACTGGAAGGACACCACCCAATACGATGCAGAGACGAAAGAAGGAGGACTGTTCGCCTCTTATATCAATACGTTCCTGAAGTACAAGCAAGAGGCGAGTGGCCCTCCCAACTGGATCAAGACTCCCGAAGATGCCAAAGAGTATATCGATCGGTATTTCGAAAAAGAAGGGGTATCCCTCGACGGAGAGAAAATCGAAAAGAATCCGGGAATGCGGGCATTGGCCAAGCTCTGCCTAAACAGTTTCTGGGGGAAATTTGGGCAGCGACTGAACCTGAAACAGTCCCAATTCTTTCACGAGACTGAGGTGGATGCCTTTTTCCGAGTTCTTTCCGATCCTACCAAAGACGTCCAGGATTTTCACATTGTGGCCAACGATACCATTCAGGTAGAATGGACCTATAAAAAGGACTGTCAACCGGAAGACAACAAGACGAATATCTACTTGGCGACCTTTACTACGTGTTGGGCCCGACTAAAACTCTACAGCATCCTTGAGAAAATAGACAGAAACGTTCTGTACTATGATACAGACTCGGTGATTTACGTGAGTAAGACGGGAGAGAACGATGTACCACTAGGAGACTACCTGGGAGAACTCACTAACGAACTAGAAACTGGAGAACATATAATGGAGTTTGTATCTGGAGGACCAAAAAACTACGCCTACAAGACCAATAAGGGAAATGAAACGTGTAAAGTGAGAGGGTTCACCCTCAACTTCACTAATAGCCAACTTATAAACTTTGAATCGGTGAAGAACTTATTGATAGACCCCTCCGAAAAATCGACCATTACCGTCACCAATCCTCATAAAATATGTCGTGATAAGGGAAAAAGAAAACTGTATAATAGAGAAGAAGAGAAAAACTATCGAATGGTGTACACAAAAAGACGACGACTGGACAATTACGATACGGAACCCTATGGATATTGAGAAAAAGAGACAATAAGGTCTAAATGGCCATTCAATTTTTGTTACTATCAAATACATTTTTGTCATTGTTATTTCATTTTTTGTCCTTGTCAATTCATTTTTTGTCATTGCTATTTCATTTTTTGTCCTTGTTAACTCATTTTTTGTCCTTGTTAAATCATTTTTTGTCACTGTCAAATCGATTTTTGTCCATTTACACGTATTTTTCCATAGACTTCGTTTCAATTTTTGTCACTGTCAAATCATTTTTTGTCATTGTCAATTTATTTTTTGTCATTGTTATTTCATTTTTTGTCCTTGTTAATTCATTTTTTGTCGTTGTTATTTCATTTTTTGTCGTTGTTGAATCGATGTTTTGTACTTGTAAGAATGCTTGAATGTTTAAATTTGTAATAAAGATGACAAACTGGAAAGAGTATCTGTCTTCTTTGTATTTTAATCCCAAGTTACCATCCAGTTACTTAGGGCCGGAAAAGCTATATCAACTGGTCAAATCCCAAGCCAAATTTAAAATAGGTAGACACCGTATACGTAAATGGCTACAAGATCAGGAGGCTTATTCTCTAACCAGAGGTGCCAGACGCAAATATATCAGGTCCCGCGTCATAGTAGCGGGCATAGATAGCCAATGGGATGTGGATCTCATGGACATGGTTGACATAGCCAAGCTGAATGACGGGGTCAAGTACGTCCTGGTTGCCATAGATATTTTCTCTCGCTTCGCTCACTGTCGTCAGATTAAAAGTAAAAAGGGTGAAGATGTCCTAGGAGCCCTCAAGCTGATATTATCTGGAACGCGAAAACCGAACGCTATGAGAACGGATCGAGGACAGGAATTTCGTAGCAAAGTTGTCAATGCCTATTTAAAGAGTCAAAATATTCATGACTTTTACGCCTTGAACACGGAAACTAAGGCCAGTTACGCGGAAAGACTCATCAAGACTTTAAAACATAAGCTGTTTAGATATATGCTAAAAACCAGAACTCAACGTTACATCGATGTCCTACAAGATATAGTACACAGTTACAATCATACCGTACACCGAAGTCTGGGTAAACCCCCTGCATCTATCACCGAAGCGAACGAAGGGGAAAGTAGACTACAGCAATATTTATTGAGACCAGGTACCTCTAAACCAGGTAAAACGAAGAAAAACAAGAAGTACAAGTATAAGATTTACCAGACAGTGCGCTTGTCCCACGTGAGGAGCGTGTTTGACAGAGAGTATTCCCAAAAGTGGACCGGGGAACTGTTCAAGATTGACACTCGGTTTAGAAGAGAGGGCGTACCCGTTTATACCATACTGGACTGGGATGGTGAGAGAGTCGACGGTACATTTTACGAACCCGAATTACAACCCGTGACTATCGACCCTACAACGGAATACCGGGTGGAAAAGATACTAAAGAGACGCGTACGTAACAAACGGAAAGAAGTCCTGGTGCGTTGGTTACATTGGCCCAAGAAATAGGATAGCTGGATACCGGAAGCAGACGTGAAAGACTATAATTAGTCACGTGACTAGGACACTTATAATGACGTTAACAATTCCCGTTGCAACTCACTCCACCATGAAAATTACCAACGTTGTATGTAGCGCTCATTTGATCTGTACCATAGACTTGATATCGTTGTGCCAGCGTTTGAGGAATTGCCGATATGAGCCGAGGTCATTTCCCAGCCTTATATGGCAACATAGGAACATTGGCGGCAATTGTTTAGTGTTTGCCAATGGCGTCATCAATTCTAATGGAAAAGCATCTAGCTTCTGTGAGGGTCGACAGAGACTTTGTAGATATGCCAGGCTGTTGCAAAAATATGGATGCCCAGTGTACCTCACAGATGCCAAGATCATCACGGTCTCGGCCAGCCATACCTTAAGTGGTGGATTAGACTTATATAGGTTAGCTGGAGAAAGAAGCCTTCTCTACGAACCGGAAATATTTCCAGCGCTAAACTTCAAAATAGAGGGAGTCAACTTTTGCTGTTTTCATACCGGTAAGGTGGTCATCACTGGTATAAAGACCACGACTCAAATCGATGACGCGGTCTACCCCACCCTGATTGAATTGGAACTCTACGTACGTGAGAAGTGATCTAAAGTAGTAAGAATAGCAGTTTGCAGGATCACCTAAAAAGATGAATGATATCGAAACCAATACGAGGGAAAATTTTCCTTATCCTAAATCAGACAGCGAGACTCGATCATCGGAGGAAAGGTGGCACTTACTAGGGACTAGAGTGCCTAAAGCCGAAATCGTGTACTTTTCTCAAATGCTCATCGTGTACGTCATTATCATCACGTCAATCACCAACTTATCCCTACAGAACGGCTCGACAGAACTTTGGATCAGTCTACTGAGTAGTTGCATAGGATACGCCCTTCCGAATCCTAAGCTAAAAAAATGAAGTGCACCTTGCCTTTTGAACCCTGCTCCAGCATTTGCGTCAGTGGACAGACGGGAAGCGGAAAAACGAGATGGGTTTACCGATTCTTGACTCACATTCGGAACATGTATAGTAGAGATCCGCCTTGCCAGATTCTCTATTGTTACGGAATTTACCAACCCTTATTCGACGAGATGGAAGGGACCTTAAAGAACTTTAGGAGTAAACAAGGATTACCTCCTTCCGAAGAGTTAGAAGAGTTCACCGCGGACCGCCGTCACAAATTGATCGTGATCGACGATCTCATGCATAGAGTGGTAGAGGACAAAGAGATGGAATTATTGTTTACGCAGGGAACCCACCACAAATGCGTCAGCGTCATTTTAATTACCCAGAATTTATATCCGAGAGGGAAACACGCCAGGACCATAGCTTTAAATACGTGGTACTTGGTATTGATGAAGAATTTGAGAGACGTTTCCCAAGTAAATATACTTGGTCGACAGCTATACCCGGGCCGTGTAAAAGGGTTCATAAAAGCCTACGAAGACGCTCTCGGTTCCAAACAGGGTTATTTGATAGTAGATACGAGTCCTCACGGGGACGACCAATACCGTTTGAGGAGTAGAGTGTTTCCCGGGCAAGATCCCTTGGTGTATCGACTGACGTAAGAAGGAGACCCTAACGCATAAGAATGACCATAATGAGACTCCTCAAAGAACACAGACATTTTCTAAAATTATTCGGACAGACCGACTCTGCCCAGAGAAAAGCCCTGTTAAGAACGATTACGCCAGGTCAGATCAAAGCATTGAGCGAAATCGCGCACAATATTATCAAATTTAGGATCGCGTTGACGCCTTCGGAAAAAGTACTCCTGAGACGCTCCAGACGCCAACTGTACATCTTGGGTGATAGGACGCTGGGTTACCAAAGAAAGGTGGAGGCCCTTGGCGGTAAACAAAAGTTTATTCGTACGCTTCTAAAGATAACGTTGGCCCATTTGAAATCGGAGCTAGAATAATGGAAAAGCTAGTCCTAGTCCCTTACGAGAAGTACCAGAGGCTATTGGATGGCAAAACAATGGAGAAGAAAACGCCGAACCCGCCCAAAAGACGTGAAAGGACCGTGCTGAAAAAAAGGGTCCACCCGGGGAACGGGATAAACCGAGCGCTGCGACGCGCTACACCATTAAAGACTGGATCTCGTTCTGAACTGCGTAAAAAAACCACCCGGAAATCCTCAATATAGACTCCTCCAGATCCGTGTTCGTTCGATACATGAGAGGCCCCTCACCCTTGTATATAGAGAAGAAGAACGACACCGCGCTCTAGGACGTGACGTTACCTTCTCGTGGTCTAGGGCGTTGACTCCCCCTCCGAGGTGTAACCGAACGCGTCACAGGGACCGCCATCTTGATTTCGTGGGGCCGCCATCTTGGTGTCGTGGGGGCCGCCATCTTGGACCGGAAGTCGTGGGGGCCGCCATCTTGGATCTGACGTCGTGGGGGCCGCCATCTTGGACCGGAAGTGACGTCATTGGCGCTAAAGTGGCACCTATACTACTGACACAAATAATTACCAACAAGAGAAAAACGCTACCTGTTTTATAAGATAACTCACTTTACCGTGCAGTTTTCAGCTATAGTGAACAGATTTATTGTGAAAACATAACTTAATTCTACTTTTACAAATGATTTAAAAACAAAATAAAAAAAAATGAAAAATGTTCATAGTTGCAGACTTAGTCTCTTTAAAAGTTTGTATAATTAATATCCATGTGGAGGTGTCAATCTTGTATACGTTCTTTCTTTCTTTCTTTCTTTCTTTCTTTCTATCTTACTGGTTTCGCTCATACTTGGGCATTACCTAATGGGAGTGCTTATTTGGACCAATCCCTGGGGCACACCAGATACCACTGGGACTGGATCTGAGGCTTGGCCATCTAAAACAACTTGTTGAGTGCGTACAGAGAGCCACAAGTTGATCCACTTGTGGGTGGATCCTCTAATCCCATAATATTCCAATTTGTGTAATAGTTGGCAATCCGAATCCAAAAAAGATGCATATTTTTGGTTTTGTTGGCATTTTTGAGTACATTTGTTAGATCACTTTTAACATAATATTTAGCATGTGTACAAAGCCATAGGGGTGGATGCCAAGTCTGAATTTGCATATGAAGGCCAGAAATTAGGTCAAAGGTCATTGAGTGCAAAATGTGAAAATACGTACTACTGTAAAACAACTTTATCTTTTAATATGTAAACATATTTCATTTCAAGCCAAATTTTGTATGCTTATAGTTATAAGTCTGAAAAACATTGAGAAATTTTTTTATAACTAAATGTTCATATGTCGACTTTAAAATGGGGTCAAAGGTCATCAAGTGCAATTATCAGAGCATTTTTACGTACTGTGTTTCTTTTTTTTTCTCTGATCCAACATCAAGATGTTTTTAAACTCTAAAAATGGTAGAAGTCTTTCAGAAGGCTTAAATTAACAAGTTTATTATTAAAAGAACCCCTTTGTAAGCATCCTTAGCTTTATGTTATGTATGTTGCCATCTGCTAACAGGCAGATGTGAAGACCAATGTGAGGATATATTCCTTCCAGTATATGGTATTTACCATATTCTATCATAATCTCAACACGCCTGATGTTTTATGAAAGGAGGCTAAGCCTTGGTCTTTGTGTTTTCATGAAGTTATGCTTAGTATATGCAATTAGCAGGTAGTGGCCTTGTAAAACGTGGTTTACAATTACTCATACATGGAAACAAACACAACAAATGTGTGAAATAAGAAAAGAAATATAAAAAAAGTCCTATAAGCGTGATATAATGGCCAAGTCCTTTATTTAAGCTGTAGCTAGGAACATATACCTTTGAAAAATGACTCAATTTCAGATGGTAAAATGTAACATAAGTAACAACTTAAACACATCTTATGTTTAAAAGGATGGATTGATGATTGCATAAAATGATGTATTCATACAAAGCATTAAGCAAAAAAAAATATTTCTTTAAAATGAAATGGTTATTCTTAGTTGTATTACATTTTAATTGATTTTTTTACAGTAACGTACTTTACATGCCTATTATGAATATTTGACCGCGAGAAAATTGGTAAATCATTGCTTTCCAAACATGATAGACACACACCTATCAGGATAGCAATAAAAAAAAGCTTCCATTATGGTAGAAGGGAATTTGAAATTTGCCCCTTTATAAATAAAATATTGCTTCAATTTTCTCCGATTTTGCACTTAAATGACCTTTGATCCAAACTCGCATCAGGCCTTAATGGTGCTGTTTGTTTATATTGCATGGCTGTATTATCCAAAAGAGATTTTGCATTACTTTGAATCATAATTTTTGATAGCTTATTGATAAAACGCTAAAATCTGACGTATATACAAGAATTTGCACTCATTTGACCTTTGACCTAATTCTGGGAGTTTTGGGCATTTCCATACTTGGCATCCACCCCTATCCTTCTTAAAACACATCAAAATACACTTTGAGCATGGATGCCAAAATGTACTCAAAAATGCCAACAGAATTTTTTTTTCAGGCTCTGGATGGCCAACTATAATAGCCTCCTGTGTGGAACCTTGTCAAAGGCCTTAGCAAAATCCATTATGATTAAATCTGTCTGTTTGACAAACTGGGTATCGCAAGACCTCTGACTTTGGAAACCATGCTGACAGCAGACTTGGAGTCAATTAATTTGAAAAAGTAATTAATTACATACAATTACATTGGAAATTATTCAATTAAATTACAATTACAATTACATGGCTTTTGAGCAAAGTAATTAATTACATACAATTACTTTGCCAAATGTAATTAATTACATTACAATTACATTTCAGTGCCACTTAGATATCTTCATCAGATTTTAATATCAGAAATATTTGATATGAGTTAAAATCTCCTTAAAAGTCTGAGTAACCTTGATATTCTAAATTTAATGTATATGTCTATAAGTTTGATTTTATTTTTTCCTCTTGTATCAAATTATTGTCAAGTGGATGCAACTTAAAAGAAATGAAATGTACAAAATCCCTTGTTGTTTTTGCGATTGATGCCATGATCACACAAGAGAAATTAAAGAAACTATTTTTTTTTTGGGGGGGGGGGGGATAAATTGCCAAAGTTCACAAACTAGCTTTATGCAGAACAAAGTTCAGGAATACACATTGGCTTGAGAAAAGTCTTACAACTATGGACGATAAACCATAGAAAGTATTTTGTAAAACTAGCTTAAATGCCAAAGAATAACGGTTTTCAAAAAGTGTTGATAAAAAATCTGTGTGGCCTTCTGAGTTCTTAAAGTTGGCAAAAAAGTACAAAAAGGAATATCAGATAGTGACAAACTAAAATATTACTAGCCTGTTGAAATACTGGCTTTGCAAGCAAGAGGTCGCTAGTTCGGTCACCACTGGAACATCTATTTTATTTTTATTTTTTGTTATTATATTGACAATGATGGGCCCCAGGGTCACTGAATGAGTGAAATTCAATTTAATTTTCTTAATCACATTTTATGACTATTAATTTTATCATTATTATTATCATTATTATTATTATTATTATTATTATTATTATTATTATTATTTAAAATGGCAAATGAGCAGCTTAAGGGCTTTAAATAGTGTAGTGGATAGATTGGGTCATGCACCTGAGCATATGAGTGTGTTGATCCTAGGTGTGAAAATTTAACAAAATGCCTTCAAGGAGTCAATTCACTAACCAACACTATTGCCTGAGTAAATACTTTTGTTGAGATTTTCACACCTTCTTTGTTTTTGTATTGTTTTGGAAACTATTTAAGGTTGATTGTCACAAAGCCATATCTTTTATAAGCAGATGAACAAAGAATAAATAATTTGCTTAAAAAAGGAATAGTAGAAGGAACATACAGTCTGTGTCTGTAGTAAAATTGCTAAGTGTATATTCTATTTTTATGTCTATAGATACTAGCATGATTAGTCCCAATTCTCATTTGTTTCATGTTACATTCAACTAGTACAGCAAATGATATATGCACTTAGAAAGGTCAAGAACAATTCATATTTAGCAGTATTTTAAGTATCTATGACAATCTTTAGTAACTGAAGTTCATAACTGATCTGTAAAGTAATTAAAAAGTAATTGAAAGTAATTGTTAATTACTCCCATTTTTGGCCATGTAATTAATTACATTCAATTACTGTAATTAAAGAAATGTCTTAAATACAATTACATGCAATTACTTTAGAAAATGTAATTAGATTACAATTAATTACAATTACAATTTTAATTACCCCAACTCTGGCTGACAGTCAGCAAGTATGCTATCTAAGGTTAAGTGTTTGTTGATGTTGATGTTGCTGACTAAAATATGCTCTAGGGTTTTGCAGCAGATGCATTTGAGCGACACCTGCCTTAAGTTAGCAGCATCATATTTTTCACTCTTTTTAAAGACCGGTGAAACATTTGCTTGTCGCCATTCATCTGGTGCATCACCCCGATCTAAAGACTCATTGTAGATGAGTGCCAGTATTAGAGAGATCTCATTTCTACACTCTTTAAGCACTCTGTCATTCAGTCCATCCGGGCCAGAGGCTTTGTGGACATTAAATAGTGTGCAATAAAAACGGTGCCTTAATTGATGTTTCTTAGGCAACTTGAGAGGTTCCCTCTGAGGAATGCTTAGCTGTTATTTGCTGTCTTTGGTGTGGTATCACCAAGTATTTTCCGGTTTGTGCTATTTTCAGTGTATGGCCATGGGTGGTGTAGTTTCCGTGGATGGGTCTCCTCTTCTTTGTGAAACGTATAACCTCGCACTTTGTGGGATTGAATGCCATAAGACAGCCTCTCTTCTCCACTCCTGCAGCTTTTCAAGGTCCTCTTGTAGTTTGGCATGATCTTCTGGTGACCTGATGATACGGTACAAGAGGCTGTTATCAGCAAAGAGGCGACGGGTGGAGTACATGCGGCTTGGCAAATCATTTATGCAAATTAGGAAGAGGAGGGGGCCAAGAACCGTTCCCTGTTGTACACCTGAAGTGACTAGCGCAGATGGAGAGGATTGGCCTTCTACAAGGACTTGTTGTGATCGCGCCTGCAGGAAGCTTGTGATCCACTGTAGGAGTCTTCATCTGATACCATAGTGGTCGAGCTTAGTGACTAGTTGGTGATGTGTGACTTTATCAAATGATTCGGAGAATTCCAAAAGCAAGGCGTCAATCTGCTCTCCGTCGTGCAACCCTTCAGCTAAGTCTTGCACATTCAGGATAAGTTGGCTCTCGCATGATATTCTTTTCCTAAACCCATGCTGCTGGTTTAGTTAGAAAGTTGTGTTTCTCAAGATGTTACATGATCTGGCTGTGTGGTATGTGCTCCAGTACTTTACTATAAACATATGTCAGAGAGATAGGCCTGTTGTTTGAAGCGTCATTTTTGTCTCCTTTTTTAGTAAGGGGGTGACGTTGGCAAGCTTCCATCAGGCACTTCACCTTGATGCATTGATGACTGAAACACAAGAGGCTCTGACATAGGTCCAGATAAGGAATTTTTATTTGCGTAAAATTATAATTATTTTCTGACCCATTAATTTAAACATGTGTTTTGGGTGCTCAAAAGTACCGTCTCATTGAGACGGTTCTTTTGAGTACCCGCAACATATGTTTTGGATGAGGAATAAAGAAAATATTTTTCCAATACGCACTCTTATCTGGAGGCCAGACTTAGAGCCAATGCTATATCTGCGGCAGTTTCCTTTAGCAGTCTCAGGGCCAGATGCTTTATGAGGGTTAGGGTTCTGCAGAAGCTTCTGTACCCCGTTGACATGTACCTGAAATGTCTGGACTTCTGGGTATGGACTTTTGCAAAGTAAAGGGGTGTTGTAATACTGTGTTATGAAGAAGAGGACCTGTTTCCTGTGAATGAGATGGAGCTTAAAATTCAGCAAAATCGTTATTTTTTCTTAACAATGCTTTTTGTTAGAAATCCGAAAATGCTATTCAATGGTCTTGGTTACCTTAAATAGTGCACATTGTAAACAGATTCTAGAATCTGTGTTGAAGTTGAAAACATGCCATTTTTCTCCATGACAAAACATTTTAAACTGTCAAGCAGAATATCCTCTTAAACTGATATCAGCAGTAGTGTTGAAAAGTTCATTGAGTGTCTCATCGAATTGCATTGCCCTATTTCTAAATTTTGCTCTCAAAATTAGGAAACAGAACTGGTATCCATGTATATATGCGATGAAGGAGCTGGATATGTTGGCGTGTAAGTGCTTCACAGGTTGATATTGGGACGATTTGAAGCGAATATGGAAGATATTAATACACATTTGTATCTTCAATAATCTTAGGGTTAGAAAAACACTGTATAGAATAAAAATGATGATCATTCATTTACTGAACTTAAATAAATTTCATTAGACCATGCAGCTTTTTAGCTTCAAACCCATATACATTTCAACAAGATTCATTGAATAAAACTCCAAAGATTGTAATGAAAGTTTGTATGAGCACCAGAGTTACTAAATGGTACACGTTGGTACATATTGTATTATAATAGATAAACATTCCATGCTACAATTATGTTAAAAGTTAAGACTGTGTGATTCAGCATGTTGTGGTAAAGAAGAAATACTAATTCAATAGTGTTACTAAGCACAATTTGACATAAATGGTAAATTTTGAATGTACAGTAAATACGACACTGGCCAACAACAGTTTTGTACTCATGGTAAAGATTCCTAAAAAAAACTAAGTGAGTATGATCAGGAAATACCAAAATCACAAACTGCAGACCAATCCACGGTGCCGGCACTGTGAGGAAGAGCTATGGGACATTTACAGTAACAAGACATCCAAAACACAATAAAAGAAAAGCAACCAGCTCTCTCTTCCTCGTCAAGATGATTGCAAAACTAGAAAGGACATAAAGACCAACACAGAACCACACAAACAATGGGAGGTACATAAAACAATAAATCAACAACAACAGAACCCTATCCCTGTGTAGAAAGACCCTGTATACACGTAGGCCTAATTGGTCGATTTATTTGGGGTCAAAATTTTGAATCTCGATATTTTCGGGGTTTTCTTGAAAAATGAATACTTTTTTTGAGTATGAAGATCTTTGTGGATTTTTCGGGGGTGGGGTGGGGGGGGGGGTATGTCTGATATTTATTTTGGGGGTGGGGGTTACGCAGTACATGCTAGGACCAAGCCTACGTAGCAAGAAAATATAGTGCAGGACCCCCTCCCCCCGGGGAATTGCATAAATCTTATAGAATATCTTTCTCATTTGATTGTTTTAATAAATTCCATATCGTGTAAGGGTATATAGGCGTCGCAGGGGGGGGGTCTCTATTTTTTCTTCATACGTACGTAGGCTTGGACCCAGCATCTACTGTTGACCCCATAAAACATCAGGAATATTAGGCTTACCCAAAACAATATTTGAAATTTTAGCAACCCTCCAAAAATATTCCCATTCTGTACCTTGACCTTAAGAAAAGACCCTAAAATCCATAGAAATAATCTCTAAAACTAGTCCAGTTTTGTGATGACCTCAGTAAAATTAGTATGTTTTGGCAGTATGAAGATTTTGTAGATATTTTATCTACAAATTTTCGTACTCCAAAACATATTCACGTGACTCCAAAACATATTCTGAAAACCCCCCAAAATATTGAATTCAAAATTTTGAACCCAAAAAATGGTCCGAGCCTACGTATATATATGAAAATATCAGAGTACACCCCACCCCTCCTGGGATAGGCGTGTCCTGGCCATAATTACTAAGCTGTATAAAATATATTTTCTGGTTGATCATATTCTTTGTCCTGGACTCTGAGGACACGTAGATCTTCAACACGTTTATACGGCAGCACTGAGGGGACATGTGAAAAAAATATTTATCTCGTTCCCACGACATAGGATCTCGTTCCCACGACATAATTATCTCGTTCCCACGAGATAAGATCTCGTTCCCACGACATAAGATCTCGTGCCCACAACATAATTATCTCGTTTCCATGACATAATATCTCATTCCCACGACATAATATCTCGTTCCCACGACATAATTATCTCGTTCCCACAACATCATCCACCAATCAGACCTTATGATGGACGCCATGCATTCTGTGTCTGTGGCTTATTGGATTGCTAAATAAATAAAGGGTTACGTTGCAGAGGCATTACAGCATGTATTGAAACAAGAACATTAGATTCGTTTATGTTTAAGACATTAAAGAAGATGTTAAATGTGTACACGCAGCTGTTAATTTTGTACAAGGACAGCTTTCCTGATTAGGACGACTTAATGGCTATCGTATGATGTAGTTACGTTGTAAGGAATATGGAATCAAAATAAAAGATGCTAGCTTGATACACACTATTTGGATCCAGTCAGGGTAGTTTCAGGCGAATGAGAAGCCAGGGTTACCATGCTTTGACCAAAGTTCATATGGCATACAGACGGATATTATATTGGGCTGTGTATAAATGGGTGCATATGTGAACTTTCTCTCAAATATGGGTAAATGTTTATCAGACCAACAATTACCCAAAACTCATTGGTGGCTACTTTTTAGAAGCTGCAGTTACAGCCAATAGTGGATGCCTCTCGAAAAATAAGGACAGACTACGGAACATGAAACGGAGATGTATGCTATAGCAGCATTTCAAACATTTCTAAGACGCAACGATCCTGATGATGACAGACAATACTTGTATGGTACAAGTACAAGAAATCAAAGGACTGAGAGCTGATTGAGTATTATACATTTTTTTACTGAATTGTTCAAGCACCTATTAAACAAGACAGCGGGAGTTTTTGGACAAGAACCTTGTATTTTTCTGTTTCATATCAATAATTTAGTTAAGGTTTACATATATATAGAGTTTTTTACTGTTTATGATGAATGCCAGATTTATTTTGTGAATTGCAGTGAAAAGTATTTTTATTTTTCATGAGTGCGTAGCACGAGTGTATCTGTTGATATTTTCACCACACGATATATATTTGGTAAAAGAAAGTAAATTTTCTGGTCGTTTTTGTCTGATTTGGAAGTTTCAGTGTGTTTATAGAGAATAATGATGGGGTTTCCTCATAGATTACACCTGGAAAATGGCTTAGAAGAAAATTTTAACGAGTAAAACTAAAGACGCCAGCCATTTAGTGCGCAGGCCTAAAGATTGACGTAATGTGCAAACTAACGATAGCCAAGCCAAAAACGTCATTTGGTTTGAAATTGACGTCATAGCGCTGGTATTGTTATATCATTAAGAACCTTTTTGAAAAAAAATTTAGTCCAAGAGCTATTAAAAAAACTTCTTTGGCTGTAGTGAAAAGATATTTAGATGAGATTCTTGTATGCAATTTTAAAGCTTAGCATAATTTTGCACGTTTGACGTCACACATGATCTACATGATGTCATATTTATAATGACGTTTCATAATGTGTCTATCTTCCAAAAGTCAACAACATGAGTTGGAGTCTCTACAGATCCACCACAGACTTCACATTGACTTGCAGCCACCTGTGAAGTTTCATGGCGTAGTTCGAATATTCCAAAAACCGAGACATTTTTTTATTAGAGATACATTGTCTATATATACGATGTACCAGCCTGTGAAGTTGCATGCCATACTTACAAATGGTACCTATGATATGATTAAAAATTGTCACAGACTGAGGTAAATAAACCGCTGACATTTTGCAATAAATGGACAAGCCAAAACAATGGTTTTCATTCTTCACACTTCACAGTTTGAAATAAAAACGTTATTCAATGAATGGAAGACAACGGAAAGGGACAATTCACAGTTCATACCTAATGGTCTAACTTAACTTCATACTTCCAAGTTTACACTTTACAGTTCACCCTTCAAATTGTATTCTTTAGAAGGCTTACTTCAGACTGCAAGCTTCACCCTTCATAGTTCACATTTCATACTTCATAGTTCAGGATTCGCACTCCATACTTCGCACTCCACGCTTCAAACCTCAGTGACTGTCTCCAATCTTTAAACACGTGACTGTGGCCTATTACTGATTAAAACGGCGAGTGTTTCTGTTTTGGTACGTTTTATAAAGCGTGAAGTATGAACTATTAAGTGTAAAGTATGAAGTGTGAAGTCAGAACTATAAAGTGTGAAGTATAAAATGTGAACGTTGAGTAAGAAGTGTGTACTGTGAAGTCTGAACTATGAAGTATGAAATGTGAACTTTGAAATGCCTCTTTCTGTTGTCTTTCATACATTATTTAACGTTTTTAAAGAAAACTATGAAGTGTGAAGTATGACTTGTAACCTTTGACTGACGTGTCACTATCTGTCTGTCTGTCTGTCACACATCCACACACACACGTGTACACACACACGTGTACACACACACACATACACACACACACCTGCTTTCGGAAACTATGAAGTGTAAAGTATCAAGTCTTAACTGTGAAGAATGAAGTCACCACCGGTTTTTCGTAGTTTTCATATTAAATGCGTCGATTGATTCCATTTTTTTCAGTTAGTATCATGTGTGCGCCTCAACGCAATGCACAATGTATTAAGTCTATGGAACAGTGAAAATCAGCTTCGTCAAGCTTCATCAGAGGCCATACAATTGTGTGCAGAAGAAGCAGAATTTCGCCCTACCATTCGATATAACGACGATGTCTTCCATCATGAAAGATAAAAAATCGGGTGCCAGCATCTGATGCCCAAGAAGCAACAGACATGTTGTCAGCTTAAATTATTAAGGAAACACGTCTGGATTTCAACTGCATTTATATAGAAAGGCAAATCTTCCAGTGAAACGGGGACTGGTCAGCGATTTTTTAAAATTGAATATCTATTGAAGAAATATCAATTTTTATGGGAACTGTAGTTTGCGTCTTTTCAGTTTTTTTTCCATCTTTTACTGAAAATGATAGGTTTAAAAACTAATCACGAACATAAAGAATGACGCTCTTAGTATATCTCTAGCTGCAACTACTGGATGTCTAGGCACTCGAACAGACCTCTAGTGACATGCACAGACACTCAGGTTATTAGTTCTGACCACTTGAAATAGGTACTGGACCTTTGTACAATAATGCAGTTTCAGATACAAAACCAGTAAACTATGATTTCAATCATATATGCTTGATAGGCTTTAAATATCAATGAAAGAGAAGAAATTGCTTCTCTTTTTTCGTGTTCTAATGACCAAGAAACTAGTTGTGAGCACAAATCTAAATTTGCAAGAGCGTTAGATTACAAAGTTTCAGTATCATATTAGGTGTCATCAGCTACAAGCATTAAGAATGACCCCCTGATTGTATTTCATGTCTTGTATTTAACACTGTTACACAAAGGAAAAAAAGACACTAAAATGTTGTTGTTTTTCTACAGCATAAATTTAATGCAAATCATTTGCATTATTTTCTGCCAGATTCAACATAGTTGCAATAAAGCATCTATATATTGTTCATGTTAAATTACTATTTGGGAGAAAACAAAACTTATCTTTATTGTAAAAATCATCTCAGATAATGGCTATAGATGTACCACGACCTCTAAGTAATAACCTTTGGATCATTCTTTTTCAAAAGGTTGATACGTAACGCATAAAATGAGCCAGTCAGGCTAGAACATCTATGTGTGTAAAATTATGATAGTAAATGAAACCCTTATATATATATATATATATATATATATCCGTATTTTCAATATTGTAAATACAGTCATGCCTGCCCTGTTTATCTACTGTTCAGAATGTTATAATTTGTCTCTCGTCGATAAATATTCAGTGTAATTTAAAAGAATTTAAGCACTATGTTCGTTTGGGTGCAGATACTCACTCTGTTAGGGTATTTCTGCCAATTTAACCAAAATGAATTAATAGTTTCACATAGTTCAAATACCATGATAATTTTAAAAATCGCCCTAAACAACAATAATAATCGAAAGTAAGCTGCACGAAATTTATTGGTGAGATTGATTTATGCATTTGTAAAAAAACACAACAGAAATTGACAGCTGAAGAGATTCATTCCATAAAAAAGTCATAATCACTCAATACAGGAACAGTTAATATATTGGCACATGCATTGGTATAAGGCATGTAAGGTAAACCGCTATATCCATCCACTGATTTCGGATGATGAAATCTAAGCCTTGGACTTGGGTCAAACCCAAGAGAGGGTATGGTATCTAATCCTGTCACAAATCCTAATAAATTCTGCAATCCAGTTGGTTCATCTGAAAGAGGAATAAAAACGCAATGAGCAACTGATGATTTGACTTATTAAAATATTGAAAATTGATATATGAATAGCGTATTGGGTTCTGGCAGAAAGCATATTTAATCTGATGCAAGGGGACGTGAGAGTTGACATCTTATATACTAATTATCACAAACAGAATCGATGAAAACGAGCCTGTCATGTACCAATTTGATAGGTTCTCTTTATTTCTAATGTGTCCATTTTTCTAGATTATTCGTTGTGCCATTTTGAGTTGGTAGAATTTTTAAAACTTCTTTTTGCAATAATGGTATTCTTTCATATTCTGGGCGTTAAAGAACGCAGAAAGCAGAATAAGTCAGTGCTAGGGAGCGTGATGGTTGTGTTATTACCCATTTACTCTCCTGAATAGATCAGACTCAATGAAACTGAGTCTGTTGTTTTCACATTTTTTATGTACTCTTAATTTTTAATGATCCATATTTTCCATATTATTTTGAAGTTATTGAAGATTATGTCAATTTTAGAGACCAATACCATGTCAAAAATATTGCACATCTCAAATATGGAAGCCTTGTGCCAGGCTATTAAAATATTACGCCCAAGGCACTGCTGTTTTTATTTTGACAGTCAGACAATGGAAAAAGCGAAAGTCTGATAATAAGAATTTAGGACAACTGATCAAATTCAATTGTCAGAAAGTATTATGATTCTATGCATCTCTTCCGGTGATAAATTCTACATTGAGGACACGGGAGCTTGTCACAGCCCCTTAGAAAAGAAAAAAGTAGGGCTTTGTTTACTTTTATATTTTACAGATACACGCCTACTTATTCTAAAATAGTATGACTAGTTCTTGTGATTGAGGTTTATTCCAGCTTGGCGATGTAGTGTCTCAAATAAGACATCCATGAAACCTGACTATGCAAACTTTGCACATTGTGTAGCCTAGTATGAGTTGAAATAACTCATGGAAATTTTTAATTGCAAGCGCTATCTTGTTTTTCTTAAACTTTTGAAATGTTATCAGGATATTATATCTTACATGGCTTTGATATCTGTAATAAAACATGTATTAGGTTGCCCCTTTGTGTAGCCAGTTTATATGTTTTAAGCAATCCATAAAAAAGTACCCATCACACATGCGTCCAAGTCAGTCGTCTTTTCGCTTGTAGTCCAGTCAAACTAGCGATAGTTTTAGCCAAACCCAAAACAAAATGCAACACAAAGGACAACTATTCCTATGTATCATATAAAGAATAGGGCAAAATCTGAAGATATGAAATTGGCTTTTTCGCCTGGTTTCAAGACATAAGGTCTGTCTGCCTGTTCGAATATACTGGTTGTATGCTCTATTTTGATTACAGAAAAGTTTACTTACTGGTCAAGAATTGCGTTCAAACATATTTAATATTAATTAAGGAGATATATCTTTCAAACGCTCATACTTGCATGAATTTTTTCCTTTTTAAACATAAATGTTTTCTTATCAAGGAGACGAATACCTTTGGCCACATTGTTGATGAACACTTTATACATCTCACATAGATCACTTTACGCCCCACCATACAGCTTTTGAGCAATCCACAGCATGCTTATCAGTCTTAATAGAGTCACTTCCTGGTTTGATACCGTTTGCAATTTTGTGACACGCTGGGTGAACTTTAGAGAAAATCATTTGCATGAACATAAACTACAATTATCTGACTACAATATTTAGAAGTGTTTTGACCCAAATATAATGTATTTCTGTTATTATTTACATTTTTTTTTCATTTTGACCTTGAAAAGTTCAAGACTAAAAATTGTAAAGTCGGATGATTGTAGTTCATATTCATGCAACTGTAGCTGTACGTTGGGTGTAAAGTGATCTATGTGAGATGTATAAAGTATTCATACAACAACGTGGCCAAAGGTATCCGTCTCCTTGATTAAAAGCATTTTTGTTTATACAGGAAAAAATCATGCAAGTAAGAGCTTTTAAAAGATATATCCCCTTAAGGGCTTCTTGGGTGATTTTATAATATTGTATTAGTTTAAAACAGTATCGAAAAACACACCCGCTAGGTTCTGCTTTTTTACAATTACTTTATTGTAGAATTATGATTCTAGTGATGAGTTTTGCAGTATAAATATTACATTGTTTGTAAAACAAGACAAGATTTACTTTTAATAAGAAAATAAACACTATCACTAATATCTCCTCTGACCACAGCAGTAGATAACCGAAAATGTATAGCAATAAAAACTTCAAACGAGCAGCATAGAAAAAATACTGAGCAACAAAATAGTGCAGTTTATTTGCCCTGTTATAGGTTGAAAGAAAATCATACCTTATAAGTAACAGCTGAATAAAGGTACATTGTTATGTTCTATCAAAAAATTGCTAAAGTAACATATATAGCCATATAAAATATGTCATGAGGTCAAATGTTTTTCAAACTGTTTTCTTAGACAGTTTATCATATGACGTTACTGTTATTCAGTGAATAACGCCATGTCATAAATAATGTTATAACAACACGTTACATGACACTTTCGGCGGGATCAAGTAAAGTCATAACAAAGTCTGTTACAACAATGCAAATTTTCATTAAATAAACAAACTTTGAAGGTGATAAAAATTGCAATTGAAAGTTCATGTTATGTTTATCAGAATCTTACACTCGAGGTCATTTCATTTTAAATTAATTAAACTCTCCAAGGGCTCATTTAATATATTTCATATGAAATGATCACTTGTGTAAGATCCTCTAAATAAAATTGAGCCCAAGGTGCCAAGTTATGGTGAATTTTAACTTTTGTAATATTTATCTGAAGAGAAATAAAATTAACCCATACAGTTATTTAAAATCGATCAACTATTTTGCGTACCCAGTTAACTGTTAACATAGTCAGCAACACAATAAAGGCTAATGCTATTTGTATATTTAGGTGCAATGTTTAGAAAGTATGGGAAAGTTTAGTGTATACCTAATTTTCTACGTGTCATTTTTTCCAATAATTTCCAAAAGAAATCATATTTCTGTCACATTGAAACCAATATAAATCTCTGACTGTCTCTATTGTCATTTGTATTATATGTGTGTATCATATAGTATACTAAATATTGTCTTATCTGACAGCTAGTAGCAAAAGTCCAAATTTCATTGACATTAGATAAAATATATGTTGAGCTCTTTTATTGTAATTTATAAATGCTTAAATGAAGATTTGACCAGCTATTGAGAGTTTGGTACATATCAGCAAATGTGTCTTTTAATTGATCATGCTCACGCAGTGGGCTAGCTTCTAAAGTCTGGTCTGAGCCTTCCTCTCCATCCACACTTTGTGTATGCGAGTAGCAAAGTCTCTGGGCAGTCAACAAATTTGCACATAAGCGACTGAGCCTTCATGACCTGTTATTGCTATAAGTACCAAGGTCAAATGTTTTGGGTTATTTGATTTATTTTTTGCGTTACCAGTTATAATCTTTTCATTTATTTGAAATCTGTACAGAATTAATAAGATGTAATATATGTATCAATGATATTAAAAATACTTATTTGGCATGTTTAATATAATATTTTATATAAAACAATGTTTCACTGTTAGTCTAGGTCTAAATGACTGAAATAATGCAGAAATAATACACTTTAACAAAACTGCCAATACATTATTAAAGTACGAGGGTCAGTCAAAAATAATCAAGAGAATGTTAATATATTTTGACTGGGTTTCGCACATCTGACAGACACTGAATACATATATAGAATGAACAAGCATGCTTCATTGCATATAAAACTTGTTGTCTTTTCAACTTCAATATGTTGTTGCTAGGCAACCGAATTGTTCTATGTTTTGTTGTACGTTACTTAATGTCCATTCTAGTATTGCAATCATCTTGTTGGGGAAGAGAAAGCTGGTTGTTTTGCTTAATTTGTCTTCCTGGTGTTCCGTGATGGTTGAGTGGCTATTCCTCGCGGTGCCATGGGGTTGTCTGCGGTAAGTGATTGTGGTATTTCTTATCATACTCACTTACTATTTTAATACTCACCAATGAATAAACGCCTAAGATTTAGGCACCAGACTAGATACTTATAGGAAAACATGTGAAATATATTCATTTTTTCCAGAAATGTCATCTCTTACATCAAGTTAATGTTCTTGCCCATTTAAATGCCATGCAACATATGTTACGGCCTTTAACAAGTTTCTTTGATGGTGTTCTTAAACCTGCAAAATCTATAGAATTCTTTATTATATGAGCAAGACAATCCCAAATATGTAAGATACCCAGCAGCAGGAATGTTTTATGTAAACTTATTTACATAATACCTACCAGATTTGGCTCCTTAAAACTGGGTGTATGGGTTGTTTAATTGCTCATATAATACAATACATTTAAAGTAGAAATGCAAACTTTGGTTTTTCACTAGGCCAAATGAGTATGTAAGTACAAAATAATCAAATTATTTTGAAAAAAAAAAGCACAGATCAGCTATAAAAGTAAATGTTATTGGTCACAATTTACAATTTTAAAGGGTAATCTAATTAAAGTAATACTCATAACACAGTAGGTAGCTGTAATTTTGCTCCAAAAGCTTTTATATTTAGCTAAAGTAGACAGCATGCAGACTATATGAGTAATTTAAATAATTAGACAGTTTAAAGCCTTCTTTCTGTAGCTTAAACTTTTAAGTTTCTTTTTTCTTAATTTAATAGGCCTATGGTAACATATGTAACAGGCTCTCAGAGACTAATACCCAGGCGTACAGAGTGCAAAAATCTCTTAAAAGACACAGCCTGAAATTCCCTTTAAGATAGGATAAGTTTGCGAAATTCCCTAGTGGGGAGCAAAAACATTAGCAGCCATCAGTCTAAAGGTGGGCCCCAAGAAATTTAAACTTTTGAAAATATTTATGCTGGAAAATGGAGGTTGAATCTTGACCCAAACACCTTAAGGTCTGCGCATATGATACAAACAGGGAAACAAACATGCATCAATGCAGAATAAAATTCGTTGTGAAAAGAATTGAATCATACTAGTATTGCCTTGATATAAATGATCACGAATCAATGTATTGTTCGTTCTGTTGATAGCGCAAATACCAACAGTTGGACAGTTAAGCTGCATATTTGATGATAATTATGGGGTATTTTATTATCATTTCTCAATTAGGCGATTCTAATGAACAACATAAGCTTAAGTTTTAAGAGAACAGACCAATTATGGGTTTTGGTTATCATAAATACACACACCTTTTCTGGTCTAGAAATTAAGCTGGGTATTTATCATGTTTATGTTAAATATACGGTATTTTGCATGCAAATTATAGTTATCGAGAAATGATTTATTATCAAAGTCATATAAAACTTTGACTTAACCATCATGTGATTAAAATACATGATATTGTGTTAAAAAAATAATTCGTGTTGGTTTAATACGACTTCACCAATACAAACTATAGCTTTAATGAACAATTTCTATTTATGGTCGCCATATTGATGACGTCATAACTAGCCTCAAACGCGGATTTGAGATGGGTGACCACCTTCAAATTAAAGGTGACCCCATTGAAGATTTTGATATAGGTCACCATAAATCGGCACACAATTTGCACGGGGCCTATTTTTTGTCCCTAAGGGTCCTGACTATAACTTAGAAGTCAAAAACTGGTTTCTGTTGTTGAAGTCATCAACTTATGAACATACTCTTGCAAAACGAATATGTTGTAAAATGATTACATCATAGGAAGAGAAGCGATGAACATCTCCATTAAAAAAATTACAAAATTAAAATCGCCCCATTTACAGGTTTTGGTATTAACGTTTAAAATGACGCGTATAACAGTTTCGCGTAGGCGGAGCAGAACCCATTGTTCCCTTAGCCAAACTTTCTACGGCTGGTCCGGGTCGAGTCGGATTGATAATCTGGCTTTAAAGATTGGGAAATACCACAATCATTCACTGCAGACCACTGAACCCACAGCACCATGAGGAAGAACCACAGAACATTCACAGTAACAAGACATCCACAAGACAAATCAGAAAAGAAATGCAAACAGCTCAGTCTCTTTTTCTCAAGATGATTGCAAAATTAGAAAGGACACCAAGTAGTGCACAACAAAACATAACGTAAAGCTTTCATCGTCTGGTTAGTCGTGGCCTGGTGCTTATCTGTAGCAGGGCCCACCATGACTCAACTTGGTTTTCTGTAACTCTGACTATCTGTGAGTCGTGAGGCCTTTTTTTGTTTCATCATAGTATGTTAATTTAATTTATTCCTGTTTTGTTATGAAAGGGACTTTATGATGTCTCTTTCTGATGATAAGCAGGCTGATGTTATTGATGCGTTTAACACTACTTCCAGATATTTGGACGATATTTTAAATATTAATAATGTTTATTTTGACAATATGGTTAGTCAAATATACCCTTCAGAGCTCCAATTAATAAAGCCAATGCCTCTGATACCGAAGTCGCGTTTTTAGACTTGCATTTGTCAATTTCTTATGATATTGTTTCTACCAAAATTTATGACAAACGTGACGACTTTGATTTTGAAATTGTCAATTTCCCATTTTTAGATGGTGATGTTCCTCGTTCTACATCCTATGGAGTCTATATCTCTCAACTCATTCGTTTTGCTAGAGCATCTAGCTATGTTGTTGACTTCAACACTCGCAATAAATTGTTAACTCAGAAACTTCTTAAACAAGGCTATCGGTATCATAAACTTCGCAAAACATTTTCAAAATTTTATAGACGATACTATGATTTGATTTCTAAATTCCAAGTTGGACTTAAATCTCTCTTGCGCCAAGGACTTTCGGAACCTGATTTCTATGGTGACTTGGTGTATAAGTTGAAGAAGATTGTTGGCTCTAATAATTTTTCAGCGCAGTTCATTAAAATAATTTCCCATTATAAAAAGATTGGCTATATTATTAATGTATTGCAACAGACTGCATGCTTGGTAGTCAACCCAATCACGGTTGGCAACTTTGCTTTCCTCTTTAATTGCACGCCGGTGGGTCGGACTTCAGACTCTAGGATGGTTCCGGCTTAAAGACTTATCTATTGATGAGATGGTAGGGGCCTGATGCTTTGGCTGTTTGTCGGGCCCACCGGGGTTTACCTGTTGGATTTCTTTTGCTCCGGTATTCAGTTTAATTTACTGTTGAGTCCTTATCCCTGCTTTATCTCCTTGTTATATCTTGATTTATATGTTTTAGGAGATGATGCATTGATAAGTTAGGGGTCTTTCATGCAAACCAAATATCTATGTGTCTTGATCAACATCTGAATTAAGGGTGAGGTTGGCGCCGTTAAACCGGTTTAAGCCCTCCAGTAAAATATTTTACTGACCGTTCCAAGGCGGTACTTCTTTTGTGGATCTTTTATGTTTTTGTTCTGTCTTGTGTTTGCTATGTTTTGTGCGCGTCTGTTTATATGTGCTTTTTGGTCACCTGCTGGGAAAGGGCTGACCTCTTGGCTCTCGTTTGTGGTGTCTTCTGTGAGTTTGTCACTTTCCCATTGGTATCCTGGGTCAGGTGTGGTACTTGATTGTATCGATTCCTGATCTTTGCACCATTACTCTCCATGATGATACAAAAAAATGCAATAGTGAGGAAACCTCCATGCGAGCTTAACATGTTTTGTGCTTTGGTACCAGTAAAATGCCTTTAAGCCCCCGGTGGCTTAGGCTGCTGTCCGTTCTAAGACGGCGCTTCTGTTGTTGCTGATCTATTGTAATAATGTACTTCCCATTGTTTGTGGTGGTTATGTCTTTGTTTTTGTGTCCATTCTAGTTTTGCAATCATCAGAGCTGGTTGCTTTGCTTTTATTGTCTTGCAGATGTCTTGCTAATGTAAATGTTCTGTGGCTCTCCCTCATGGTGCCGTGGGATGGTATTCAGTGTCTGATCGTGGTATTTCCTGAGTATACTCGCTTGCTTTTTGCAATAGAACGGGAGTAGGCTAGTGCCTTCGAATCGGACTTCTAATCCCTTTGTAATTCTCCAGGGGCTGGGGAAGCCCGTACTCCCATCCGTGCAGGGTTTAAGGATAAACATATCGAACTTGTCGCATTTTCAATTTAAAAATAATTAGATAAATAAAAATGAAATTTTAGCAACCCCCAATTATCCCCATTCTGTATTTTGTACATTGAACTTAAGACAGGACCCAAAATTGCATAGAAACTCGGACTCAGTATATTGGGTCCGGGATAGAAATGACCCCCCAAAACGAGTCCAATTTTGTATTCCCCCTCCCCAAAATATAGACAAAATCTTCATACCCCGCCATATCATTTTTCGGATCCCCCCCCCCCCCCCCCCCTCACCATAAAAAATATATTTAAAATTTTGAGCCCTCAAAAACGGTTCGAGCCTAAGTATACATGTAGCCTATATGGAAATATCAGAGTAAACCCACCCCCCTGGAGTTCACACCTTACCAGGTCGCAAATATAGGGTTTCACGCAACTGTTTCGCAGCGTATTTCGCTACGATGTCATATAATGAACCCAGTGAACACGTAAAATCGGACCACTAATCGGCCCGCCAGCAAAACTCCATTCGATGGCGTTTCGCTTGCAGGCCGATAGTGGCTCGATATGGGATGCTGGCTGGGAAATACCACGCTAATCTGTGGCGAGGGTCTGTTTTCATGGGACCTGAGTTTTGGTCTCACCGTTGAAAGGATTTGCTCATTTCTGCTTGGGCAAATCTTTGGTCAGCTGGTCGGGGGGCATTCGAGGTCTGATTGGCTATTGATCTTTTGCTCATTTTACCCGCCACACATGCATTTTGTGAGATGTTTTTGAAGTTGTGCGCGAATCTTGGCAGCCATTTTTGCGATATGGAATATGTGATGATTTTTGGGGAAACGTAAGTCTTTTATTAATATAATTTTATCTTATGATCATACATTTAGGTAGGCCTATTATTGTTCACAAGTTGTGACAGAAAATGACCCGAGACAGAAGCATGGAGCAGTTTTGTCACTGGAGATATTTGCGGCTGTAGAGAAGTGCGGCGCGGATAACAAAACTAATCCTAAAGTCTCTTTGCTTGCTGGATTATTTTTCATGCTTTTGTTGTCGTCTGCTGACTTTTCAAAATTAACTTTCAACAAGCGTCTTTCAGGAACACAATCAAAGATAGATCCAAATCAGTACCGACGTTCTAGGTCCCGATCTTGGTCCAAACTGTTTGCAAAGGTTATCCGAAGACGACTTAAGTCGCCAAGGATTAATCATACATGCCCCCTCCAAATAGGCCTAAATGATTTGAACCTGTTAGTCGGCTAAGACTGTCGCCTGAAGCAGCATTGGCCTGCTCACACAGCTACATTGTACTTATCGCATGTACGAGCAGTTTAGGTTCAGACGAGCCTGCACTTAGCTGCAGTCTCGCCAGAGTCTTTGTTGTTTGCACACTGCACATCTGAGGTTCGTAGGTAAACGCTTATGCAGTTTATGGTTTTGAGAAGATTGGTCAGACTTGGTGGTGTTGATCGGGGTGTTGATCCACCGTACCGCCAAAAAAAAAAAAAAAAAACGTGCGGCTACTGCAGCTGCATATATACTTTGTCTTGTTCGCTGAGTTGCCCCTCCTTTATCGAAAGACTACTCGAGCTTGCTGAATTATCCTTTTGTTTCTGGCGCACAGATATGGCCAATTTTGTTGATTTTACAATTTCAAATGGAGCCCCGTGAAACCTAGCTCTGGGACCATTACTCGGTATTTGCTTGACTAGATAAAGGGAATCGTCAGATCCACTGTGCTCTTGAGCTAGACCTAAAATTAGGCCTAAGAATGGACTTTTCTGTTATGTCCCATTCTTAGGCCTAATATTTTTGGTCACATTTTGTTCAAATAGGAACACTCTAACATTTGACTCAAACTCTTATAAAAAGACCAATTTGTCTGGTGTAAAAATTGTTGTAATAGTAAGTCCCTTACCACTAGTTGATGCCCACACAATAATATGTCCAAAATATTGAAAATCCACTTTTATAGAAGCAAATAATGATTTGTTTACAAAAGGCAGTGGCTTAGGGGTACGGACCCTTACCCCTAGTATATTTTACCGTGTCAGGATACAGGTACGGTCCAACAGGTACAGACATATAACCCTGATGAGAAATTCTAAAGTATCATGATGATAAGTGTAAGAAAATACCTTGTTGTTGTGTTATGAAATACAAATCCAGTAAGTCGCCATTTGCAATGTGGGATAACTCTGAATAGTAAATATAAAAACGAAACGCAAATTCGGAATTGGGACAAGTGGCGCGGGATTTATGTTGTGTTATTATTATTATTATTATTAAATCAAATTAAAACTTGGTAGTCATAATTTGTTTTTGCTGTTTTCACTTTCGGTTTGTGTCATTAGCGAGGGTGCGAACAACATTCTGTGATTAATTGGTCGGCATAACGCACCCACAAAGACATCTTTAAACTTAAAAGAACAAATTACAATGATTGGCTGAATGTTTTAATGTCCAACCTCAAAGACATCAGAAGAACTTAAGAACGTCCTTAATGAGCCTAATCCGTACAAACAGAATCTAGACCTATAATTATACCTATAATAATAACTATTTGATGCAACCGCCTAATTCTCGCCGCTCATTTATAAAACTCCAAGAAAATTATGTTCAATCTCACTTTGTCAGAATGGCTCAAATGCTGAACATAGGGAAAAAGTTTGAGCACTTTTCCTCTTTAGAAATTCCATCCAGCAGTATCAGAAGGAAGAAAATGTCAATTCTTTGAGGGGGTGGACAGGGGGGCGGGGGTACGGGGATAGAGGGTGCGGAATTGGGGGTAGAGGGGGCGGGAAGCGGGAGTTGAGGGGGCGGGAAGAGGGGCAATTGTGGGCGGGGGTCTGGAAAGATTGGAGGGCGAAATTATATTTTTTACTAGAAAATTCATAAAAAAATGATTCATAACGATACCCTTT